>CM018694.1:6644152-7054208 GCA_009363875.1 Mikania micrantha | reverse complement strand
ACACTACCCCATTACACCGAACGCAGTATATGTTAGGGCATACCCAGAGTTCAGCTAACTGCCTTATCTACGCCAGCCCACCACATTTTCGATATAATACGATACTGTTCTTTCCTAGCGTAATCGACAGTAATAAATAATACATACTTGTTCCTAATTAAATAAGATCCTAGACACACAAACACAATCTGAACACTTTGAATCCCATTGAAAATATTGAATCAATACACATTGTACTAACACTGTTTATGACTGATATGACTAAATGCACAGATGTTACAACACGGTACTTAGGAACTCTCACTAACACTTGGTGATCACACATTTTCCATCGATTTGATATCGATGGACCTGGGCAGTTTCGATATCATCGTTGGAATGGATTGGTTATCTCTTAACAGAGTTGAATTCGTCTGTTCCGAAAAGCTACTACGTATTCTGGTGGAGAACAATCAGATCTTGGAAATTCATGGAGATCAAGCTAATCGCAGTGTCAAGATAATATCCTGCAAGAACTGGGATGTGCCCACAACACCAACAGAGATCAGATCGTTCCTAGGATTGGCGGGTTATTACAGGAGATTCATCTCGAATTTCTCTAAGATAGCCTTGCCTCCCCAACAAACTGACACAGAAGAGTGAACCATTCGTGTGGACACAAAAATAGGAAGAGGCATTCCAAACACTGAACAAAGATTGTGCAATGCTCCAATCTTAACACTCCCAGAGGGCAATTATGGCTTTGTAGTTTACTGTGATGCTTCCCATCAGGGACTCGGTTGTGTTTAATGCAACGAGACAAAGTTATTTGGCACGCATCAAGAGAGTTGAATATCCATGAAGAACTACACAACACATGACTTAGAACTGGGAGATGTTGTATTTGCTTAATGATTTGGAGACATTACCTGTACGGACCAAATGCACTATTTCAGAGATCACAAGGAGCCTACAACACATATTTGATCAAAAGAGCTTAACATGCGACAGAGACGTTGGGTCGAGCTCCTGAACGATTATGATTGTGTGATCAATACCATCCGGGCAAAGCTAATGTCGTGGCTGACGCTTTGAGCCGAAGAAGAGTCAAACCCTTGCGCGTTAGAGCATGGGATAACTGTGCAAAAAAGTCTGAGAGAAATCAATCATACGAGCACAATCAAGAAGGCAGTTGACAAGAAACAACTTGAGAAACGAGCTCTATTGTGGAGCCGAGAACACTTTGAGACAAACAAGATGGAGTTATCTATTTTCAGGATCGTGTTTGGATCTCGGCAGTAGATGAACTTCGAACACCTCATACTTGACAAGGCACATAAGACAACGTTATTCCGTTCATCTTGGTGCCCGATTAGATGTACCAAGATCTTAGGTCGTTTTATTGGTGCCGGGTATGAAGAAGGATGTGGCTACTTATGTTGGCAAATGCCTAACATGTGCCAAGGTCAAAGCTGAACACCAGAAACCGTCAGGTTTGCTAGAACAACCAAGAGATACCACAATGGAATTGGGAACAAATAGCTATGGATTTTATTACCAAGCTACCTCGTACTTCCAGCGGACATGATTCCATATGGGTCATCATTGATCGATTGACCAAAGTTCGCTCTTTCCTACCGATCAGAGAAATCTACAAGATGGATAGGCTAGCAAGACTCTTGTCGATGAAATAGTAGTACGGCATGGTGTGCCATTATCTATTATTTCAGACTAGGACAGTCGATTACATCAGCAGTTCTGGCAATCATTGCAACAATCCTTAGGGACAAGAGTCAATTTGAGCATCGCCTATCATCCACAAACGGATGGACAAAGCGCACGAGACGATTCAAACCCTAGAGGATATGTTTAGAACATGCATCCTAGACTTTGGTGGAAGTTGGGATAAACATTTACCACTCATCGAGTTCTCCTACAACACAGCTACCACAATAGTATTGGATGTGCTCCTTTCGAAGCACTCTAACTTTAGGTAGAAAATGTCGGTCTCCAATTTGTTGGACCGAAGTGGGAGACAACAGAATCACTAGGCCTGAACTTATTCAGGAGACTACTGATAAGAGAAGCCCAGATCCAACAGAGACTACAAGCAACACGTAGCCGCCAAAAGAGTTACGCAGACAAACGACAAAGCCTTTGGAATTCCAAGTGGGTGACCGAGTCATGTTGAAAGTGTCCCCATGGAAAGGCGTGGTTCGGTTGGGGATAAAGGCAAACTAGCACCAAGTATGTCGGACCGTTTGAGATAACTCAACGTATCGGTCTTGTGGCCATATCGACTCAGACTTCCTGATGACACGCAGCGGGGTACACGATGTATTTCATGTATCTAATCTTAAGCGATGTCCTCGCTGACGAATCATTAATCATACCTCTGGAAGAGATACAAGTGGTTGAACCACTACATTTCGTTGAAGAACCTGTAGAGATTATGGATCGCGAAGTTAACAGACTGAAACGAAGCCGTATCCCTATTGTAAAGGTTCGTTGGAACTCCAAGCGTGGACCAGAATTTACCTGGGAGCGTGAGGACCACATGAAGACAAAGTATCCTCATCTGTTTAAGAAGAAGTAGTGCCCGAAAATGATGCTTAAATTTCGGGGGAAATTTTCTTTAACAAGGGGAGACTTTGACAACCAGTACCTGATCGTCCGGCAAGTCCTTACGGTATGTGTACTTTTCACTATTTACTGTGTGTAAATACAATGTAAACAGTTGTGTGACAACAGAACTCAGAAAACAAACAATAGTTGTATGTGTTTAATGAAAATTAAAATACAGTAAATAACAACAACTCACGATAAACAAACAGTTGTATGCGTTTAAAGTGAAAACTAAAACACAATTAAATACAACAACTCAAGAGAAACAACAGTGCACAAAAAAATGACAAAAACATATCGTTTGCGATCTGATGTCCACAGATGACAGGAATCAGATGGCCGACAAATCAGTGCGAAAAACCATGGGAATTCAACAAGAACAATGTGAAAACAGGCAAGTTTAGTTGAGTCCGTCAGTGAGGAAATACAATGCAAAATATAAGTTCAGTATCGTTTCAGAATAACGAACTGACAGTGTGTTTGCGTGGGTGAACATATCTGTGAGTTTAAAGTTCTGAAATGATGACTGAAAAGTAGAAAACAAAAATCAGAAAGTGAAACCCTCGTCGTGTTCTTTCGGGACGATTCGAACGATACGCGCGACGTGACGCGATCTGACGAAACCTTTAAAATAAACGTTTCCGATAAAATAATTTAAGAAAAATAAATTTAGAAGATTTACTAGGAATAACCCTCTCAAAATGATAAATTAAAACCATTTATTTAAAATCCGTAAATAAATACGCGCGTACGTGCCGGAAACGTAACGAAATCTAAAACCGAGCAAACGAAATGAACCCGAACACACTCGGGTGTATATATACCCTAAATGACTCATCTTCGTCATTAATTATTCCCTCACCTCTCTCTCTAAAACCAAAACCCCGGAATTTTCTCTCCTAGAAACTTCAGGCTTCAAACCTCCATAACTTATCCATTTCTTGACCAAATCACTCCATCTTGGTGCCAAATCGAAGCTCTCATCTTCCTCTACACGAAAGTACAAGGGATCTGCTCCTAAAACCCTCTGGATCGAAGGTAATCTGTGATGCAAAATGGTGATTTTAGGGTTTTCACCCTTTTGTGTGAACCTCATTCAAAAAACGGTTCTAAACCCACATAAACTTACTACGAAAACACACTAGAAGAATGTGCAAACCAGTGCAATCACATTCCTTGATCATGGAGCTCGAAATGAGGGGCTGGAATGGGGGCTGGTTCGTACAGCTGAATGGGACCTCCCTCCCGTCCGAAAGGCGAAGGGCCGAAGGGGAGCCATCGCCCAAGTTGAATCGGCCAAAGGGCCCAGGGACCAAAGGGCCTTCCATCTTTCAGTCGGACCTCTTTCATTCGCACACCCCTTTCACTCGGCCACAGTCATTCGCAAGCAGCCACATTCGGGACTTCTTTGGTTCACATACCACCACATTCGGCCGAAGCAATTAGGGTTTTCATTTTCCGCCCGATTCACCCTCCTCATTCGCCCGATTCACCCTCCTCATTCGGTCTAAGAGCCCTATTCGGCCTAACCTCATTAGGTTATTCGGCCACTTGGTATAAAGGGTGAACCATCACTTTGAAACAACTAGATCGTGATATCATGCATGGGAGCTCTTAAAATACTATAAAGGTGGTGGGGGAGTTTGGTTAAACAAAGCACACAAAACATAAAACCCAAATTAATACAAAAATGGTGACTTTGTTATTTGTGTAACTAAGTAAAACTAAATCTTTTTTTCATAGGGTGTTTAAATGGTTAAGTGGTAATTTACTACCCCTAACTTAGCACAATCACAAGAAGAATAACTTTTCTAAGTTATCAACACCTAAAGTTTATAGCTAACTTAAAATTCTAAGTTTCATACTTAGAAAACTATAATGAGTTTCACATTTTCACAACTTATTATGGTGACAAGTCAAGCTAAACATACAACATAAAGACATAGCATACTAATAACATAACTTGGTTAAGTGTTAGTATGTCCCATCACAAAGGAATTAAGATCAACGGATAACAAGAGGTCTCAAGTGTTAGCCAACTTTAGGGCTAACACACACACACACACAAATCTCTATAACTTATACTTATACGTTACAAACATCGTGAAATCAATACAGGATAGTGAAAAGAAACTCAAGAACAACAAAGAGCGCGTGCATTTCTTGTTTATACTTAGTTAACCACATCAACTACAGAGTTAGTTCATACGCCCCTTTTCTAATCTTAACTGATTTCAAATCTCAGGGCTGAGAAACATGCTAAATCTTTTATTTACTTAAAAGTTTTAGTTCAACATATTGTTTATACTATGATTTAGATAATATTGTTTGACTTTATTATCGCTTATCATTGTATGCATGCTTGTCTGATCACATCATAACTGAGAATTCTAGGATGAAACATGATAATATAGCTTCATGACTCATCAACACAATGGGATAATACAAGTTATGAGATTTTATCTTATAACACTTATATTTTATATCCTACAAGAATGAACAAAGAGATAATCAAGTAGACAACATACTGATAATGACAACAACTATCAAGAATGATATCATGATAACATAATTTCACAATATCATTCGCCACTGGAGTTAGCTAAGTGTAATAAGATTAGTTCTTACCACACTTTGCTTACAACTCAGTGAAGACTATGGAATAACATGAAACAAACACTAATGAGAACAGGAATGATGATCATGTCCACATGACTTCATGACATCATTCACCACCTGAACTAACTAAGCGTAGTAAGACTAGTTCTTACAACACTGTAGTTATAAATGGGTGAAGGCTATGGGATAACTAGAATGATAATCATGATAACGTAACTTCATGATAACAATATCATTCACACAACTACTAACATTGTATAATAAGACAAGTTCTTATAAAGCTTTGTTAAAAACTACGAGAACATATAACACACTGAAACAAACAAACTGAGATGTTGACTATGGTGAACACAACAACAATTGATTACTATTGAACTGTCTGTATTATATCACATCAATCATGTGCCATGTATTCAAGTTCAAATTGTAAGTCCCTCATCAACGAATCATTTACCAGTTAATTTAGCGGAACTAAACCGACGATAACGTAGTGATACCATAGGTTTGGCAAACCTCCGGCGGTTGAGGTCGGTATGTTGATCGTGTTTATCATTTGGCCGGTAACGTATAACCGGTGACAGGGCGACATCAGTCAGGTTTGGTAAACGACACATGGTGATTTTAATCTACAGTAACTAATTGTAATTAATCCTTCGATTCTATTGACTAGTAGACTGAGGAATTAATTTTCTATCATGTCACATTACAAGTAGTAGTTTCGTTGAAGGCTATGAGAACACAAAAGTGATAGAGGTAATTCGGAGGCATTGTGATCTGATTACGTGAGGATCACAATGGATTCCTTTTAGGCTCTAGGCACTTCAAGATGAGAACAATATCAAAAGTTTAACTAACACTTCTATTATTAGTAGTGACTGACAGTTAACCCCACAACGAGAGAATAATAACAAGGATAAGATTAAATTAATCTACTTTCCTTAAAACATTGAGGGTTTATCAATACTTTCGGTTTTGATAACTAAATACCTCTTACTCTATTATTCTACATATAACACACAGGGTGATGAACATGATCTTATGGGTGAATATCAAACGGGGTGAACACATGTGAGATGAAAATGGGTATCTATAGTTGTATTGCAAGTGGTGTAGAGTTCTATTAGGTATGTGTGGGATGTCAGCTAGGGCTTGTTCCCCTACGTATTCCCTATATATAAGCATAACTGATAGGATGATATGCTACTTGTAAGTATAACTATGGAGAGGCCATTGTGCGGAACAGATGAATCAAACATTAACAGGACTTGTGTATGACATTGTGGTTGTTTATGATAACAAATCAATGATTTCAATTACTAAACTTATGAACTCACCAACCTAGTGTTGACTTTGTTTAAATACATGTTTTCTCAGGTGACGAACAGGTTTAGTCACCAGCATTCAGAGATTAAGCTAGTTGTCTTTTAGTAGACCTAGCTTCATTTTGTGTTGAGCATACTTTTGAATGACAAAACAGTGAATCATCTTTTGTAGATCTTGTACATTTACAAGATAGAAACTCAAAGATTCTTTTGATAGATTTACTTAGTTAAATTATGAACGTAACATTGTAATTTAACTTTGTAATTGTATATCATAGTCCTGTTAGCATTTCTCATTTATATATCACGTGCTATGCAAACAATCTGATCATTTTGATTATCAATCGATATCGCGCCCCGAGAACCTTCCGCCCGACGGGAAGTTGATTCATCCCGTCGGCTCGGGGTGTGACAGATTGGTATCAGAGCCATGGTTTATAGGAAATATAGGTCAAATTACTTAAACGGTTTGTCCTAGACTATAACTTAGGGACCCTCATGTAGTGAACATAAGACATAGGATTCTATTTGCATACGTCTTCTGCATTCGATCACTGCACTAACCGATTTTCTTTCGGTTTTGATCAGAATGCCACCTAGAAGACAGCCTCCTTTGCTACCACCACCGCAGTCACCTCACTCCTCAGTACCTACACCACCTACAACTCCTCATCCACCTCCTCCTCCACCACCACCCAACCACGAGTTGGATCCTACTACGATTGCACTGACCACTTTGCTGACCAGTCAACTGAGGGAAGTCATCCCTGATATGATGAACAGGATTAACTCCAACAGTGGCAACCACACTGGCCACTCATCTGGTGAAGGCAGTGGCAACTCCAGAAACCAGCAAGATTACTCCTACAAGAACTTTGTAGGATGCAAGCCACACCGGCCTTCAGTGGCAATGAGGGATCCGTCGGATTGATCCAATGGATCGAAAAGATGGAAGCAACTCTTGACATCAGTGGCTGCCCTGATCAGTACAAAGTCAAGTACGCTGCGGGCTCGTTCAGCAAGCGAGCACTGACTTGGTGGAACGCTCAAGTCCAAGCCAGGGGAAGAGACGAGGCATTGTCTATGCCTTGGGAGGATTTCAAGAGTATGCTGAGGGCAGAGTTTTGCCCGAGGAATGAACTGAAGAAGGTTGAAACTGAACTACTCACCTTGTCATGATTGGTGTTGGGCATCTGGCCTACACCACCAGATTTCATGAGCTGGCTACATTGGCACCCGATATAGTGCCAACACTGGAGAAACGCATCGAGCGGTATGTCGGGGGACTGTCGGCTTGCATTCAGGGTCACGCGATCGCTGCTCACCCAACTACCTTAGAGATGGCCGTTACCCTATCATCAACATCGGCAGACGTGATGGTTGCCTCTGGGGGCACTGAAGAAGGAAACTGAAGCAGCGAGGGCTAGAAGTTCAAGAAAGTCGGATAAAAGGCCGGCAAAGAAACATAAAGTGGTCAAGAACTTTGTTGCGACCACTCAAACACCGATGGTTAACCAACCACCACCGCTATAGATCAAGCAACCTTACACTGGCACAGCCGCCCTTTGTGCAACAGCTGTCAGTATCATCCATCCACCAACTTCCCAGTGCTGACAATGCAACAACTATGGGAAGCTTGTCATTGTGCCGCTCAATGCAGAGGCACAGGGGCCGAGAACAGAAATAACAATGCAGCAACTACTGTTGCTGCTGACAACAGGTCTTGCTATAACTGTGGTGAGCCTGGACACTTCTCTTAGGATTGTCCCAAGAGAACCCACCAAGGGCTCAAGTAGCTAGAGGGCGAGCCTTTCAGATTGGAGCCGCTGCTGCTCGACAAGACCCGAATGTGGTCACGGGTACATTGTGATCTGATTACGTGAGGATCACAATGGATTCCTTTTAGGCTTTAGGCACCTCAAGATGAGAAGAATATTAAAAGGTTAACTAACACTTCTATTATTAGTAGTGACTGACAGTTAACCCCACAACGAGAGAATAAAAACAAGGATAAGATTAAATTAATCTACTTTCCTTAAAACATTGAGGGTTTATCAATACTTCGGTTTTGATAACTAAATCCCTCTTACTCTATTATTCTACATATAACACACAGGGTGATGAACATGATCTTATGGGTGAATATCAAACGGGGTGAAGACATGTGATATGAAAATGGGTATCTATAGTTGTATTGCAAGTGGTGTAGAGTTCTATTAGGTATGTGGTGGGATGTCGGCTGGGGCTTTTTCCCCTACGCATGCCCTATATATAAGCATAACTGATAGGATGATATGCTACTTGTAAGTATAGCTATGGAGAGGCCATTGTGCGGAACAGATGAATCAAACATTAACAGGACTTGTGTATGACATTGTGGTTGTGTATGATAACAAATCAATGATTTCAATTACTAAACTTATGAACTTACCAACCTAGTGTTGACTTTGTTTAAATGCATGTTTTCTCAGGTGACGGACATGTTTAATCACCAGCATTCAGGGATTAAGCTAGTTGACTTTTAGAAGACCTAGATTCATTTTGTGTTGAGCATACTTTTGAATGACAAAACAGTGAATCATCTTTTGTAAATCTTGTACAGTTACAAGATAGAAACTCAAAGATTCTTTTGATAGATTTACTTAGTTAAATTATGAACGTAACATTGTAGTTTAACTTTGTAATTCTATATCATAGTCATGTTAGCATTTCTCATTTATATATCATGTGCTATACAAACACTCTGATCATTTTGATTATCAAACGATATTGCGCCCCGAGAACCTTCAGCCCGACGGGAAAGTCGATCCAGTCCGCCGGCTCGGGGTGTGACAACCTTGGTCATTCGTATGGTTCATTCACGCAAAATAAGGCGCGGTTCGTCCGAACCACTCATTCATCCGAACAGTTTCATGAAAAAACACTAAGTATCAAAAATCAAACATAATTTAATAATACAACGAACACATGAACGTAAGAATCCACTAAAGCAACCCGAATGCATAAATATAAACTAACAATCAATTAGTTGAAACGCAGGTGATTGAATAGAAGCAACATCAAGCCGTCCGCGACAACTTAAGCAACCGACATCTATAAGTGAGTTCATAGCCCCCGTTTTAGTACAAGTAAACAGTTTTCCTTATATTTTGGGGCTGAGAGCATGGAAGTACTTTTGTAAATTCTATTTATCATGCTTGTGTTTCTTAAGTGTATAACTAGCATCTAACACAAGGAGAGAGTCTGTATTGCATATTCCTTGAGGCACATGAGTGTTGTACACAATTCAGTAAGTCCTGTCATCAAATATTCATTTGCCATTAGTTGACGAGTGTCAACCGGCGGTAACGTAGATAGTACTATTAGTTTGACCAACTTCTGACGCTGAGGTCGGTACGTTACGCTAAGAGTAGTCTTCATCATCAGTAGGGCTAGGTCCATGGGATCTGGCTAACACGTGCAGCACAAGGTCAGGTTTGGTGAATGAACAAGTGTGGAATAGAATAGACAGACAACCCTCCTCAAAAGTGTTAAACCCATCAACTGAATTACATGAGCAATGTGATGAGTTCAAGGGAAAGAGAATAAGGCAAGAGCAGGGGCATTTCTGTTATACGGGATTAGGTATACAGTTGTGAATCAACTAGGGCGTGGTGGGCTGGCGGCTGGGTCTTAGGGCCTTAATTATGCCCTATACATATACGAAACTAGTTGGTTCGGGATAGTATACATAAACTTAGGAAGTCACTGCTCATGCACGATTTCATTCTCCCTGGACTTGTAATTGTGACTAATCAGATTTTCATAACTATAAACTTATGGACTCACCAACATTATGTTGACTGTATTTTTACATGCTTCTCAGGGGACGAACATGTATAGGGCCTAACATGAGACAAGCTGGTAGGAAGTGGTAGCTTGGAGGAGTGTAGCTTAGTTGACTTTAGCTAGTTGACCATGGAAATTTGGGGATTTTGTTTTGATGAACAATGTATTCAAACAATGTTATGTATTTTGAAACAAGTACCATGTAATGATTAATATATGTGTAATGGATGTTAATTGCATCCTTCTTCTAAGTGTATCATGTGCTGTGTAATCAATCTGATCACTCCGATTCCAATCGCGCCCCGGGGCTATTCCGCCCGACGGGTCCCCGATCCAGCCCGCCAGCCCGGGGTGTGACATCACACGAATGGATTCACATGAATCAACCATTCATGCATGTCACAACCCAACCAGGGGGCTTGACTAACGATTGATTCAAAACACAAACTAGCGGAAGACAAAATGAATATATTACAATTTAACCAAAGGTTTAGACTAAGTATCTAATTTGTTTACAACAAATCTAAAATGTGATTTAACTAATGGGAGATTCTCTAGAGATATTGGGTCCATCCAGTGTAACATTTGTGCATATAGTCATGTAGTTGTAAACAGTGTTAGAACAGTGTCTATTCATGGTTCAGTTCATCAATGTGTTTCAGTATGTTCATAATGTGTGCTTGTGTGTTACAGGATCTTAGTAGTCAGAAAACAAGTATGTATTATCTATTTACAGTCGATTTCACTAAGCAAGAACAGTAACTTGTTATATCGAAACAGTGGTGGGCAGCGAGAGTGAGCCCTATACATATACTGCGTTCGGTGTAACAGGTTAGTGTTAGTGCGTAGTGTTGAGACGAATACTATGACATTTAATTAATTCAACCAAGATCGTAATCTGTAAGCGAAACTGAGTATAGTTATGGGTGACGATCCATAATAGTACGAATGTTGAACTTATAATTACGATTAAACGACTTTAAATATTTTCTTACGATCGGAAAACGTACGCGATTGCGGGTATACACGTAATTTCGAATGTTTAACGATCCGACAACACACGAAGAGTAAAAATAATTATATTAATTATTTTATATTTTTACAATTTTGAAACTCATCATTTTAATGAGTTTAATAACTCTTTTTATTTTAACCGCGTAAAATACGCGTTACGTTCCGGAAACGCGAACCGAGCGACCGAAACGGACCCGAACATTACCCGGACTATAAAGCCTTGAACAAGGCTCAAAGTCTCATAAATTCAACCAACAACCCTTTCTCTCTCTAATAGTTCGTCTACCCTCTCTCTCTCCAAGAAAACCGACTTTAAACGCGTGTAACTCGCTTATTTCTCAACGGATTTCGGAGTTTTTGGTGTCCACGCGAAGCTCTCGACAAACTCTACACGAAAGTACAAGATTTACGCAGATTTGTCCAGCCAATCTCGAGGTAATGAAGCTTGAAAGATCACGAAATTAGGGTTTTTTGTTTGTGAGTTGCGAAATATACACACAACCGGTTTATTTGCATTATCCTTTAAGTCTTGATCGTGTAGCAACCTTCTGTGATGTTATATCCATTGAATTGGTGGCTTAGAACCGGCTAAACAGGATGATGATGATGGAGTTATTACAGGTTCGTCGAAGGTTCATGGGTCGAACCCCCAAACAGGTCCTGGCCGAACCCTCGTGAACACAGCAGGCCGACGAACCCTACATGGTTCGTGGGATTATCTGCCGAACTCTAGAGGACCTCACGAACCCTACTTGGCAACGAACCTTCATCAACATCATCCCAGATGACCCATGCTCGATCCAGCGAACCCTCCTACTGCTGCGAACCTTCGAAGCTTTTCAAACCGAACTATTAGGGTATTGCCGAACCATGTACATCCTTCCGCTAAAGCCGAACCCTGCATGGTTCGGGGATCTATCAGCCGAACTCTAGGGATTTCCATGAGCCATCACGAACCCTAGTCGAACCTTTGTGCATGCCACGAACCAACTTGAGCCGAACCATGTGGAATACTTTGGACGAACCCTTGAACGTTCTATCATCACCGAACCCTTGGTTAGGGGCGAACCCTAGGCTAAACCCAAGAGGGTTCGCTGCCCAAAAATGGCAGCTTCCCTTTTCTTTCGGCCCAACTCCAACTTAATTGGCCCAAATGCCTTAGTATTAGGCCCATAAGTGTGAGGTAAGCCCAATGAAGTTAGGTTGGTCCATTAAACTCTCAATTAGATCAATAACACTTTGGAACGTATATGGATTTCATTCACAATTGATGGCCAACCTAAATCCTTTAGGCCCAATTCAATTCCATCCGGCCCAAACCAATCCTAGTTGGCCCATATTATTTCCTCGACCCACTTAGTGGCTTTCGGTCTACTAAGATCTTTAATTGGCTTGATGTCAACTTTAGTGTGTTGCAAGGCCTATATACAATTTTGTTGGCCCAATAACACATTCATTTGGCCCATGGTTGATTTAGGTGGGCCATGGCCTTTGTTAAGCCTCATGGTTTATGGACTTAAGGCCCAATTGTGTTGGCCTCGACTTGTGCTATTGTGAATTGATCACGAAGAGGTTAAGTGACAACTTAACATAAGCGAGAGATCAATTCATAATCACAATACTTGAAAACAATTGGACATCTTTTCACAACAAATGGTAATCAATGGCTATCAAATTCTTGAACAAATATCATTTCATGCATAAGAATTATGCATCAAAGAACATTTCATAAGTTTCTTGGACCCATGATCAATCAAGAGATTCAAAGCATAACATTCTAGTTTTCACAACAATCTAATCATGAGAACACAAGTCAATCAATGAATCAAGGTTATACAATTATAAATCCTATATCTTATGTATGATTACAATGTTATAGGAAACAATTAGGAGTCCTGTTTGCTACTTGCTAACTGTTTAGTTCAGAGTCTACTGCAGACAGGTGAGAACTTTAGCCCCTCTTTTACTGTTTTATAACTGTTTTGGGGTGGAACACGTGATCAAAACCGCTATTTCAATCTTGTTTCATTGCACAGTGTATGTGCATTCATAAACATTACAGGTTTATCATATGAACCCAAGTGATTCTTCAACTGTTTCAAGGAAATTGTCAACTGTTTTAAAGGAATTATTTACTATTAAACCCTTATTACTAAAAGGATTTTAAAATGTTTTCTTGAAAGGTTTGTTAACAGTTTTACTCAAATGATCTTTTAAAGGATAAACATTTTTAAATAAATGATTTCATCAACCTTTCTTTTGCTATAAACCTTGTTGTTATACAAGGTCATCACATCATGATATTCAAAACAAGTGGTTCAAAACATGGTATTCAAACTCATTGGTTCAAAACATGGTATTCAACTCATTGGTTCAAAACATGGTATTCAAACTCATTGGTTCAAAACATGGTATTCAAGTCAAGTTGTTCACCTCATGGTATTCAAATCCAGAGATTCATTTCATGTTACATAAACAAAGGATTCAACTCGTGGAGTTAAATCCAGGTTTTCAATAAGACATTAACACATCCGGTTAAAGTAAGATTCAGAAAACATGGTGTCATTTGTTGTAAACAAACTTATAAACCCATCAAGTATCATATTCATTAGCGTTAGTACTGGGTGATCACAACAAGGGAAAGCGGACACATACATTGGGGCAGGCCGATTGCTGCAGTTAGTTTTTAAATCTGTTTTATAAACTAACTGCAGATTTCGGTTACATATGGTTTATTCAAAACTGTTGACATATTATCTAACTCCAAACGTGGTTTGGGACTTGATATTAAATGTTGACTCATGTGCAAACAGTGATTGGACTGTTTACACTCATTTTCTTACTTGATGTTAGTTTGGGTTGCAGCTCATCCGTGTGAATCTTATGATGCTTTAACTTACCTATGTCTTATATCATATACTCATGTTTACAAATGTTTAAACCTATTGTTCTCACCAACTACGTCTGTAGTTGACAGTTACTTTTCACGTGTTTCAGGAAATCAGGTTTAAGAAAATCTCAAGGACAACTAAGAAGACCATTCTAAGATAGAACAAGATGAAGAAACATGCTAGGATGGATTAGAAACACACTAAATCCTAAATGTTTAATTGTCTTGTTTGGAGTCTTATTTTGTAACTATATTTTGGGTCTGTAGTTGTCTTTCTTTTGGTAGATAGTTGTCTGTAACTAAACAATTGTCTAAACATTATGCAACATAGTAATCCATTGTGGTTGTTCTTATTCAATACTTGTGCATGATTCAACTGATCATACGTCACCGCGCCGTGGATTCCGCACGCGGCGCAGGGGTGTGACAGGTTGGTATCAGAGCCAAGGTTGTAGAGAACTAGGAAAAACCCAATGTTTAATGACCTAGACTATAACCTAAGCTACCCAATAGGACTAAGTGCTATAAGCTTGAGGATACTTAGGATCTAAGTAACTTAAGTAAGCATTAAGTCTACAATAAGCTTGAAAGATCTTAGGGACATTTTTCTAAGATTAGCATCGAGTCAAAGAATTTGAATCGGACTTCTATAATTTTAGAAACCGAATTAAATTCTCACACATATGCATTTAAGGATTTCAGAGGCAAGGATCTGTATTCTTAGTATCCTTGATCTGAAATTCTCACACAGAGATCATTATAGAAATTCAGAGGCAAAGATCTGTAGTTTCAGTATCTTTGATATGAATTTCTTGTCATATTCATTATGGAATTTAGAGGCAAAGATCTATTAATTTAGTATCTTTGATCTAAGATCCTTGTCATATTCATTATGAGATTTAGAGGCAAAGATCTATTAATTTAGTATCTTTGATCTAAGATCCTTGTCATATTCATTATGGGATTTAGAGGCAAAGATGGTTATCTTTGATCTAAAGTCCTTGTCATATTCATTATAGGATTCAAAGGTCAAGATCTATTAATTTAGAACTTGAATTTGAGATCCTTGTCATATCACTATAGGAATTCAAAGGTTGAGGTCTATTAATTTAGAACTTAGATTTGAAATCCTTGTCATTGTTATCATTGTTATCATTATCAGGTGTTCATTATCATAGGAACTTTATAACTAAGAATCTGTGTAACAGTATTCTTTAGTTGAAGTTCTCACAGGAAATCATTATGCTCAGTACTGTAAGTATTGGGAAACTAGGTTGATTAACCTAGGACACATATACATAAACCTAAGGTCTTAGTTTCTAGTAAATTAAGGACCATGGTTTACACAATCATAAACAGAATCACAGAACAAGAGGAAATCATGAGACAATCATAATCAAACAACAGTTGGAATCTTAGCCCCAAATATAGACGACGGATTAACGCTGACGTGTTGAGGTAAGTGGTGGGTCGGTGAGAGCTTACCCTATATATAAGCTTATTTCAGTATGTTAGGGGGAATCCGGCGTTTGTATTTGGAGTGAGGATTCGGGATCAACTAGACACATGGAACATTAGTCAAAACACATGGGATACAAACATTTGGGAAACAATCATTGGTGGATCAAATCATAATGAAATTCAAACTTGGATGAACCAGACATTATGGTGAATCAACCAAGTTGTGAACATATCATAAATGTAAACCTTAAGTGAAATTCTTAAGTGATTACATCATTAGTACTTACTGGCATAAGTTAACAGGAAAGTGTAGAGCACACGTATGAATTAGCCCTACATGTTAACGATTGTTAGAAAGTGCACGCATAACATAATCATAGTTCAATCATGGAATCAATCATAGTTCAAGTTGATCAAAGATCATGAGATTCTTAATCAATGGAACACACATGGAAACCAGTACAAACGTGTTGCCAAATGCTAGCAAGGGCATGATCGTGGTATACCGAAACGGTGGTGGGCAGCGAGAGTGAGCCCTATATATAAGCTATTTTCGGTATATCGGGAAAGTGTCAGTGTGTAGGTTTGGTGGAGAGATCATGAGACATCGTACATATTCACATGATAAGTATACAAATAAGTTGATAACTTATACGTGTACTGGATCATATTACAATTGAATGATAATACTAGTAGTATGGATATATTACTGACCTTATCATGAAAATTCAATTGTATCCATTCTCATTACTGACCCGCTTGTGGCTTCTATTCGTAGAATGCCTCCTCGACGAGACCCAAATGCTGGGGGTTCGACAAGCGGTAATGATGATGAAATTAACAAGATTGCTCGAGCTATCGCTGTTCACATGAGGGATGTGATCCCAGGCATGGTCACTGATATTACCCAGAATCTTCGGGGAAGTACCGGTGATTCTGCACACAACTCAAATGCCACAAACGCTGGAACTGCTAACTTTACTTTCAAGCAGTTCAACGATGCTAAGCCTCCTAAGTACTCTGGTACCGAAGGAGCTACCGGCCTACTGCAATGGCTGGAAAGTATCGAAGACATTCTGGACTTCACCGGATGCCCTGAAAATCTAAAGGTCAAGATGGCCTCGAGTGCATTTCATAAGGGCGCACTTACCTGGTGGAACTCTGAGAAGAACACCAGGGGACGTGAGGTCGCCCTAGCCTTACCATGGGATGGATTCAAAAACTTACTGGTGGAAAAGTTTTGTCCACGTCACGAGCTAAAGAAACTGGAGGTGGAGATGTGGAATCTGGTGCAGGATAGTGGCGAAAATGCCAAGTACACAACTCGTTTTCATGAGTTGTGCATTTTGGTACCACATCTGGTTACTCCTCTATCCCGCAGGATAGAGAAATACATCGAAGGCTTGCCTCTAGTGGTTAGAGGAACTGTTATGGGGAACAACCCCACTACTTTGGAAGCTGCGTACAACTGGGTGCTACTCTTACTGAAGAGTATGTGAAATCTGGGGTGCTCACCCGAAAGGGATTCAAAAGGGCACAGATTGAAGAAGGCAAGAAGCCTGAACAGCACCATCCCAAGAAGAAGAAACAAAAGACAATCAAGAACTTTGCAGCATTGACTGCGGCTGCACCTACTCATGCTACTCCCCTCACTGTTATGCCACAACCTGCTAATGTCAGAAAGCAGTACACTGGCTCATTTCCACTCTGCACCAAATGCCAGTACCATCATCTACCCACTATTCCATGCAGAAAGTGTCTCAAGTGTGGGCGTATGGGACACTTGGCGGCTACATGCCGATCTGCTCATCTTGCTGCTGCAACAACTGCTGCCACAACTTCTGCTGCTACAGGTGGAAGAGTTTGTTACAATTGTGGGGCAGAGGGACACTTCAGAAATCAGTGTCCGAAACTCAACAACAATACTGCTGTTGCTCGTGCTTTCGTTATTGGAACTGCTGAAGCACGTGAAGAGCCGGCAGTCATCACGGGTACATTTCTTATCAATAATCACTATGTTCCTATCATATTTGATACTGGTGCTGATAAAAGCTTTATCTCTGCTCATACTGCTTCTGTTCTTAATATGCAACTATCCACACTTACTGCTCCCTATACTGTAGAAGTAGCGAATGGTAAAACCATAGTTGTAGATTCCATCATAAATGCTTGTGAGCTAAGATTAAATGACCATCTTTTCCCTATCGATCTCATTCCTATGACTCTCGGAAGCTTCGAAGTTGTAGTAGGAATGGATTGGTTATCTAAGAATAATGCTGAAATCGTATGCTCGGAGAAACTTATTCGAATTCCCCTACCGTCCGGCGAAACGATGATAGTCTACGGTGAGAAACCCTGCCGCGAATTGAAGATTGTATCGTGCATCAAGGCGAGGAAGTATCTGAAGAAGAAATATTATGCATTCTTAGCTCACGTGGTGGAAAAGAAACCTGACAAGAAAGCAGTTGGAGACGTACCGATTATCAAAGACTATCCAGACGTATTTCCAGAAGACTTGCCTGGACTACCACCAGTCCGACAAGTGGAGTTTAGAATTGATCTCGTCCCTGGAGCAAACCCAGTGGCGAAGTCACCGTATCGGTTAGCACCGTCTGAGATGCAAGAACTGTCTAGTCAGCTTCAAGAACTTTTAGACAAAGGTTTCATAAGACCGAGTTTCTCTCCATGGGGAGCTCCGGTTCTATTTGTCAAAAAGAAAGACGGTTCATTTCGCATGTGCATAGATTATCGTGAGCTGAACAAGTTGACAATCAAGAATAGATATCCTCTGCCCAGGATCGATGACCTGTTTGATCAATTACAGGGAGCAACTTGCTTTTCTAAGATTGACTTACGATCTGGGTATCATCAGTTAAGAGTAAATGATGAGGATATACCAAAGACTGCATTTAGGACTCGATATGGACACTATGAGTTTGTGGTTATGCCATTTGGGCTGACCAATGCACCCGCAGTGTTCATGGACTTGATGAATCGAGTCTGCAGGCCTTACTTGGATCAGTTTGTTATCGTCTTTATTGATGATATACTGATTTATTCCAAGTCAGAACGAGAACATGAGGATCATTTGAAGAAAGTCTTGGAACTACTAAGGGAGGAACAACTTTATGCTAAATTCTCAAAGTGTGAATTTTGGCTAAAGGAAGTTCACTTCTTAGGACATGTCATAAACAAAGATGGAATTCATGTAGATCCAGCCAAGATTGAGGCGATTAAGAACTGGACTACTCCATCTACACCAACAGAGATTCGTTCATTTCTGGGTTTGGCAGGTTATTATAGAAGATTCATTGCAAACTTCTCTAAGATAGCCTTGCCACTCACTACATTGACTCAGAGAAGTCAAGCTTTTATATGGGGACAGAAACAAGAAGATGCATTTCAACTTCTTAAACAGAAGTTATGCAATTCCCCTATCCTTAGTCTTCCAGAAGGCAGTGATGATTTCATTGTCTACTGTGATGCTTCAAACCTTGGTCTTGGTTGTGTACTTATGCAACGGGACAAGGTCATTGCTTATGCTTCAAGACAACTCAAGGTTCACGAGAAGAATTACACTACTCATGACCTTGAGTTAGGGGCTGTGGTCTTTGCATTGAAGATTTGGAGACACTACCTGTATGGTACAAAATGTGTCATCTATACAGACCACAAGAGCCTTCAACACATTCTCAATCAGAAAGAACTCAACATGAGACAACGACGTTGGGTTGAGCTTCTAACTGATTACGACTGTGAGATTCGTTACCATCCGGGTAAAGCCAATGTGGTGGCGGATGCTCTTAGTCGCAAGGAACCAGTCAAACCGATTCGTGTAAGAGCCATGGAGATCAACACACAGCCAAACTTGAAAGACTTGATTCGTATTTCACAACAACAAGTAGTAACAGATAATCAACTCAAAACAGACTTGGATTGTGGCATTGAGAAGAAACTAGAACCTCGATCAGATGGGTTGTTATATCTCAATGGCCGCATGTGGATTCCAAAGTCTGAAGAATTGCGCACACTCATCTGTGATGAGGCACATAAGTCGCGATACTCAGTTCATCCTGGAGCCGACAAGATGTATCAGGACTTGAGGACATCTTACTGGTGGCCGGGAATGAAGAAAGACATAGCATTGTACGTGGGAAAATGTCTTACTTGTTCAAAGGTCAAAGCAGAACATCAAAAGCCTTCGGGACTTCTGCAGCAACCTGAAATTCCTCAATGGAAATGGGAGCAAATTTCCATGGACTTCATAACAAAGTTGCCGAGAACTCCGAGAGGTTTCGATTCGATTTGGGTGATCGTTGATCGACTCACCAAATCTGCTCATTTTCTCCCGATCCGAGAGGATTACAAGATGGAGAAGCTATCCACATTGTACATCAACGAAATCATTGCACGTCATGGTACACCAACATCAATCATATCTGATCGTGATAGTCGCTTCACTTCTCGCTTTTGGCAATCATTGCAAAAGGCTTTGGGAACGCGTGTTAATCTTAGCACGGCGTATCATCCCCAAACCGACGGCCAAAGTGAGAGGACTATCCAAACACTTGAGGACATGCTTCGTTCTTGTGTCATTGACTTCGGTGGAAGTTGGGACACTCATCTCCCGCTCATTGAGTTTTCATATAACAATAGCTATCATACGAGCATTCAATGTGCACCATTCGAAGCTCTATATGGTAGAAAGTGCCGATCACCGGTCTGTTGGACCGAGATTGGTGACTCACAGGTCGTAGGACCAGAACTCATTCAGGAAACATCAGACAAGATCACAATCATTCAGTCACGGCTTAAGGCCGCACGAGATCGGCAGAAGAGTTATGCTGATCGTCGTCGGAAACCGCTTGAGTTTCAAGTGGGTGACCGAGTCTTACTCAAAGTTTCTCCCTGGAAAGGCGTTGTCCGATTCGGGAAGAAAGGGAAACTTGCACCAAGGTACGTTGGACCTTTTGAGATCCTGGAACGGATTGGTCCCGTAGCCTACAAACTCAAACTTCCAGTGGAGCTAAGCAATGTTCATGATACTTTTCATGTATCAAATCTTAAGAAATGCTTGGCGGATCATGATGTTCAGATTCCACTGGAAGACATACAGATTCAGAACAACATGCAATTCATTGAACGTCCAGTTGAGATCATGGATCATGGGGTCAAGAAACTTAAACGCAGCCGTATCCCGATCGTGAAAGTGCGATGGGAGGGCAAACGCGGTGCTGAGTTCACCTGGGAACGTGAAGACCAGATGAAGCTTAAGTACCCTCATCTTTTTACAGTACCTTCGGCTAGTTAATTTCGGGACGAAATTCCTTTAACTAGGGGAGACTGTAACATTTGTGCATATAGTCATGTAGTTGTAAACAGTGTTAGAACAGTGTCTATTCATGGTTCAGTTCATCAATGTGTTTCAGTATGTTCATAATGTGTGCTTGTGTGTTACAGGATCTTAGTAGTCAGAAAACAAGTATGTATTATCTATTTACAGTCGATTTCACTAAGCAAGAACAGTAACTTGTTATATCGAAACAGTGGTGGGCAGCGAGAGTGAGCCCTATACATATACTGCGTTCGGTGTAACAGGTTAGTGTTAGTGCGTAGTGTTGAGACGAATACTATGACATTTAATTAATTCAACCAAGATCGTAATCTGTAAGCGAAACTGAGTATAGTTATGGGTGACGATCCATAATAGTACGAATGTTGAACTTATAATTACGATTAAACGACTTTAAATATTTTCTTACGATCGGAAAACGTACGCGATTGCGGGTATACACGTAATTTCGAATGTTTAACGATCCGACAACACACGAAGAGTAAAAAATAATTATATTAATTATTTTATATTTTTACAATTTTGAAACTCATCATTTTAATGAGTTTAATAACTCTTTTTATTTTAACCGCGTAAAATACGCGTTACGTTCCGGAAACGCGAACCGAGCGACCGAAACGGACCCGAACATTACCCGGACTATAAAAGCCTTGAACAAGGCTCAAAGTCTCATAAATTCAACCAACAACCCTTTCTCTCTCTAATAGTTCGTCTACCCTCTCTCTCTCCAAGAAAACCGACTTTAAACGCGTGTAACTCGCTTATTTCTCAACGGATTTCGGAGTTTTTGGTGTCCACGCGAAGCTCTCGACAAACTCTACACGAAAGTACAAGATTTACGCAGATTTGTCCAGCCAATCTCGAGGTAATGAAGCTTGAAAGATCACGAAATTAGGGTTTTTTGTTTGTGAGTTGCGAAATATACACACAACCGGTTTATTTGCATTATCCTTTAAGTCTTGATCGTGTAGCAACCTTCTGTGATGTTATATCCATTGAATTGGTGGCTTAGAACCGGCTAAACAGGATGATGATGATGGAGTTATTACAGGTTCGTCGAAGGTTCATGGGTCGAACCCCCAAACAGGTCCTGGCCGAACCCTCGTGAACACAGCAGGCCGACGAACCCTACATGGTTCGTGGGATTATCTGCCGAACTCTAGAGGACCTCACGAACCCTACTTGGCAACGAACCTTCATCAACATCATCCCAGATGACCCATGCTCGATCCAGCGAACCCTCCTACTGCTGCGAACCTTCGAAGCTTTTCAAACCGAACTATTAGGGTATTGCCGAACCATGTACATCCTTCCGCTAAAGCCGAACCCTGCATGGTTCGGGGATCTATCAGCCGAACTCTAGGGATTTCCATGAGCCATCACGAACCCTAGTCGAACCTTTGTGCATGCCACGAACCAACTTGAGCCGAACCATGTGGAATACTTTGGACGAACCCTTGAACGTTCTATCATCACCGAACCCTTGGTTAGGGGCGAACCCTAGGCTAAACCCAAGAGGGTTCGCTGCCCAAAAATGGCAGCTTCCCTTTTCTTTCGGCCCAACTCCAACTTAATTGGCCCAAATGCCTTAGTATTAGGCCCATAAGTGTGAGGTAAGCCCAATGAAGTTAGGTTGGTCCATTAAACTCTCAATTAGATCAATAACACTTTGGAACGTATATGGATTTCATTCACAATTGATGGCCAACCTAAATCCTTTAGGCCCAATTCAATTCCATCCGGCCCAAACCAATCCTAGTTGGCCCATATTATTTCCTCGACCCACTTAGTGGCTTTCGGTCTACTAAGATCTTTAATTGGCTTGATGTCAACTTTAGTGTGTTGCAAGGCCTATATACAATTTTGTTGGCCCAATAACACATTCATTTGGCCCATGGTTGATTTAGGTGGGCCATGGCCTTTGTTAAGCCTCATGGTTTATGGACTTAAGGCCCAATTGTGTTGGCCTCGACTTGTGCTATTGTGAATTGATCACGAAGAGGTTAAGTGACAACTTAACATAAGCGAGAGATCAATTCATAATCACAATACTTGAAAACAATTGGACATCTTTTCACAACAAATGGTAATCAATGGCTATCAAATTCTTGAACAAATATCATTTCATGCATAAGAATTATGCATCAAAGAACATTTCATAAGTTTCTTGGACCCATGATCAATCAAGAGATTCAAAGCATAACATTCTAGTTTTCACAACAATCTAATCATGAGAACACAAGTCAATCAATGAATCAAGGTTATACAATTATAAATCCTATATCTTATGTATGATTACAATGTTATAGGAAACAATTAGGAGTCCTGTTTGCTACTTGCTAACTGTTTAGTTCAGAGTCTACTGCAGACAGGTGAGAACTTTAGCCCCTCTTTTACTGTTTTATAACTGTTTTGGGGTGGAACACGTGATCAAAACCGCTATTTCAATCTTGTTTCATTGCACAGTGTATGTGCATTCATAAACATTACAGGTTTATCATATGAACCCAAGTGATTCTTCAACTGTTCAAGGAAATTGTCAACTGTTTTAAAGGAATTATTTACTATTAAACCCTTATTACTAAAAAGGATTTTAAAATGTTTTCTTGAAAGGTTTGTTAACAGTTTTACTCAAATGATCTTTTAAAGGATAAACATTTTTAAATAAATGATTTCATCAACCTTTCTTTTGCTATAAACCTTGTTGTTATACAAGGTCATCACATCATGATATTCAAAACAAGTGGTTCAAAACATGGTATTCAAACTCATTGGTTCAAAACATGGTATTCAACTCATTGGTTCAAAACATGGTATTCAAACTCATTGGTTCAAAACATGGTATTCAAGTCAAGTTGTTCACCTCATGGTATTCAAATCCAGAGATTCATTTCATGTTACATAAACAAAGGATTCAACTCGTGGAGTTAAATCCAGGTTTTCAATAAGACATTAACACATCCGGTTAAAGTAAGATTCAGAAAACATGGTGTCATTTGTTGTAAACAAACTTATAAACCCATCAAGTATCATATTCATTAGCGTTAGTACTGGGTGATCACAACAAGGGAAAGCGGACACATACATTGGGGCAGGCCGATTGCTGCAGTTAGTTTTTAAATCTGTTTTATAAACTAACTGCAGATTTCGGTTACATATGGTTTATTCAAAACTGTTGACATATTATCTAACTCCAAACGTGGTTTGGGACTTGATATTAAATGTTGACTCATGTGCAAACAGTGATTGGACTGTTTACACTCATTTTCTTACTTGATGTTAGTTTGGGTTGCAGCTCATCCGTGTGAATCTTATGATGCTTTAACTTACCTATGTCTTATATCATATACTCATGTTTACAAATGTTTAAACCTATTGTTCTCACCAACTACGTCTGTAGTTGACAGTTACTTTTCACGTGTTTCAGGAAATCAGGTTTAAGAAAATCTCAAGGACAACTAAGAAGACCATTCTAAGATAGAACAAGATGAAGAAACATGCTAGGATGGATTAGAAACACACTAAATCCTAAATGTTTAATTGTCTTGTTTGGAGTCTTATTTTGTAACTATATTTTGGGTCTGTAGTTGTCTTTCTTTTGGTAGATAGTTGTCTGTAACTAAACAATTGTCTAAACATTATGCAACATAGTAATCCATTGTGGTTGTTCTTATTCAATACTTGTGCATGATTCAACTGATCATACGTCACCGCGCCGTGGATTCCGCACGCGGCGCAGGGGTGTGACATCCAGGCATCAGCACACTATATTAATCTTTAGCCAAGTTCTTCTGTTTTACATCCAGTATTCCTGTTCTAGCAACCAAGTATCCGAGCCATACCTGTTTCTAATTACCTGAAAGACATGCTAAAATACGTCAACTATAAAGTTGGTGAGCTCATGAGTTTTAGTTTACAGACACAATAATAAATAGCATGTGATAATTCAAAAACAATACAACCAACCCTGTGCCATGCCGAGCGTTTGCCTCTTATAATGCTAGCCCGTATCATGACATTTTAATCTACTTCCCATTCCGAGACCCGTTCCTGCCCTCGGTGTAAATGTGTCAAAGCGAATATATGCCACAACGGTTGACATTAACCTCAGTGGGGTTTCAACCCTATTTTTATAAGGCCACCCTTTCGGGCCACTGTGCGTGGGGGATTCCCCAAGTAGTACTACCCATATACCCACCGGCTCTCCTCCGGAGTTAATGGCTGTAAATTATGTTTAATGTCTAGGGGAAGCAATTATATTTGAAACGGACGTTCATTATCACATAAATATAAATTTATAAACGGTTTTTGGAGCATGCTTTCAGTATCCCAAAACAGTAAAAGAAAAGGGATCACATGAACTCACCTGGTTGCTAAATGCCTTCATTTTGTTCCTGTACAATTATATCATTGCCACTATGTATGCCTTGCTACGTTCCCAGAGTTATCATCATCACAAGCTCCTATTTGTATCAATTTATGTATATATGTATAAGTTGTAGATTTCATACTTTATGGTTGTTTAATGTGGTTGAGCTCTTTGGGTTAATGTGTTTAAATTTCACTAGTTTAAAGTTTCATTATATTACTATACATAACAAATCCTTACCTTATATTGTACGTATAAATGTACGAGCAAATGTTGGTATTATTTGATGTTTAGTATAACTACTAGTATGCTACTTATGTGACTAGTATGTTTATGATCTTCTAAATATAAGCTGATGTAATGCATAAGGTATTACAAGACAATCATATAATTATTATAATGTATTCACCTAACTTATTAGTATTAGAGATAACTAATAAGGATTTCATATGTAACAAGATAGTTGCAAATAAATCATTAGTATCAAAAATATTATACATGTTGTAGTCATTGAATATACTAACTATTATAATTGTTATAATTATAGAATAATAGAATGTTTAAACATATTTATAATTTAATTTCTATGTATCAATCAAATTATACATTCCTAGAGAAACTTTTATCAAAGATAATATTAACAACATTAACAGCAATAAACATAATCATACTAATTTCACTAACAACGTTTTTAGTTCAAAATGTTAATCATAAAATAGATAACTAAGGTAATATCATACGTTAGGTTAATATTAATGTTTTTAAGCTAAGTGTAACTATTTATAAACAATAATTTAAATAACCTAAATGATTATGATTTGCATATGTTTAAAGTGTTAGATAATATTTAGCAAGACCTTTAATATTGTTAAAAGAATAAAAATGAAAATGTTGGCGTTGATAGCAATAATAATAATAATTTTTAAAAGTAATTAGCCTTAATATAAAAACTAACAAATTAGTAATCATTTAGAGACTTAATATGAGATTGTTATCTTGTATAAAATCAGTTGTTAACATATTGGATTTAAACATACTCGTAAACATACGATTATACATAAATTATTTATTGTATATATTAACCTATAGATGTATATATATACATTTAATGATTTAACACCTACATAAATAATATATGAATCATGCCCATACTTTGAGTTCTCCATTTATAAAATGTCTTATAATTTAAGTTTCTAAGTCATTTTATATAGTTTCATATAACTTCTAATATGTATCCATTTTAGATATCAAGACTTGTATTAACCATTTAACTTGTATTTATCATATATAAATGTACATATAAAATGCAAATGTTCACATTAACACTTTGTAAAATTTATTATGTTTAACTAATGATTCTAACTTTCAAAGTCTTGTTATGATTAAGCACTTAGTTGGTTAAAAAAATTTATAAAATTCATTCAAATTAAACTCTAATCATTTATATCGCATATACAATGATAAACTAAATTATAAACCATATTCATTAGTCAAGTATTGACATATTTAGCAAATGTATAAATATTTATATACATATTTTTGTGTAAGTATCTTAAGTATATTATTTTATAAATCACTCATGTGTAATTATAATTATTTACGTACACGTCTCCGAATCTCTAACAAAATCACACACGATATATGGTTTCGTTAAACATTTTTATTATAAACTAATTATTATGAACCAGATTTTATCCTATTTAACCCAAATGCTCAACCACTTTAATTTATTTGTTTAAATATATTAACCATACATTTAAAGATAATGGCGCGCGGTTTTACCTTCCCACTCATTCATTTCGCGTATCGAAAATTGATTAAATTAATCGTACGCATGTTTCATAACTCGAAAATGTTTCTAAACTCGTTTTTGGGTAACGAATGAAATCGAGTAGTCGGATTTTCCTGTTGACTGAGTCTGTCCGGGTTTGACCAGCCCTATACGCGTCTGACTTTTGTTGACCGAGGCTTTATTCGACTCTAAAACTCTAATTTCCTCCATCTCTTCTTTTGGCCTCCGCCGGTTCCCTTGGTAGTTGCTCAACCGCCACCAGCCACCTACTCAACACCATCACCACCGCATAGAACCATCCAAAACATGTATCAGTTCATAACAAACGAAGAAAATGACTTGCATGTGTAGATCGAAGCTAGTAGAGTTGATTCTTACCCGATTTCTCAACCTAACAGCCACCCATCGTTGCTGTAGACTCACCAGTGGGTTGAGACCACCACCATCGTGCAACCAGCCACTCTCTAGCCACCGTGAACCATCATTCAGCCGCTGGTAACCTCCCTATCTCCACATCCGACGACCACCTTCACAAGATTTTCCAAAAACGCATGTAAAACAACTAGAATCCTCAAGATATTGTCATGCATGGATAAATCAGAGGATTACAGAGTCGTTTCTTACCTTCGAGGGCTGCTTGTAGCGAGAAAAGTGGTCGGAACTCACATGCACCGCCGCACAGCCCTAGCGGAACCCTAGCCGCCGTCGCATTGTCACCCTATTGGTCCTCATCCACCGTTTGGTCCTCGATTCTTAGCTGAAACCAGATCTCAGCTTCTTGCCGCCGTGGTTTTGAGGTGAAAACCCTAGCCGTCGCCATTTCTCACTCTGTTTTCACCCTTTCACAGTCGAGATATAGTGAGGTTGAAGAAGAAAAGATTGTAGAACGTGATGAGAGGAGTTCGGTGATATGGTTTGTTTGTCTCGCCGCCGTGGACCGCCGTGGGACCGCCGCGCCTCCGCCTCTGCTCCACCGTGGGTGGCCGGCCTCGGCTCCCTCTCTTTCTCTCGGTTTATTGAGCGGCTGAACACACACATAAGGTGTGTTGCGGCTGGTGAAATGAGAAAAAGAAAAGGGTTTACTCCCTTTTTATACTTAGGGTTTAATTCTAGGGTTTTAAACGCGTATTCGACCCGTCTCGAGATCGTATTTCGTTTTCGTTTATCATTCTCGACCCGACTCTCCTAACTTACGTGAAAATAAATTATAATAATATTAGAATGTTTATTTTGTTTGTTAAAAGTTATTTGTTTAATTAATTACATTGAAACACGTTAATATCGCGTATTCAACATATTTGACTAGTTTAAATATTTTCACACTCCGAATAATATTCTTGTATTTTAAATATTCTCAACATTTGTAGTTAGTTATTTATTAATGTTTTTCGTCAGATATATTTTGTTTTAACGAGCCTTATTGGGCCTAAGTTGAACATATTGGGTTTTAATGGGCCTATTTGGGCCTTCACAACTTGTTGAGCTTTTATATCTTATTGGGCCTTATTAGGCCTAAGTATTCAATCAATAATTATATGTTTAAGTGTGTTGGGATTTTCTTACAGTTGTTACAGTCTCCCCAACTTAAAAGAATTTCGTCCTCGAAATTAGTTGTTTTTACGGTATAGCCCGTTCGAGTAGTTGTGGGTATTTCTTATGCATGTTTTCTTTAAGCTTAAATTTTTGTTTATCATTTCTAAGTATCACCATGTTCTAGTCCATTCTAAGGGACTACCCCTAAACTTAACAAGCATACACTTCTACTTATTATTGCATAAGACGTTAACACAGATTCTGATTATTATAAGTAGTAAAGCCTAACAAGAATTGTTAGCCTACGCGTATTGCAGTTTAAACGTTCATAAGGCTATCATACATAAAAATTAACATAAATGAAGTTTATTTGCATTATAAATGTTCCATAGGATACCAAGTTACATTCTATTTTTCCCACATGTTTCATTACGTATTCAATGCATCTATAGTTTCCAAAACCTGATCACTTTGATCTTGTTTCCAAACATAATGTTTCATCTTAGACTGAATGTAACCAATAGATGTCAAGGCTCACAGTTCCTTGATTATGTATCTGAATACAATGTTTCATACAACATGAACATAGCAATCAAGCATACTCGTTTTTCCTTTAATGTCTCATCTGGTCATAAATATAATTATCTCACTTATATATGACATTTGGCACAATATTGTACATAATGTAAATAAATCTTGTATTCTTGGTTACTTTCTTTTACACCATAAATTTATGATTTCTTATCTAAGTCTACAATTTTATTCAATGATAAACATATCTTCGGTTTCTAAAACCAATAAAGGGAAAGTAACCACTTCAAGTAAACAAAGTCTAACATATCATTTAACAAGTACTAAGGTGTAACCGATATATTTCAAGTAGTTCAGTTAAGATAGGAACAAAATTATGATCATATCCACAATGTAACAATCATGTTTTATGTTGAATTTAACCAAAGTCTTACATGTATACAATTGGAGTTGTTGATCTAAGTCTAGATTATTCAAAGAATAGGCTCATGCGTGATTACAACAATACTAATAAAGGAAGCTATTGATCCTTGTCTAGGTAGGGAAGGAGTAAATCCTAATATGATAACTAGGATATTAAAAATATGAATTTAAGGATTTTTATTGACATGCATGCGCCAAGATACCTTTACAATACGCAGATTATTTTACGTTGGGAGTTTATTCGCTAAGGCTCCTGACTGTAGTCTGAGGTAAATTTGGGAGATCGATAGAATACTTGTACTTAAGGTTCTCATAAACTTCCAATGGATAAGTTAGCAAGGATACATAGGTTAGATTTCAACTAGATTCTATTAAGTTAGGTTCGTAAAGGCTTTGACTCACTGTTTGTGTCCGGTCATTACTCTGAATTATTTCAAGGATTTACAACAATTACAGCTTCATACGAAGTCTTTCAAAATAGAATCAAAGGACAAATCATTATTCGGGAGGAGGGCATCATCTTGTTTGAATATGTCAAACTTTCTGATCATCCGGTTTGGAATATAAGAAATCATAGATGCAAAGATTTAAGGAAACTTTCGTCCTTACCATGACAAGTCGAGGGATGGCTTTTTGAATATTTTCCTAATAGAATGATTATATGTTGGGTATTCTTGAACACTAATAGTATGTGATGGTATAAAAGAACAAATAGCGTATTTATAATACGTTCAGGACGCATGCAAACGAACTGACAAAGTTCCTTTGTTCTAGGGTGGTTATGATTTGACTTCTTTCAATAAGTCATTCCAAGTAATCATTTCAACACGCATCACCCTAACGATGGCTTTTTGAAACAAAACCTCAAATAGGTGCCTTAAGAAATTGAGTCATTGAATTCTCATTGACAATTCTATGAATGTTCCCACTTTTGACGAACAAATGGATATGATTTTCCTATATGACACTATCTTTTCCATTGTCACATTGTCTATTATTTATCCAATTTGCTATTGATAAGCGAAGTAATGAGATGCAAAAGTACAGATTGTTGTTGGCTTCGCAGTAGATCTGACAAATAATTATTTTATCGTTTTGCGTAATCGATAGAATGTTCTATATTTCTTCCTTCACATTATGTATATGACCACAACTTCACTGTGTCAATGCATTGGTCATTGGTTTCATTTCTTATTCCCCTTGACTGAATGCTCTACTTCATCCTATAAGTTATAGCCTACTAATTTCTTGTCGTGTTAAGATTTTCGACGTATCTCTTTGTCATGAACACTCTTGGTGTACATATTTTATTTATCCTACGTCTTGCAGTGGTGAAAAGGTGCATTAGGCTGGAACGTGATCTTCACTGCTATCCTCAAAGTATGGCAGATATTTTCATAGTTTTCACTCTTGAGGTTGACTTTTCGCAAATGATTTTTAACTTTTTATGCTACCTTCTTGTTGCTTTTCTTCTTACAATTTAACACATTCTATCTTATTTGAGATTGATCCTCCTAATTTACTTCCTTGCAGTCCTTCCATACTGCTTAATCCTGGTAACAAAACTATCTTCCTCCGGTGACAATCTAGATTAGTTGTCCTTCTTGCTAATTCACTTCATTATCTCTTGATGATGTTTGTAAGAGTGAATTTCGATGTAGATCCATCCAATGATTAAAATCTCCAAAGTGCCCAAACTCTTCAATTTCAAGATATCCCTTCCTGCACTATGGAGTGGTCGGTATTAACTAGTGTCTTTCGTGTAACTACTCATGAGTTCGGCTTGTTGAAATTTTATAAGTTATATACCATGCGAATTCTTCAGCTTTTTATATTTCTGTTTAAATGTTTTAGTTGTTATACTACTTGTCATAACACTCTACAATAACACTATCCCAATGTACCGAACATAGTTTATATATAGGGCATACGTAGAGTCAGGCTACCTGCCTTATCAGCCGCCAGCCCACCACTGTTTCGATATATTACGATAGTGTTCTTGCCAAATGTCTTTGACTGTAGATATATTAGTAAACACTTATTAACTAAACAATTTCCTCTATCATACTACACATGTTCATAAGATTCACATTGATGTTATGATGCAAATATTATTTCCTGCAGTTGGTCTTCAATGCTTCTCAAAACATTTATTGGCACTATAAAATCTTCTAATCTAAGATTAAATCCTTCACCATTTAATTTTTCACTTCTTCTATTTCCAATAAACATCGATTCTAACTGTTTGAAGCTCGTCTTTTCCTCTTGATATCAATTACCTTCCTTCACCTTGCTATAACTTGGTAGCTGGTACTGATCATCGTATATCAATGCGCATGGAGGTCTCATTTGCCAAAACTATGAAATTTCTTCAAGAGATAATAGGATGTCTCGTTCAATCTCATCTATGGTCTTTGATATACCGTACACAAAATGTCCTTCGCGTATTCCCTTTTACCTTGCAATCAAAGAAATATCTTGATCACTCTCACTATCAATAGGAACACATTCTTCTCTTGACAATCATACCTTCACAATTTATGTTTCCGGCCTTCAGCTTCATGTTCCATCTATTATATTCACTAGGTGGAGCTCCTTTAGGGATTTACAAATTGTTCGCATATGACGTCGTTATTGGGTTTAGCATCAGGGGTTCGATCGAAGGATTCAATAGAAAAGAGTTTCAATGTTGAAACGGTTTGCTTAAGAAATATCATTTTCTGGAACAGAATTTCGAGTGATAGAATAAATTAAAATTTATATTGAAGGTTCACATTCTCGCTGTGTGAACTAAGGAATTACCTTTCACAGCATATAATTCTAATACTTCTACTTTAGTTATCAAGAATTTGGGTATGGTTAAGTTAAAGGAGTGTTCATTAGAGTTGCAAATAGAATAAATCATTGATGAAAGTTTGGAGATCGAAGATGAACTATTAAGGATAATAGGAATAGTAATCACAGACAATAATGGTCGTTGATTATTAAAGGTGACTAACCTAATGTTGATATGAGAAATGATGAAATGAAGAGTTTCTCAAGTTTTTACGTATGATAATCCGAATCTGAAGGGAGTATGTGTCACAATACTTTGATGTCATCACCTGCTTTCTCCTGGGTCTTTGTGATTTTTCACTCATTCATGTAATCTTGTAGTCAGTTGAGGAGTAGTCATCGTTGATAGTTAAAATCAAACTTCTGTGGCTATATATAAATTCGATAAAGAAGTACAAAGGAGTTTTGAAGTTTATAGAATAAAATCAAAAGATTCTTAGACGCCTTAAAGGATTGGAAGTCGACGACATAAGTACCTTGATAACAAAGAGGTCATGATTCCCCTAATATTTGAGGTAAAAAGAAGACAAGAATCCGGGAACGCCGTTTCCAATAGGATAGAATGAATGAAGAGAAGATATCGTACCATAAAATCACCGTTGACCTCGACTTAAATCCTATGCTCAGCTCCCATTGTCAACTAATGTTTGTTTCAGTAATCATTAACATAACAAGTATTTATACGTATATACATAAACATTATGTTCAAATTTAATTTTATGTGTGTCTTAGAACTTCCCATGTAACTTCAAATTCACCATTATGTGTGCACCCATAATCCTGAATTTGATTTACATGTTTGTTCTAGTTTAACCATTCGTGTGCTTCATATGCCTGGGTATTCATGGTCTCACTAGTTTCTATTTGTTTAGGCCCCTAGATTACTCAGGTTAAAGTCTAGGAACTTATCCTAAGGTTCCTAATTCGCTAAAACCTTTGGCTCTGATACCAACCTGTCACAACCCAACCAGGGGGCTTGACTAACGATTGATTCAAAACACAAAGTAGCGGAAGACAAAATGAATATATTACAATTTAACCAAAGGTTTAGACTAAGTATCTAATTTGTTTACAACAAATCTAAAATGTGATTTAACTAATGGGAGATTCTCTAGAGATATTGGGTCCATCCAGGCATCAGCACACTATATTAATCTTTAGCCAAGTTCTTCTGTTTTACATCCAGTATTCCTGTTCTAGCAACCAAGTATCCGAGCCATACCTGTTTCTAATTACCTGAAAGACATGCTAAAATACGTCAACTATAAAGTTGGTGAGCTCATGAGTTTTAGTTTACAGACACAATAATAAATAGCATGTGATAATTCAAAAACAATACAACCAACCCTGTGCCATGCCGAGCGTTTGCCTCTTATAATGCTAGCCCGTATCATGACATTTTAATCTACTTCCCATTCCGAGACCCGTTCCTGCCCTCGGTGTAAATGTGTCAAAGCGAATATATGCCACAACGGTTGACATTAACCTCAGTGGGGTTTCAACCCTATTTTTATAAGGCCACCCTTTCGGGCCACTGTGCGTGGGGGATTCCCCAAGTAGTACTACCCATATACCCACCGGCTCTCCTCCGGAGTTAATGGCTGTAAATTATGTTTAATGTCTAGGGGAAGCAATTATATTTGAAACGGACGTTCATTATCACATAAATATAAATTTATAAACGGTTTTTGGAGCATGCTTTCAGTATCCCAAAACAGTAAAAGAAAAGGGATCACATGAACTCACCTGGTTGCTAAATGCCTTCATTTTGTTCCTGTACAATTATATCATTGCCACTATGTATGCCTTGCTACGTTCCCAGAGTTATCATCATCACAAGCTCCTATTTGTATCAATTTATGTATATATGTATAAGTTGTAGATTTCATACTTTATGGTTGTTTAATGTGGTTGAGCTCTTTGGGTTAATGTGTTTAAATTTCACTAGTTTAAAGTTTCATTATATTACTATACATAACAAATCCTTACCTTATATTGTACGTATAAATGTACGAGCAAATGTTGGTATTATTTGATGTTTAGTATAACTACTAGTATGCTACTTATGTGACTAGTATGTTTATGATCTTCTAAATATAAGCTGATGTAATGCATAAGGTATTACAAGACAATCATATAATTATTATAATGTATTCACCTAACTTATTAGTATTAGAGATAACTAATAAGGATTTCATATGTAACAAGATAGTTGCAAATAAATCATTAGTATCAAAAATATTATACATGTTGTAGTCATTGAATATACTAACTATTATAATTGTTATAATTATAGAATAATAGAATGTTTAAACATATTTATAATTTAATTTCTATGTATCAATCAAATTATACATTCCTAGAGAAACTTTTATCAAAGATAATATTAACAACATTAACAGCAATAAACATAATCATACTAATTTCACTAACAACGTTTTTAGTTCAAAATGTTAATCATAAAATAGATAACTAAGGTAATATCATACGTTAGGTTAATATTAATGTTTTTAAGCTAAGTGTAACTATTTATAAACAATAATTTAAATAACCTAAATGATTATGATTTGCATATGTTTAAAGTGTTAGATAATATTTAGCAAGACCTTTAATATTGTTAAAAGAATAAAAATGAAAATGTTGGCGTTGATAGCAATAATAATAATAATTTTTAAAAGTAATTAGCCTTAATATAAAAACTAACAAATTAGTAATCATTTAGAGACTTAATATGAGATTGTTATCTTGTATAAAATCAGTTGTTAACATATTGGATTTAAACATACTCGTAAACATACGATTATACATAAATTATTTATTGTATATATTAACCTATAGATGTATATATATACATTTAATGATTTAACACCTACATAAATAATATATGAATCATGCCCATACTTTGAGTTCTCCATTTATAAAATGTCTTATAATTTAAGTTTCTAAGTCATTTTATATAGTTTCATATAACTTCTAATATGTATCCATTTTAGATATCAAGACTTGTATTAACCATTTAACTTGTATTTATCATATATAAATGTACATATAAAATGCAAATGTTCACATTAACACTTTGTAAAATTTATTATGTTTAACTAATGATTCTAACTTTCAAAGTCTTGTTATGATTAAGCACTTAGTTGGTTAAAAAAATTTATAAAATTCATTCAAATTAAACTCTAATCATTTATATCGCATATACAATGATAAACTAAATTATAAACCATATTCATTAGTCAAGTATTGACATATTTAGCAAATGTATAAATATTTATATACATATTTTTGTGTAAGTATCTTAAGTATATTATTTTATAAATCACTCATGTGTAATTATAATTATTTACGTACACGTCTCCGAATCTCTAACAAAATCACACACGATATATGGTTTCGTTAAACATTTTTATTATAAACTAATTATTATGAACCAGATTTTATCCTATTTAACCCAAATGCTCAACCACTTTAATTTATTTGTTTAAATATATTAACCATACATTTAAAGATAATGGCGCGCGGTTTTACCTTCCCACTCATTCATTTCGCGTATCGAAAATTGATTAAATTAATCGTACGCATGTTTCATAACTCGAAAATGTTTCTAAACTCGTTTTTGGGTAACGAATGAAATCGAGTAGTCGGATTTTCCTGTTGACTGAGTCTGTCCGGGTTTGACCAGCCCTATACGCGTCTGACTTTTGTTGACCGAGGCTTTATTCGACTCTAAAACTCTAATTTCCTCCATCTCTTCTTTTGGCCTCCGCCGGTTCCCTTGGTAGTTGCTCAACCGCCACCAGCCACCTACTCAACACCATCACCACCGCATAGAACCATCCAAAACATGTATCAGTTCATAACAAACGAAGAAAATGACTTGCATGTGTAGATCGAAGCTAGTAGAGTTGATTCTTACCCGATTTCTCAACCTAACAGCCACCCATCGTTGCTGTAGACTCACCAGTGGGTTGAGACCACCACCATCGTGCAACCAGCCACTCTCTAGCCACCGTGAACCATCATTCAGCCGCTGGTAACCTCCCTATCTCCACATCCGACGACCACCTTCACAAGATTTTCCAAAAACGCATGTAAAACAACTAGAATCCTCAAGATATTGTCATGCATGGATAAATCAGAGGATTACAGAGTCGTTTCTTACCTTCGAGGGCTGCTTGTAGCGAGAAAAGTGGTCGGAACTCACATGCACCGCCGCACAGCCCTAGCGGAACCCTAGCCGCCGTCGCATTGTCACCCTTTTGGTCCTCATCCACCGTTTGGTCCTCGATTCTTAGCTGAAACCAGATCTCAGCTTCTTGCCGCCGTGGTTTTGAGGTGAAAACCCTAGCCGTCGCCATTTCTCACTCTGTTTTCACCCTTTCACAGTCGAGATATAGTGAGGTTGAAGAAGAAAAGATTGTAGAACGTGATGAGAGGAGTTCGGTGATATGGTTTGTTTGTCTCGCCGCCGTGGACCGCCGTGGGACCGCCGCGCCTCCGCCTCTGCTCCGCCGTGGGTGGCCGGCCTCGGCTCCCTCTCTTTCTCTCGGTTTATTGAGCGGCTGAACACACACATAAGGTGTGTTGCGGCTGGTGAAATGAGAAAAAGAAAAGGGTTTACTCCCTTTTTATACTTAGGGTTTAATTCTAGGGTTTTAAACGCGTATTCGACCCGTCTCGAGATCGTATTTCGTTTTCGTTTATCATTCTCGACCCGACTCTCCTAACTTACGTGAAAATAAATTATAATAATATTAGAATGTTTATTTTGTTTGTTAAAAGTTATTTGTTTAATTAATTACATTGAAACACGTTAATATCGCGTATTCAACATATTTGACTAGTTTAAATATTTTCACACTCCGAATAATATTCTTGTATTTTAAATATTCTCAACATTTGTAGTTAGTTATTTATTAATGTTTTTCGTCAGATATATTTTGTTTTAACGAGCCTTATTGGGCCTAAGTTGAACATATTGGGTTTTAATGGGCCTATTTGGGCCTTCACAACTTGTTGAGCTTTTATATCTTATTGGGCCTTATTAGGCCTAAGTATTCAATCAATAATTATATGTTTAAGTGTGTTGGGATTTTCTTACAGTTGTTACAATGCAAACCATGATCAACGAATGAAGCAGTCACGCGAATGAATCAAATCTCTGATTCATTCGTACAAATCAATCAGAAACAAGACTCCTTCGTTTCACTGATCATTCGCTAAGCTTTCATTCGTACGAATTGACTCATGTTTAGGTTAATCCGTATGAATGGTCCTGTAAGATATCAAAAGTCAACGTAAACATATTAAACACAAATACACAATGCAAAATACATGAAATCATTAATAATTAAAGCTTTTTACAATCATAATCGACCATTACATAGAACTAGGGACATTTCATGCATCAACACAATTTGTTGTTTCTCCTTGGGTAACACCTCCCTAATTTGTATCGAAGACTTAAAGATTAACAATGGTCCATCGGGGTGATAACATGGTTTGGAAGTTGAGGTTCCATCACAATGGATACCCATCGATACTAATGGTGTCGATGGGCTTAATATCGATGGGACAACCTTCGAGATTATTAGTAATCGGCCGAACCCTGGCCCATTTCACTTGGAGTGTAACCCAGATTGGCTAATATTGAAGCTGAAGTAGTGCTGAAGCTCCCTAAGTCAACAACACCTCAAAGGTTCCACAAAGTCCCCTATTGATACTACTCATTGTGTACTCATCCTTAGTAACTATACTAGATAGTCGACACTAGCATTATCGATGAAGTGCTGGTCCCTTCCAACTTGGTTGTCTTTGAACATGTTAGTATCAACAACAACCTGGCCCCATGCATCGTCGAAGTTACCAATTTCGATGAACAAGTCTAGCCATTTCCAGCTCCATCGATATTAAAGGTTTTGAACATTTTAGCTTCGACACTAATCTTGGTCGATCTTCCAGCCAATTCTCGAGCTTCCAATGCTCAACTCAATATGTCCCAAGGTCTTACATAACCAACTTGTTGCAAGTTCTCACGATTTGAAGGTTCGAAAACCGGTTTGAATGTTCTTTGCGAAAGAATAGTGAAAACCCTAAAAATCTGAAACTTCTCTCTAAGATTCCAGTCTTTTGAGCTTGAGATGGGGCAGATCCTTTGTACTTTCAGCTTCCTTTCGTCGAGATGAATGTTTAGACACCTTATTTGCTTGATTTGGTGAGGTTTTGATGAGGTAGCTTATGGGTTTTGTGATGAAATTCTAGAAAGAGAGAGAGGATGAACGAAATTGTAGAGAGAGAGTGTATTTTTCTTCAATAAATGAAGGGTAGGAGGGGAAAGTAAGGTCTTTATACCCCGAGTGATTTCCCGCGCGTTTGGGTTCGATTGGTTTCGCGTTGATGCGTTATTTTAGGAATATAACGTAAATGTTACGTTTTCATTAAAAACGGTTTTATTTTATCTTTTATGGTGGTGATTCCTAATGAATATTTTACGTGAAATATTATTATTAATTTATTTTCTAAATCGTTTATTTTAACTGTTTCATTAGAACGTATAACTTTCGCGCGTATTCGTACGAATCGTCACCCGTACGAACACGACGATTGTTTTACTTTCTGTTTTGGTTTTCTAATTATACGATATCGTTTAATATATTAAAGCCATAGATATATTTGTGCGAATTGTCATTCCCACGAGCACACTATTAATTTAATATTCCTTAATGTTATCATTGATTGTTTTGAACTGGTTTCCTCACATCGTTTATGCTCCATCATTTGGTTGTTTTGAATTACATGACTTATGAATTGATGATATAAGACATCAGATTTCCTCGTTACTGAGAGAAATCCCATGTCTTAAATGTTGTGTGTGCAAATTGTTTTACGTGTTCAAACATGAATATACACAATGTATTTACAAACGAACTTATAATTATATACATGTACTTACAAGCATCATCCATACTGATGATTACTGTGCAGATGTTATAGTCTCCCATAGTTAAGGGAATTTCGTCCCGAAATTAACTAGCCGAAGATACTGTAAAAAGATGAGGGTACTTGACCTTCATATGGTCTTCACATTCCCAAGTGAAATCCGCACCACGTTTGCCTTCCCATCGTACCTTTACGATCGAAATACGGCTACGTTTAAGTTTCTTGACTCCATGATCCATGATTTCGACTGGAAGCTCAATGAATTGCATGTTGTTTTCAATTTGAATATCTTCCAGTGGAATTTGAACATCATGATCAGCTAAACACTTCTTAAGATTCGACACATGAAATGTATCGTGGACATTGCTTAGCTCAACTGGAAGATTAAGTTTGTAGGCCACAGGACCAATCCTTTCCAGCTAAACACTCTTTTGCCAATCTCTTGCGGCCTTTAGCCTTGATTGAATGATTGAAATCTTATCAGTTGTTTCTTGAATGAGTTCAGATCCTACGACTTGTGAGTCACCAACCTCAGTCCAGCAGACCGGTGATCGGCACGTCCTACCATATAGGTCTTCAAATGGTACACATTGAATGCTCGCGTGGTAGCTATTGTTATACGAAAACTCAATGAGTGGAAGATGAGTTTCCCAACTTCCTCCAAAATCGATCACATAAGAACGAAGCATGTCCTTGAGTGTCTAGATAGTCCTTTCGCTTTAACCGTCGGTATGGGGATGATACGTCGTGCTAAGATTAATACGGGTTCCCAAAGCCTTTTGCAATGATTGCCAAAAGCGAGAGGTGAAAATACTATCACGATCGGATATGATTGACGTTGGTGTACCATGTCATGCGATGATCTCGTTAATGTACAATGTAGACAATTGTTGGAAGCTTCAGATCTGTAATTTGAATTCTCTTAACATTTTTATCTATACGGAATCTAGATAACACCTATATGAATCAAAGACAACACAATCATGCTTGTAAATATCATTTTCATTGATAATGAAATCAATTACAATTGCACACAGCTAAGAACACACAGTTCTGTTACACACACTGATATGAGAATTACAGGTTCTGTCAAGACAACTACAAAACCAGAAAACCTGTAAATATATACAAGTATCAAACGAACCTATACAAACCTATAGGTTCGCCAGACGAACCAATAGCTTCGCTAAACGAACCTTTACAATGCAAACACTATAGGTTCGTTTGAACTAAAACACATGCGTAGGTGTCACAACCCAACCAGAGGGCTTGACTAACGATTGATTCAAAACACAAAGTAGCGGAAGACAAAATAAATATATTACAATTTAACCAAAGGTTTAGTCTAAGTATCTAATTTGTTTACAACAAATCTAAAATATGATTTAACTAGTGGGAGATTTTCTAGAGTTATTGGGTCCATCCAGGCATCAACACACTTTATTAATCTTTAAGTCAAGTTCTTCAGTTTTCCATGTAGTGTTCTTGTTCAAGCAACCTTGTAATCCGAGTCATACCTGTTTCTAATTACCTGAAATCCATGCTAAAATACGTCAACTATAAAGTTGGTGAGCTCATGAGTTTTAGTTTACAGACACAATAATAAATAGCATGTGATAATTCAAAAACAATACAACCAACCCTGCTCCATGCCCGGGCGTTTGCCTCTTATAATGTTAGCCCATAACATGGTCATTCTAATTTACTTCCCATTCCGAGACCCGTTCCTGCTCTCGGTGTAAATGTATCATAAAGAATATATGCCACAACGGTTGACATTAACCTCAGTGGGGTTTCAACCCTATTTGATAAGGCCACCCTTACGGGCCACTGTGCGTGGGGATTCCCCAAGTAGTACTACCCATATACTCACCGGCTCTCCTTATGAGTTAATGGTTGTAATTTATGTTTAATGTCTAGGGGAAGCAATTTTATTTGAAACGGACGTTCATTATCACATAAATATAATTTTATAAACAGTTTATGGAGCATGCTTTCAGTATCCCAAAACAGTAAAAAGAAAAGGGATCACATGAACTCACCTGGTTGCTTTTAACTGGTTCCTTTTGTTCCTGTACAAACATGTCATTGTGCCACTATGCATGATTTGCTATGTTTCCAAAGTTATCATCAAAGCAAGTTCCTATTTGTAATCATCTATACATGTATAAGTTGTAGATTTCATATATTATGGTTGTTGATTGTGGTTGAGCGCTTTGGGTTTATGTGTTTAAGGTTTACTAGTTTAATGTTCCTTTATATTACTATACCTAGTGAAATCCTACTATACATTTGTACATATAAATGTATGTGAAATGTTATTATTAATTGATGTTTAATATAACTATTAGTATGCTACATCATGTCCATCTTATGAAACTAGTATGTTTGTGGTATCTAAATTAATTAGTTTGTATTGTGTCTAACATTTTTAAGTTTTAATGTTGGCTCACCCTTGAGACGATCCATATCCAAGTTGTTTAGTTGTATTACTAGTCATGGCGTTTTACTAATAATATAAATTGATGTAATGCATAAGGTATTATAAGACAATAAGATATATATTATAACTATTATTAGAAATAATTAATAGGTATTTCATATATCACAAAATAGTTGCAATTAACATTAGTATCCAAGATATTTTACATGTTGTAGTCATTGTATATACTAACTATTGTAATTATTATAAATATTGAATAAGAAAGTGTTTAAAGTATTCATAATTTATTTTCTATGTTTAAATGTAAGTAAACGTTCTTATATGAATTAATTATTGAAGATAATAATAATAATCTTAATAATAATAATAATAATGATAATAATACTAATTTCACTAACAATATCTATATCGTTTTTATTGTTAAATTTTAATTATGAGTAAAACTATTAAAATAGTATCATATATTATATGTTAAGATGATTATCATGTTTTTAATGAGTTCATATACTTATAAACAATAAATTAAAAATCCCGAAAACTTTATTTAGCAATATGCTTAAAGTGTTGACTAAAATGTAGGAAATTACTAAGTATTCTTATCAATAATGAATCAACACTTTTTGTTAAGTTGTTATTTGTTTAACACTAACATATTACATATTATATAGATATGCACATTCTTATTATTAAATCCAACCTAATTTACATTTTCTTTACCCATATGTGTATAAAATCAATTGTTAACATGTTGGATTTAAACATAATTATAAACATATAATTATACCTAAACTATTTATTGAAATTTAATCATCTTACTAAGTTTATTTATATAACATACACAACTAGTTATTATATCACCATGTTTTACAATCGTATAAGTGTAAAGGGTTGACTATACTTTTTAAGCACTTTATATATATTTGTAGATACATGTATATATGTATTGACGCACACGACTTTATTTCATTATTTGTATCTAATACCTTTATTGAATTTAAAATTTATAAACTAAAATTAATCAAGTTTTTAAATAAATTCATACCCTTTATATGACAAGTTTAAAATAAATTCTATTAAGTATCTATATGATATGTTAAGATTTATAATTCCTATTTATTTTGTTTATATCCAGATTTACACGTTAAAGATTTAAAATCGTGTAATTATTTTTATTTACGAATATCTCCCCTAATCTTTATTATACCCCACACCCGTAATATGGTTTTTAACCAATATATTTTAAACGTATACGTAATGTAAATTTAACTAATTCAACCACAAACTCAACCAAGTTTATAACGCTTATAATTTATATATAACGAGTTCATGGCGTGTGATTTACCTTCCCGCTCGTTCGTCTCACGTATACAAATCCCGTTTAATTAATCGATTGTTTGTTTCTTAACCCGAACATGTTTATAAACTCGTTTTTATATAACGAATACAATTGATCGCTTGGTTTTTGCTGTTGACAATGACTATCAGAGTTTGACCAGCCCTAATCTCGTTTGACTTTCGTTGACTGAGGTTTGAACCAACTCCAAGACTTCCACTCCCTCCAGTAACATTCCTGGCCACCACTGTATGGGCTGATGGTGGTCTACCGTTGCCAACTGCCTGCCAAAATGCTTCACAGCCGCAAAGAATAACCCAAATACACACGTATTAGAACAAAACCATCAAGTAATCGACATGCATATGTAGATCGAACCAGATTAGGTTGTTCTTACCCGTGTTTGTCGGTTCTTAGAGTGAAACGCGGCTGGAGCAGCTTGAACCACCACCCGAACCACCACAGCTGCCACCACCGCGATGAAACAGCCACCATTTCATTAAATCAGCACAAAACTCTCAGAAATAGACATGCATGTGTAGATCAGTGGGGGTTATTGGGTTAATACTTACCTTGGGTTGCCTAGAACGAAGGGCGTGGCTGCCGGAACCCTAGAACCGCCGCAACCACCGCTACAGTGGAATCCAAGGCTGAACCCTAGCCACGGTCGACTCTGCATGCCTCGTCTCTTGCCTATTTTCCAACGTGTGAACCATGCCACCAAACCATGGTTCCATCTCAGCCATTAGCCGCCGTTTGTGTGTATAAAACCCTAGCCGTCGTCATCTTCTCACCCCCTTTTGACCCTTCTAGAGGCGAGATCTTGCGAGACTCAAGAAGAAAAGTTTATAGAACGCGAAAAGATGTGCAAGGAGGTGCAGCCAGCTTGCTCCGCCGCCGCACGCCGCCTTGGCTCCGCCGTGTGCCACCATGACTCCGCCGCACAAGCTCTCTCTCTCTCTCTGTCTTGTTCATTTTGAACGGCTGAAAACACACACCAAAGGTGTGGTGCGGCTGGTAGAATGAAGAGGGGAAAAGGGTTTCATCCCTTTTATAGTTAGGGTTAAATCTAGGGTTAAAATACGTATAACGCATATCGTACTTGTATCGCGATTGTTTTTCGTTTTCGTTTAAGATTCTCGACCCAAAACTTTTTAGATAAACAAAAATAACTTAAAATATTACTAGAATGTTTATTTTGTTTGTTATAATTAATTTGTTTGCTTAATTAAATTAAGACACGTTAATATCGCGTATATGGCGTATTTAATTCGTTACATTATTTTCTCGCTCAGAATAGGGTTTTAGCCTTTTTAATATCACCTATATTCATATTTAATCATTTACAGGTACTTTGCCTCGGTTCTGATCTCAGTATGTTTAAACAACTAATACACGACACTAACACGTTAAGTATTGTTTTATAATATCCATTTACATGCCTTGCTTTAGCCCTTATGGATAGGTTATCTTTTTATATTTATTACTAATAATATTATCATTGCATTGTTGTAGCTTTTAATGTTGTTTATCGGTTATGGTTCAGATGGTAATGTTGTAAACATTCGTTAAATCTTGGTTTTTTGTTTATATAATATACATTGCCTATGTTTCTCAAAATAAACCTTCCGATGAGTATAAAGATATATTTTTACATTAAATTTGTTTAAATCTGGTTCTTTTCATTTTTTTTCACAATTATTGATAGAATCATAACAATTAATTTACCGAAGGAATTTATTAGGGTATTGTTCAATTTATGTTTAAAATTTATCAGACTTGATTTATTTATTTTGATTCTAATTCAAGATTAAAGATTTAAGCTTCGATTTATGTGTAGAATTCTAAATGGGCCTATTTGGGCCTTAATATCTTATTGGGCCTAAATTTCTCATTGGGCCTAGGTATTCAATTTACAATTATATGTTTACATTTGTTGGGATTTCTTACAGTTGTTACAGTAGGTTCGTGGGCCAGACGAACCTAGCACAAACCTATCCCAAACCTTTTCTAACTTAATCAAAACAAGCTTGAAAGCAACCTATTAGAATATGTACCAACAAACTCCCCCTTAATAGTTGCTTCAAATCTTCAAAATCTTGATCTTTGATCTTCATTCTTCAGTTCGAGTCCCACTCGATGACTGATCTTCACATACGTTGTCTACAGCACGTACAATCACAGATCTTGGAATCTTTGATAATCTTTCAACTTCAATTCTTGCATCTCTTTCATCAATCGCTTTTTGTAAAGCCATCAACTCTACATACAAATAATTCACATCTTCCCAATTACATCCTGAATGAATTCCCAAAGAAAAACACATTCTCGCAATTGTCTGGAATTGTAAAGCCATGTCCTTACAACTAACTCCAACATCATGAAAACCTTCTCTTGCATAAATCAAATCTTGATCAAGAGTTCCAATATCTTGTTTAGAACAATTCACAAGCCATACAGGATCAAGTAATCTAATAACCCTCCATTTGTCATTTTCTTTCAACATAATAACAGCTTCAAAAGATCTTTCATCATAAAACCAAAGTTTGAAGAACGGTGTCCAATCTTGTTCTATTTTCCTTAGCCTTGGTCTTGAATACACCTTCAGCTTTGGATAAACATAAGAGTTATGCTTCAACATAGAAAATTGAGGAACTAACCAGTTCCAACCTTTCTTAGCTTCACACTTTAATAAAATCTCAAATCTTTCATTGTGATCGGTTTGAAATGGCTTGATCATATTTAATCTTGAAAGTTGCATGCATTCAAAAGATGGTAAAGACATCAAATCATAAGCTTTTCCAAAATACTGACACCCATCAACTCTCTTCACAACATAACAACCCATGTTCTTCAACACACCAGGAATATTATGATAATACCCATAACTCAAAATCCTTCCGTGCATCTTCGATTTTGATCCAATCTTAAATCTTGAAGCTTGTCTTGGATGTTTCCCAGGAGCAGACTCATCATATTTCTCAATAAACTGTCTAAAAATCAACAAATTATCAATAGTATACTTCTGTTCCTCTTGATTTTCTCTCCACACATCCATTGGTCTCTTAATCTTCAACTTTTCACTTAACACAACTTGATATTTATCATTAGCTTCAATATCAAAAATCTTTGTCAAAGTTGGTAACTTATACAAATTTTCTTCAGAAGACCCATCATATTCAAACTCAATTGATCTTCCTTCTTCTCGCATATACACTTTTCCAGAAATATTTGCATTTTGAAGCTCATTCACTTTCACCCCAAACAAATCAGCAAGTTCTTCCTTTGTGTAACCATTCTCAATCTCACCTTCTTCAAGTTCTTTATCTTTATTTGATTCACCAACATTTCTTTGTAACTCTACTTCTCCACTTTGTTTGAATAACTCAGCAAGTGTTGGTAATGATTCATCAACAACTGTCTTTTGACATTCATTCTCACTAATGTCCTCAATCTCAACTTCTTCTAAGTCTTTTGCTTGATTTGGATCAACAGCAGAAATGGGATTCACATCTAAAGAAATTCCTGATGAATTGTAAATAACAATAGCACCAGTAACAAAATTTAATCCATTTGCACCACTAGCACCAGCTACACCATCATCACCATCACCATCATCATCATGCTGAATGTCAAAACCTGGACGTTCATCATAATCAGAATCCTCATAGTCTACTTTCTCTTCATCATCTTCACCTTCTTGAATATTGATATCAACAGGATCAACATCATTTCCTTGAGACACATGAACTTCTACATTATCATCAAATCTTGCATCAATGTGAATAGCTGTAGAAGATTCACCTTGAATATCATTTAACCTTTTCTTTAACAATTGATTTTCTTCCTCCAGAATATCTATCTTTTCATTCTGTTCTCTAGCAACTCTTTCCAATGAAACAATTCTTTCATTCATAATCTCCTTATCTTTTTGATCCTCCTCTCTACATCTTTGTAGTTGAGTGATATGAAGCTTCATCATGTCAATTTCATTTTGAATAGAGGAAGACTGTTGCTCAGAATCAACTTTTTCCTTCTTCTTCTTGTACTTGTCAAACTCTTGAGATAGGAGAGATCCTGCTTCTCAACTCTGAGTCATCATAGTCTAATGAGAAATTCAAATCCAAATCATCTAAACCTTCAAACATAGTGTCAAATCTTGAAGCAGAAGTCTGTGGAAATGAAGTGGTAACAGTAGTTGCTTCAGCAAATGGTGCAACACACACAGGAACATGAACTGAAACACTTGGCTTTGTAGATTCAACAGATACAAAAACAGATGATGTCATAACTGAAAAAGGTGCAGCAGAAGTAATCACTGAAGAAGATACAATAATCCTTGGTTTTTTGTTTTCTTCCTTCTAGGCAGATTAGCCATTCTCTTCTTTTTCTTAGGACGAGATGATTCTGGCTCATCCACAGTAAAATTTGGATCATTTCTTTCTTCCTGCTCTTCCCAGTTCTGTTGTTGTTGAATAGGATTCCTTTTCATCCTCCAAACCATTTTATTACCTACTTGCACATCTTCCATCTCAGACTCAGTTGAATCCTCTTCCATTTCATCAATAACATCCTTAGCCTCAACATTTGATGGTGATGCAGTAGTAGTGGTTTGTTAGTACATATTTGTAATAGGTTGCTATTCAAACATGTAAATTATAGAAAGTTAATAAGGTTTGTCTTAGGTTCGTCTGGCCCACGAACCTTAGCAGGTTCGGCGAACCTATCATCTTGATAGGTTTGGCGAACCTATAACCTTGGAAGGTTCGGCGAACCTATTAGGTTTGGCTGCCTAGGTTCGCCCAGCGAACCTCAAAGTTCGGCTGGCAAACCTAAGGGTTCGGCTAAGAATAGGTTCGGCTGGCAGAAGTGTATATATTGAAGGTTTGTCTGATTTTGTCATCACTTCAGAAAACCTCAGATCTGTGTGTGTGTATTCTCTGTGTGAGACATGTAATCATTTCAGATTGATTAATGAGATGAAGATAATTATTGAATGCTTGTTCTTGTTTGATTCTTATAGATCAAACATAGATTCCGCATGTGTTTGATTGTTCGTAGGATTCTGTATTACGATCAAGATCAAGTTCAGTAGATCTACAGTGGTATCAGAGCTTTTGGTGGAGTTCTATACAAGAATTGTCAAAGAAATACAAGTATTTGAAGATTTGAAGATTAGAAGATCAAGAAATGGATCAAAATTCTAGTTTTCTTTGTGTTTGATTGCTGTTTTGAGTGCATATTCATCGTCAATTGTTGTGGAATATTCAAATTCACGAATTTGTGGTGTTAATTTGAAGATTTGGAAGGATTTTCTTCAAGTTTTGGAAGGTTTCCCTCCAAAATTTCGAATTTGGAATTACAGGTTCATGAGCCGAACCTGTGAACAGCTGGAACAATAGGTTCGCTGTTATTGACATTTGTCTGAGGTTCATTTGCAGGTTTTAGCAGAGGTTCATTGCTTTTCTGCATAGGTTCGTCTGAAGATTTTCTGCAAGGTTCGTCTGAAGGTTTTCTGCAAGGTTCGTCTGAAGGTTTTCTGCATGGTTCGTCTGAAGGTTTTCTGCAAAGGTTCGTTTCTTTTCAGCAGAGGTTCGTCTGACTTGAGGTTTGTTTGTCTCAAGGTTCGTGAAAATCAGATCTGTTTCAAGGTTCGTTGCATCAGGTTCGTGTGACTTGAGGTTCGTGAATTGAGGTTCATGTCTAAAGGTTCGTTCAGATCAAAGATTGGTGGAGGTTCGCCTGAGTATTAGGTTCGTGAAGTGAATTTTCATCAAAAGGTTCGTTGATAAAAGTTTGAAATCATGGCTGAGATGTATGTTGCGGTAGCTAGTCAGAATTCTAAGATTCATAGCATTCTGTGTCACACCCCCAATTTCAACTAACGGAATCATACCGTTTGGGAACGTGACAAACCAGGATCTCAGATCATTAGACATAACAAAGACCTCTATATGGATTTCAAAACATACTTTGGTCTAAAAACATAACATCAGAGTTTTCAAAGTTTGCGGAAACGTTTTAAAACCAGTAACAGTTGTAAAATGTAAATTACAATACAAAGTTTCAAATGTTCAAATTTAAATAACTAAAATGTAAAGTCATGCATGCGACTCAATCTCCTAGTCCATGCCTGCTTTCTTGCGCACCTTAACGTCCTGAGAAAACATGTAAATCAAGTCAACACAAAGGTTGGTGCATAACACAGGTTTAAGCATTCATAATGTTTAAAACAACAGTTTGAATATCAAGTTTGCAGATAACATAATCACACATGCATAGTCATGATAGCTAGTCATTTATACTATTTACATAAGTGGTCGACACCGAAGCTGACGATTGCCATGCTATAGCATGTTTTTGCCTTGCCACTATTGTCTAGCACGAACAATAGTAATGTGTGTGTTTGGTCAGTCAAACACCTGCGTAGATCCCATCTACCAAGTGAGGTTTGTCAAACCTAATAGATCTATTTCCAACTACCACGCTTTGCGCTACGGCAAACTAAACGGTGCGAAGTGTAAGGACTTTTAAATGCTATGTTGTCACATAATGTAAACAGCTAACTCATGCAAGTGATATGTATCTAAAAGAGTTTGTTGCACATGTTTTCTTCCCCAAAACAGTTAAAATAAGAAAGGGGCTGTGTACGCACCTTTGATTATTTGCAGAATGATCAAACACTCGTAAACTTGCGTAGAAAATCCTCTACGAAGAATCTGTGATTAAACAATAACCTAAAGTTATTCGGAATCTCGTTTTGTGTTTGGAATCACATACGTGTCAATACACGTAAATTTGAATGTTAGAAACGTGCATACGAAAGTACGAGTGACTTTGAAATCGTTTAAATAAAATCCTATATGATTTTATTTAAATAAACGTAATTATACGCGATTTCGTTTTCGATCTAAAATATGAATTTTATTATACAAATGTGTTCAGAATTTAATTCTGGTTCTAACGCAATTCGAACAAGTCGAATCGGAGTTAGAACGGAGAAGTTACGGTTAAAAACCAAGGTTTGGTTTAAATATCAAAAACATGGCAACCCCCGGGTTCGAAACCGGGACCTCCCACACACACACACAAGTTCAAACCATTTGATCTAGCCTATCTTTTGTTAACATATTTGATTCAAAATTGTTTTAAACATCACTGGACCGGTTTCCCCCTTTGTTATTCCTTAGCCGAACCAACTAGCCTCAATTTGACCTCGGTTCGAATCCGATTAAGCCTAAAACCATAGGGCTTCGCTTCTGAGTACTCGACCGAGTCTCTAGGTGATTTTAATTTGAAAACAAAACACTATAACCCACTTATTTGTGTGTGCACAGATTCGAACTTGATTTCTAAAACCCATCATACGATCTCATCAAATTCGTTTGCCTTAATCCTTAAACTCATCAGATTTTCATTCAACCTAGTTCCACGAATCTACCCATACCCATTAATTCGATTTTCAAACCCGTTTGCATCAGAATCCCCAAAACCTTTTAACCCGAAAACCCTAGAACTATAAGTTCATCAATTCGTTGTTCTATAATGAAATTAGCATAACAATAACATCAATCGGGATCTTCTAAAATCATTCATGCTATTTAATTTGATTCTTAAACTCATTTGATCGAAAACCCCCAAAACCGATTCCATATGAACCCTAGAATTAGACCTCATTAAATTCGTAATGATTTGCTGAAATTGACTTAAGGATTTCCTTTATCAGTGTATTCTGAATCTATCTACATAATTCAATTCGACTCTTGAGCGTGTTTGATTACAAACCCCCAAATTGGATTCTAGGATGAACCCTAGAATTCGAGCACATATAATTCGATGTTAAGGATCAAAATTAACATGTGTTTAACCTTATTCGGCCACTTTAAGTTGTTTAGGAGTGCAGACTTACTTGTTTTGAGGTCCAATTGAACGAGTTAGTCTTGAGAGTTGATGTTCGGCCACTCCACAATCGGGTCTCCTTTTCGCGGCTTCTCAGAATGCAATTGTGATATGAAAATGATTCTAATTATGCCGACTAGTGTTTCTGTAATCTCAATTGCGAATATTATAGCCGAATTGTATGATTTTCATTTATGGGAGTGACGGTTTCGACTTATGGACATTAATCTCATTCAATTAGGATGTTACATGACTAATCATCTGTTCTAACGGTTACTTATCATTAAAGTAAGTTAAATGGGTGCTGAATTCGATCTTTAACCATCATTTGATGCTAATTTCAAGTCTAATTTATCATATGACCGAAATTTTGACTTTTACAAGTCAAAATTCATTATATTTCATACTTCTAAGTTTAATTCCATCAAATTGAATGTCTTAGGATTAATTTCTACACTCCCAATCCCTCTAGTTTGGTCTTATGAGATTTCATGGCTTTCCTGATAGTTTTCGGTTACCGTAGTTAACTTGAAATTGCCGAATTGTCACTAATTTGACCAATTGGAACATTATTGGGCTAGGTTAACCCAATTGGGCCTAATAATCTTAATTGGGCCTACTTCCATCTATTTGGGCCTCATAAAATACAATTGGGCCTATCTTGGGCCTTGGATTTGTAATTGGGCCTCCCTTGGGCCTCAGGTTTGTGATTGGGCTTATCTTGGGTCTCAGGTTTGTGATTGGGCTTACCTTCTATTCAATTGGGCCTCATAACTACTATTGGGCCACTTTCAGTTAACAAAGTTAAGTCAAAATATCGGATTGTCACATCATCTCCTTGTTGAAGGAATTTTCGTCCCGAAAATTAGCAATTGTTAGGAGTAGTTAGGAAACTACTTACGAGTTTAAATCGTACGTGTTAGTGTGGTTTGATCATTCCGTGTGCTTGTGTGTATTCACACACAAAATCTAATGCTTGCAACATCACAACTAAATGTGATCGTTCAATGTGACTGTTTGCGTGTACACTAGTTAGTTCACCTAACTGTGACTGTTTGTGTTTGATCATACTGTGCTGTGTAACCTCACACATTGTGTTTGATCATACTGTGCTGTGTAACCTCACACATAGTGAGTGTCTGTAACTGTTTGTACTATGCAACCCCGCACATAGCAAAATGTGTGTAACTAATCATGTATGTACTACCATAACATGTAACATATGAAATGTAGGACATAAAATGTATAAAATGTAATGTAGCACAAATGTTTATAATAAAACCAATTGAATAAAGTGTTTGTGCTTACAGTTTGAAATTTGCAGTGTTGATGTGTGAAGCATCACATCATCCCCTTGTTGAAGGAAATTTCGTCCCGAAAATTTAACGTGCGCTCTCAGTGTTTGTAGTTGCTGTTTTGAACAGATGAGGATACTTCTTCATCATTTGATCTTCCCGTTCCCATGTGAATTCAGGACCACGTCTTGAATTCCACCGAACTTTGACTATCGGGATTTTGCTTTGCTTAAGTTGTTTGACCTCTCGGGATAGGACACCCTTAATGGAACGGACACTAATCTTTGGGAAAGGATTTTGTCTCCATATGAAAGGCCTAGAGTGGTGGGAACAGATTTGTATCAACTCCTTGAGAGATTAGATGTTGATGAAAGAAAGAAATATGATTCGGAGAAGAAGGCGTATTGGATGTTGAGCCAAGCAATTCCAAATTAGATTTTACATTAGTTTGATGAGCACAAGACTTCTTATAGTCTATGGAATGCTTTGAAAGCAAGAGTTGAAGGAAATACCAATCTTAAGAAGATGAAAGCCACGGATATTCTCAAAGAGTTTGAAATTTTCAACTTTATTGGCAATGAAAGTCTTGAGGCATTGATCACAAGATACAAACATCTGTTGACTGAAGTTAGAAAATGTGGAATCGACTATACTGAAGATGAAAAGATCGATTGCCTTGCAGATGCTTTGCCTGAGAAATGGAATTCATTGGTACTAATCTTAAGAGAAAATCTACCAGGAATGACATTGGAAGAATTCATTCAAAAGCTAGAAGAACAGGAGATGAAGGATAAGAGAAAAGCAAGGAGAGTGAATGTTACTCAAGATCCTTCTTTATACGGTGCATCTGTGGTGACACCACCTGTATCTTCAGCAAAGATTTAGACATCATTTGTTTCTAGTACTTCTGATAGTACTCCTGCACCTTCTGCATCTGCAAGTTCTAGTTCATCTTATTCAATGAATGAGAAGAAGTCTGACTCAACAACAACTCCTGTTCAGCTAAATACAACAAATCTGGGGAAAGTTACTGTAGAAGCTGTTCGGGATCATATGTCAATTCTGTCTTGTGTAGTCAGCGCTTGTGATGAACAAATTGCAGGAAAGATTGGAAACTCAAATCTTACATTTGAAGATTATGATCAAATTGATGATGATGAAATGGAGTTGATTGACACTCAATGGGCACTGGCAAGTGTAATTAGAAGAATCAATCGATATGAAAAGAAGACTGGCAAGAAATTCACTTTTGATCGAAACACCAAGTTTGGATTTAATCCAAAGACTACTCAGTGTTACAACTGTGGTGAGTTAGGTCACTTTGCTAGAGAATGCAAGAATCCGAAGAAGCAAGGAAATTTAAACCCTTTCAAACCAAAAGAAGCTTATCAGAAGAAGAAAGAAAAGTCTGAAGAGTCATCGAAAGCTTTGGTTAGTCAAGCTGATGAAGGTTATGATTGGGGAAAACAATATGATGAATTGATGGGTGCTTTTATGGCTTCTTTGGATGAAGACACTGGTAAAGGCAAAGAGAAGGTTGATGAGGTAAATGAGGATCTTTTAGAGATCATTGATAAATTGAAAGAGATGAATGCTCAGCTGACTGCTGAACTAGTAGAGTGCACAGAAGCTAATAAGAAGCTAATTTCAAGAGAAAAAGCTTTTGACAAAAAGATAATTGATTTAGGTAAAAAAAATGAAGATTTGAAAATCAAAGTTTTACAAAATAATCATGCTGTGTCTGTGCATCTCGAATCAGTGCAAAAGCTGAAGGTTGAAGTATCAGCAGCAAAAGCAGAAGCTGAAATGCACAAGAGCAAGCTTGAAAACTATCAAAATTCTAAGTATGTCATTGATTACTTTGCTGCCATGCAAAGATTATCGCATAATAATACTGGATTAGCTTTTCATGTTGTGCCACCTCCTTCTAGCTTTGTGCCAAGACCACAACTTGATCTGAATTTGGAAGTTCATCTTGTTTCTTTGGATGAACATGAGTCTGAATATGTGGTTGCAAGTGCTGGAGGATCTTCATCTGATAACATTGTGTCTCTTGATAGTGATGCTCCTATTATTGAATACATCGCTGAATCAGAATATTCACCTGATATTCTGAGACAGAATGGTTATCAAGTTAAAACTGATGATAAAAAGAGTCTGAAGTCTCAGAAATCAAAAGATGAGATGAAATCAGTTGAGAAAGTGGTGATTAAACCCAATCTTGTTTTCAAACCAGTGAAGAAACCCAAAACAACTACTACTCTCAAACCATAGTGTATGTAAAGTCATCTACTACACTTAAAGGAGAGTATACTGGTAGTTTTGAAAAACAAAAAGTGTTTTCTGAAAAGGTTGACAAGGTTGTTGACAAGGTTAATAAGTTTGGGGTTGGAAATAAAGACAAATCAAACAATTTTCAAAGTCAAAATAATAATTCCAAGATAAAATCCACTGGTTTGAGAAACAGATTCTCATCTGCAAAGGTTGATTCTAAACCTTTCAGTTCATCTAAGTATTATGATGAACCAAAACCAAAGAATCATTTGCAAAGAAAATGTTACCGTTGTGGTAAATTTGGTCATTTGATTGCTGATTGTGATTTGGATTTCAGTTCTTCTGATTGTAGCAGCTTTTGGTCTTATTCACCAAGAGAAACACGAAAGTGTTTTACTTGTTGTGGAAAAGGACATATTTCTGCTAATTGTCCAAACAACAGAATCAGAAAGAGTTCAGATGATGAGAGTCGGGTGAATGGTTCGGGTGGAAGTCCTAGGAGAGTGAAACCTAGTGAAGAAGAAATGAAAGTTCTCAGGAAATTTGATCCTGAATGTGTTTGGGTAAAAGAAGAAAAGAAACAGAAGAAAAGAGTTTTTGATAACAAAAGTAATGTGAAAAAGCTTGTGAAAATTGTGACATCATCTGATGATGATTTCTTTGACAAATTTTCTTCAAAATCATTTTCAAAACAAAATGGTAAGTTAAAATCTTTTTGGAAATTGAGATGCAGGTCAGGTGATCAAATTTCTGGGAAAAAGGATGAAAACATTGAAGATGGGTCTTCAAGAAGTTCATCACAACAGATGAGAAGGGGTCCATTCAGGGAGACTCAACGCCGAAATGGCGGGGGTCATCCCTTTTGATACTGATAAATTTTAATTTATTGTGCAGGTGGCATTCATGGGCCATATCAATAGTCGCTGGATTGTTGATAATGGATGTTCACGGCACATGACGGGAGAGTTGAGTTTGTTGAAGGATTTCAGACAAATAAAGGGAAGTTATGTTAACTTTGCAGGTGACAAAGGTGGTCAAATTACCGAGTTTGGTAGTTTGACTAATGGTAAAGTTTTCTTTGACAATGTTAATTACTGCAAAGAATTAACTAACAACCTGTTGAGTGTGTCACAGATTTGTGATAAAGGATACTAAGTGATGTTTGATAAAGATCGGTGTTATGTACTTCAACAAGGAATTCAGATTCCTGAGGAGTGGATTCTGATGAATACTGATAGAAGCAAGGATTTTTATGTACTTGACATGGCGAAAGCGGAGACGGTGAATAAGGTGGAGACGTGTCTGGTGTCTAAGGCAACTGAGCAAGATACACGGTCTTGGCACAGACGGATGGGGCATATTCATATAAGGAAGATGAATCATCTCGTACATAATCATTTAGTTAAGGGTGTACCGGTTAAACACTTTAAACTTCCTGATGTGTGTGTGTCATGCAAGAAGGGTAAACAGAAAAGGAGGTCACATAAAACAAAAACAGTGTTTTCTATTGATAAACCACTTGAACTTCTTCATATGGATTTGTTTGGTCCAATCAATGTGAAAAGTATAGGTGGTGAATCATATTGTTTTGTGGTGACTGATGATTTTTCTAGATTTTCATGGGTAATGTTTTTAAAGTATAAATCAGAGACTTATGAAAATTTTGTGTTGTTGGTTAATAGGTTGGAGACATTATATAAGTTGAGAGTAAGGCGTATTCGTTCAGATAATGGGACTGAGTTTAAGAATCATTAAATGGAAGAATTTTGTGATTCAAAGGGCATTCAGCAGTAATTCTGTGGACCATATGAACCTCAGATGAATGGTGTAGTTGAGAGAAAGAACAGAACGTTGATTGAGTCTGCAAGAACGATGCTAGCTGATTCTAAACTCCCCGTTACATTTTGGAGTGAAGTTGTGGCTATAGCTTGTTTTACTCTTAACAGAGTTTTGATTGTTAAAAGATACAATAAAACATGCTACGAATTGCTTCAAAATCGAAAGCCTAATTTAGAACACTTGGAATCTTTCGGGGCTCCTTGTACCATGCTTAAGAAAATTCAAAATTCAACTCTAAAGTTGAAGAGGGTTTCTTTCTTGGATACAGTCTTCCTAACAAACGTGTGTTTAATAAACCTACGGGTGTTGTGGAATTATGGTATCAAGTGGATGTTCAAAGACATACACCTATAGCAGACGAAAAAGGACCAGATTGGCTTTTTGATTATGATTAACTTTTTGGTCTTTTAATTTGTCTCCAAATGATTCTGATGATGAAATAACCTTACAAATGTTATATGATTTGCAGAATTCTGAAGATCAAGGTGTTTCTCATCAAGCTGAAGATAATAATCCACATGAAGGCGTTTCAGAAGTAATTGTAGATTTGAAGAATCGATCACGAAATTCTACGATTCGATCATAAACGTGCGGAATCCGTTTACAACTAGATTTGGATCAACAAGAACATTGTAATACATCATCATGAATCTGAATTTATCATTAATATTCAAGTGTATACAATGAATCAAACATGAAATACAACACTTGAATATTCAAAGAAACATAAGATGAAGTGAACTTGAACTTGAGAGAGAAAGTTGCTTTGTGTATGTGAAATTATGAGCTCCAACCTACCAAGTCTTCAAAAGTCTACCTATATATAGGTTTCATAGGTTTGCCAAACCTATAGGTTTGCAAATAGGTTTGCCAAACCTATAGGTTTGCCAAACCTTAAACCATGTGAATGCCAAACCTTTTAGCCATCAATCATACATACTATGATTTCATTTACAACAAGCGAGGTTCACACAGTAAATGCAGCTTTCACACAGAAAATGCATCAACATACTCCCCCTTGAACCTTGTTGTTGTATATGCTCAATCTTTATGTGCATCCCCTACAACCTTGTTATCTACATACTCCCCTTCAGTTATAGCTGTTGTATCAAATTTTGTTGTATAGACAGCATTAGACTCTTTGTTTCCACTTCATTCTCTCTCTTGATCTCATTCTCTCTGTCTCCATCTTATGTCTTTCTTTTTCCAAGATTCACCGGCTGAGGACTGCAGTGACATCTTCAATCACACAGATCTTCATCACCCTTATCACCTGCATCAGTTGATACATAATCAAAAATAAATCTTTTGCTTCACATGTAATCATACTAGATGCCTCATCACAATTCCAATTTCTCTTTGTCACTTATTAACAGTAAATCAATTATAGTGTTTACAAAGAATTAGTAAGTCGCACCGGAAAGTCTAAACCAAAGTAGAAAAAAAATTTTTATGAATTTTTCAATGATTTGAATAAACTCCCCCTAAAGCTATGAATTACAAAATTGTATATCCTAGAATCCTACAAAATTTGTATTCTAACTAAAAAAATAAATATGTTTTTAATGAGAAAGATCCAAACATGAGATCATATTGTAATCATACCTCAGCGTTACTTGTTGATTATTAATGATATTTATTTATTCGATGCACAAGCCTAGGACGATTGCCAGTATATGGATCCACTTTAAATCTTACCACTTGTTGTGAATTTGGATTAATGAAAACCAATCACAAGACTTTGTGTTCCCCATTCACTTGAATGCATCCCCGCTTTATGAAACATTAACCAACAGCGATGCCATTGTAAATTATAAGTTCAAATTCTTGCTTAGTTTGATCATGCAAAAATAAAGCAGAATATCTTTTGTAAAATAACAAAGTGTAAAATAAAACAGAATGTTCAAAATCCGGTAACAAGATTGATACTTCCGTATGCGCAGATGAAACCATGATATTTAACCAAAAAATAAGTTAAGTTTAAAACCTAGCAATCAGATTGATACTTCCGTATACACATAGAATGTCCAAGTTCTAAACAAACCAAGAAAATAAAAGCAGAATGTCCAAAACATAACAATCAGATCGATACGTAAGTATGCACAGAGAATGTCCATGTTTTGAACTAAAACAAAAGAAAATAATGAACTCAGAATTTCTTTTGAAAAAGAAACACATGATCAAACTAATATATGTACTAATACAATTAGCAATCACTAAGGCAAATGGCCACGCACTCAGGACAAAGATCGAACACTGTGTTCTAAGTAATGTGTCCCACAAAGAATGATAATGGCATTAGTCTACAGAAATCACAATTCAGTGAAAGACCTACCAACATATCATACTGAGTGCATTGTGATCGCTTTGTATTTGATCTTGTATGATACAAGTAAGCTTCAGAATGTTACAATGTACAATCATATCTCAAAGATTGGATCGATTTCTCAATTTTCTAATTTTATATTGTTTTTGATTTTTTAAATTTTTACTCCCCCTAAAATGCTAAAAATGAAAATCTTTTTGATTTTTAGAATTTTATAAGTATATATAGAAAAATCAAAATTCTCGGAAAATTGACAACCGATATGATTTACCATCTTTGTAAAACATTATGTTCAATGTGACTTGAAAACATCAAGAAAATATGACAATATAATTCCAAACCTGTCAAGTTCTCCAGAATAATATGACAGTTAAAGATTAGAACGATTTTACCAAATACACTTCAGGAAGTTCCACTATCAATGAGCTCTCCTCCAATTGATAGGTCCTCTTGAAATCCTCCTGCACACACTCACAAACCATTAGATAGCTTTGGTCACCCAAGCCTTCGAAGTCTTGAGTTTACCATGACCATCCATATACCGAAATTTAATCCATTTCCCAGTTGAAACAGATAAATTTCCTTTTGAAACTTTATTTGTTTTTGGTATCCACAACTGTTCCTGTTCAAGTTCATTGTTAAGATAATACTTATCTTGAATCACCACATTGTTGTTAAAAACCAAATTAGACATTAAGGGTTTTGAAAGTTTCAACATCTCATCATCCAATGCTTTCACAAGTTCTTCCTTGTTTTTATTTGGCATTTTATGTTTTTTAGGAATGAACTTTGAAACCTTTGTGACACAAGACTTGGCATTACTAAAATGTCCTTGTAACTCACACAGATAAGGACAATTAGCAATAATATGCCCTCTTGTACCACACTCAAAACATATTCTCCTCTCCACAAACCTAGGAGAATAGTTTTGCACAAACTTATGGTTTTGGTGATTTATCATTGGTGAACCATAAACCAATATTTGATTCCTTGTTGAACCAATATGAGTCAAATGTGACTTCTTACCACTTGACGTGGGGGACTCATAGTTCAACTTTTCACATCTTGTGGGACTTAGTGAAATCTTGTCTTTGATCCAAGACTTTGAAGTATCACTTTGATTCCACTTTATTTTCACAACCCATTTTGATTGAATTTGACGTTTAGGTTTGTAACTTGAAAAACCATTTTGTTTTGAAAATTTCTTGTTTTTGTTCTTTGAAAACTTTTTAATTTCAATCAATGGGGTTTTGAAAGGAACTTTCTTTTTGGATGATGATGCAGAGTTTGAAACACATGGTTTCACATCATCAAAGATATTATTGTGAGAATCATCATAATTCTTATGTACATCAATCAACCCACATCTGTACAATGTCTCCTCATCATATTCCTCTAAAGTACAATCTTCAATGATCGGAGGAATGTTGTTATCAGCACAAATTGGAGACTTTCCCTTAAGATTTAAACATTTAGAGCATGAGAGTTTAGAAAACGTACCTGAACTTACCTCTTTATCTGAAATGGTATGACAATGATCTTCACTAATGATGGTATTTGTTTCAGACAAATCATCAGAGACAACCTCATAAACACTCTCATCCTCTGTTGACACCACTTCAACACATGAAGCTTCATCCTTTGACTTCAAAACATCATCTTCAGATTTCTTCATCTCACTTGTGATTTCCGAATCATCAAGAATGTTTATGTCTTCAGTTACATTACATCTCTCATCTACAACTTCATTCATCTGTTTGCTATCTTCAGACATGTCAGGTTCATCTTCTGTTCCTCCATCGACATCTTCTTTTTCTTTCTCAACACTAATACTTGACTTTAACATGTTTCTTTGTTCATCAATCCACGAGAAATCAACAATTTTTCACAATCCATGTTCCGGTTCGTCTTATCTCTGATTCCATTTTATCAACCACATCTTTGAAGTGCATTAATTTGACATGATGAATGACTTCAGTTTCCTTCATTCTTTCAACAAAATCACTCCATCGATAAGGTAAGAATTGCATAAACTTCTCAACGATTTGCTCATCAGTGATATCAAACTGAAAATATTTCAATTCTTGCGTAAGTGGTAAAAGACGATCATAAGCGTCATTTATCTTCTTTGTAACATGCTTGTTATATGCAAGTTCTAACAAACTCCACTTTGCACATGAATGTGGCATTTGTTCAAAATCAGTCTTTTTAATATCTTCAGAAATGATCACCGAAAACAAGTCACACAATTCTCTTTCCTGATTAAATTCAAACATTTGATCTTCATTCAGTTTTGATGTCACAAATTTATCATTCGATTTCAGACATGGTTTCTTGTATTGTTGGTATAATAACTTCTGGTAATTGTCATCCGCTTTAGTAATAAACGTTTCGAATGTGGATCTCCAGTTCGGATAATTGTCCAAATTGTCCAACACAAGTCCAACGTTAGCCAACCATTCCACGTTCCAGTTCTTGTATGTCATATTTAACTTTTATGTTCAGAACGTCAAAGTTTAACCTCTCAAAACAAAACAGCTCAAACCTTGTCTTAACGTCCGAATTAGGTCTTGAAACCTATCCCAAATGATCCGAAAGGCCCAAAATAGGTAAACAAGGTTTACTTGAACTTTGAAAATGGTATCTTTCTCGCAAACCTTTTCGAACAAACCTATTGGAGGTTCTCCTAAACCTTTTCACGAACCTTTTGAGGTTTTCATGAACCTATGGAGGTTTTCACGAACCTATGGAGGCTTTTCACGAACCTATGAAGGTTTTAACGAACCTATGAAGGTTTTTCACGAACCTATTGAGGTTTTGACGAACCTATTGAGGTTTTTCACGAACCTATGTAGGTTCGGCTCTTAGGTTCGTCACAGGTTCGTCAGATCGCACGAACAGACCTGCAACTCACTAAAATGGCTCTAGAATCTTCATTTTTTGGAGTTAGAAGGCCTATGAGTAGCCAAAATCTTAGTTTTTTCGAGGAGCATTAAGGCCTATGAGTAGTCAAAATCTTAGTTTTTTCTAGGCGCATCTTTCTATCGGATCAAAATTTGCAAAAACTTGATAATTTTTCGTAGATCTGGCTTTTTGTTGACAAAAACGTGAAGAACTTCAAGAACACCTCCAAGATGATGAACTTTCTGATCAAATTACATGAAATTGAAGTCCAAATACTCGTAGAATCGAGCCTAACGCTCTGATACCACTGTTGGGTTGGTGAGAACCGATCAGGATCGAATACGAAGCTCTAGAACTATCAATGATGTGCGTAATCCATAATTGATATGTATAGAATCAAAAGAAGACAAGCAATTTCATAAACAATCTTCTATTAATCAACCAATGATTACAAGAAGTTCACACAGAAAAACTCTTCTCACACAGAGAAAATCTCTCATAGGTTTGCTGAATTCTGTCAAAAGTTATGAAGAATTCAGCCAAACCTTCTATTTATACAAACAGCTCAGCCGAATCTTTTCTGATAGCCGAACCCTAAGGTTCGCTGGACGAACCCTTAGGTTCGCTAGACGAACCTAGGTTGCCAAACCAAAAAAGTTCGCCGAACCTTCTCCAGTTTATAGGTTCGTCGAACCTATCAAAGCAATAGGTTCGCCGAACCTGTCTAGGTTCGTGGGCCAAACAAACCTTAGACAAACCTATCAGCCGAACCTTTCTAAAACTCAAAATAAATACAACTTTTTTAATAGAAAACTATTACATATGTGCACTAACAAACTCCCCCTTAATAGTTTCTTTCAAAAATCTTCATTCTTTGTCTTTAGCTTTTTCTTCTTCTTTATCTTTAACACCGCTTGATTCTCCAACTTCTTCATGAACAACATTATCCACCGCTCGTATAACAACCGAACGTGGTATCTTTGCAAGTCTCTTTGCTTCAATCTTCGCATCTCTCTCATCTCTTTATCTTATGTCTTTCTTTTTCCAAGATTCACCTGCTGAGGACTGCAGTGACATATTCAACACACAGATCTTCATCATCCTTATCACCTGCATCAGTTGACACATAATCAAAACTAGATGCCTCATCACAATTCCAATTTCTCTTTGTCACTTATTAACAGTAAATCAATTATAGTGTTTACAAAGAATTAGTAAGTCACATCGGATAGTCTAAAAGAAAATAGAAGAAAATTTGTTAGTGCACATATGTAATAGCTTTCTCATCAAAAACATATTTATTTTTTTAGTTAGAATACAAAATTTATAGGATTCTAGGATATACAATTTTGCAATTCATAGCTTTAGGGGGAGTAAAATTTAAAAAAAGATAAAAAAAACAATATAAAATTAGAAAATTGAGAAATTGATCCGACCTTTGAGATATGATTGTACATTGTAACATTCTAAAGCTTACAAGATCAAATACAAAGCGATCACAATGCACTCAGTATGATATGTTGGCAGGTCTTTCACTTAATTTTGATTTCTGTAGACTAATGCCATAATCATTCTTTGTGGGACACATTACTTAGAACACAGTGTTCGATCTTTGTCCTGAGTGCGTGGTCATTTGCCTCAGTGATTGCTAATTGTATTAGTACATATATTAGTTTGATCATGTGTTTCTTTCTCAAAAGAAATTCTGAGTTCATTTTTCTTTTATTTTCGTTTAAAATATGGACATTCTCTATGTATACTTACGTATCGACCTGATTGCTATGTTTTGGACATTCTGCTTTTATTTTCTTGGTTTGTTTAGAACTTGGGCATTCTATGTGTATACTGAAGTATCAATCTGATTGCTAGGTTTTAAACTTAAATTATTTTTTGGTTCAATATCTTGGTTTCATCTGCGTATACGGAAGTATCAATCTTGTTACCGGATTTTGAACATTCTGTTTTAAATTTAAATATATGTGTATACTGAAGTATCAATCTGATTGCTAGGTTTTAAACTTAAATTATTTTTTGGTTCAATATCTTGGTTTCATCTGCGTATATGGAAGTATCAATCTTGTTACCGGATTTTGAACATTCTGTTTTATTTTACACTTTGTTATTTCACAAAAGATATTCTGCTTTATTTTTGCATGATCAAACTAATCAAGAATTTGAACTTATAATTTCCAATGGCATCGCTGTTGGTTGATGTTTCACAAAGTGGGGATGTGTTCAAGTGAGTGGGGAACACAAAGTCTTGTGATTGGTTTTCATTAATCCAAATTCACAACAAGTGATAAGACTTATAGTGGATCCATATACTGGCAATCGTCCTAGTCTTGTGCATCGAATAAATAAATATCAATAATAATCAACAAGTAACGCTGAGGTATGATAACAATATGATCTCATGTCTGGATCTTTTTCAAACAAAAAGATTTTTTTAGCTTAGTTAAATTTGTAGTTTAGTTGTTCTAAAAATTTGAAAAATACAAAAAGATTTTTATTTTTATTTTTATCTGATGTTAAATCAATAATTTTTGATTATTTGTTTGACTTTGAAAAATTAAACTTGAATTTGTTTTGAAATTTAAATAAAAATCAAATTTTTGTAAAAGGTTCGTCTGGTGTAGGTTTGTTGAGAAGGTTCGCTGGCTAGGTTCGCTGGTTAGGTTCGCTGGCTAGGTTCGTTAGCTAGGTTCGCTGGCTAGGTTCGTTAGCTAGGTTTGTTAGCTAGGTTCGTTTGCTAGGTTTGTTTGAAATGGTTTGCAGGAAAGGTTCGTTTGAAATGGTTCGCTGCAAAGGTTCGTAGAAAAAGGTTCGTTTGGAAGGATCGTCTGAAAAGGTTCGTGAGAATAAATATAAGGTTCGTGATAAGGGTTCGTCACTTTCATCTAAATACACATTGACAAACCTGCAAGAAGAAATTTTTCGATTTTCGATTTCGGACCTCCCAGAATTTTTCATTGATTTCTTTAGATTCGTAATTACTTGCTGATCATTTCTAGGTAGATTTCATTGGATTTCACCGGCTAGATTGAGAGATCTGAGAGGTTTAGGATTTTTAGATCGAACCTGTTAAATTGAATTAAAACCGGTTAAATTCTAATTTCTGGACAAACTGTTTTTGTAAAAGTTGTTCATCGTTGTGTTTCGAACCTGGGTGTAAAGTTTTATCTTCTAATTTGAAGATTTGAATTTTTGATTTGAAAATGGAAAAGGTTCGCTGGATGAACAGGTTCGTTGAATGAACTAAGGTTCGCCGAACCTTGAAGGTTCGTCTGAATCTGATAGGTTCGTGGCGATCCTATGTATTTCAAATAAACCGAACCTTTTGGTCAAGGTTCGTTTGACCAACAGGTTCGTTTGTTTGAAGGTTCGTTCATTCTGAGGTTCGTTTATTCTGAGGTTCGTTCATCAGAAGGTTTGTTCAATATAAGGTTCGTTCAACAGAAGGTTCGTTCAAATAGGTTTGTCTAGACAATAGGTTCGTCAAACTTAGGTTCGCCTAGCATTAGGTTGGTCTCATGGGATAGGTTCGCTTGTCTATAATTAGAAAGTTTTTTTGTTTTTTTTTAATTTTTTTAATTTTTGTTTCTAATTGAGTTTTATTTCTGATTTTAGAAATGGCGAACTTAACCTTTGGCGTCAAACATAATGTTTGTGCTTATCTGGATCCTACGACGCGGAATGGCCAGGATTTTCGTCCTATGATCGAGTTTCTTCGTCGATCAAGGATCTATTATGCCATCTCCAACTCATGCTAGATTTATCGATCGCATATTCAGAGCTTATGGCAGTCAGCAAGAGTTATTTCTGTGGATGATGAGTATGTTATTGATGCGAATGTGCTGGGTCAAGCACTTCGTATTTCAGAGGTAGAAATCAGGAGAGTACTACAGTTTGGGGGTGAGCGTGCTGGTATAACTCTTATACCGGAGAAGTGCATTAAAGGATGCTTCATGCGCATCAGATACTTTGGAGCTTACAACTCTATTTCAGTGAAGAAGGGCAAGCTTCCACTTCAATACAAGTTTTTAGCACACGTGTTGCTACACTGTCTAAGCATGAGGAAAGGCATGTTCGATGAGTTGCGAGATCTGATGCGATCGGCTATGGTAGCTCTAATATAGAACAAACCGTTCAATTTTTCTGGGATGATATTTCGGTATATGTCAGATAACATCACAAAGGCTAAGGATAGATTTTATATGTATCCTAGATTCGTACAGATGTTGATCGATGAAAGATTACCTGAGGGATTGTTACCTAGGGAAGCTGGAGATTTGTTGAAGCTCAAACACATGACTGATTCGAGTTTGGGTTAGGTCAGGGTGTATCAACGGAGTGGTGATGCTGTGTTAGAGAAAGGTATGATAGGTCATTGTGCCAGGGCAAACTACATTGCTCCTGATGATGATGCTTGGATACATGCCGACTCTGGTTCAGATGCTGAAGATGTTAATGATGATGATGATCAGGCACCACCTCCACCTCCTCCAAGACAACAAGCCAAGAAGTCTACTGGTCAATCTTCCCGAGCTACACCACAGACTCAATCATCACAGGAACTGAGTTCACAGGAGCCTGTTGATGTTGAGATATCTGCACAACAGATTGAAGCTGTAAATGAAGATGATGGTGAAGATTCACCAGATACTGAGTCGGAGTATGAGATGGTTCAAGTAGGGAACCAAATGGTTAGAAGATTAAAGAAGAAATTTGCTAAGTTAGCTGAGGAAGCTAGATAAGAGAATGTTGATCCGAGTTTTGTGGTTGAAGAGGCTGGGTCTTCAAAGACTAAAAGGAAGAAAAGGATGTCGAAAGGAGGACCGTATGAGAAGAAGTCAAAGACTACTAAGACCATTGTGTCTTCACCTGCTGTCACATCTTCTGTTCTGGTGACTCCTAGAGTTTCTGAGATTGTTTCGTCTGTTACTGCTTCTATTCCAGTTACTACTTTACAAACTCCTGGGTTTGTCAATGTAGCTTCTTTTATGCCTTCTTTTGTGGATTCTACTACTGTGGCTACTTCAGTGCAAGACACTCCACTTCATCAAGATTCTATTCCTAAAGATGATTTATTTGCTGGGTTGGATGATTTGGGAGATATTAACTTTACAGTTAATTATGATGATACTGATCTTAAAAGAAGATTATCTATGTTATCAAAGGAGTTTGAAAGCTACAAGAAAGACAAAGAAAAGATTATTGCTGATCAAACTTCTTCTTCAAGCACAAATGAATTGGATGAGATAAAAGCTCAGATGGCTCAATTGATGAAATGGAAAGAAGAAGAGGTAGCTGAAAAGAAGAAGATGAATGAAAAGATCTCTGATTTGGAGTTCTTTATCAAGCTACAGTCAGAAGATATAGTTGAACTCAAGAATGAAAACACTGATTTGAGATTAAAGATGAAAGATTTGGAAGCTAAGATTTCAAAAGCTGAGGTTTCTGGGTCTAAAGCTGAGAAGGTGGTGGTGAATATTGATGAAGAAGATGAGAAGAAAGAGGTAGAAGAAGAAGAGAAGATGTTTGAAGAGAAGGTGGAAGAGGAAGAAGAGGAGGAAGAGGAAAAGGTTGATTATGGTGGATCTGATGTTGATGAACATATGAGTTTAAATGCTCATGATGATGATGATGAGAATGGTGCTGGTGCTGGAGGTGTGATTGGTGATTCTGGTGGTATGGATTTTATTTCAGGTGCTATTGTGGTTTACTCTCCATCAAAGAACATTACTGAAGCTGTTCCTGTGACTGTCGTATCTTCTAATAGAGCAAAGGATTGTACTGATGTAGATTTTGAAGATTTAGATGCAATTGAATATCCTGAAAGTGTTGTTGATTATTCCTTGCCTACTTTTCTTGATTTGTTTAAAATGAATTCTGACATAGATTTGCAGAGAAAGATATTTGAGATTCGAGTTGATCAAGAGTTAGAAGGAGAGATTGCTGGAGGATATTCTGCACATGATTTTCAAGATCTATTTGATACTGATGCTGATTTGATGTTTGTCTTTGAAGAAGATGATGATCTAGACTTATCTGATTTTGAGAAAGGTGACATTGTTGATGAAGATCTGTTAAACATGAATACTTTGAAGAGAATCTTTGAACTTGGAAGTATTTCGAAGACATCTTTGGATCAAATTAAAGAAAAGACTAGACAATTCAAGAAGTTCAAGATTGGATCTAAGTCCAAAATGATTGGCAGAATTGTTAGTTATGGTTACTTTCATAATATTCCAGGAAGCTTGATAGATAAGGGATGCTATGTAGTGAAACGAACAGATGGATGTCAGTAATTTGGCAAAGCTTCTGATCTGATGAGTCTACCATCGTTTGAATGTATGAGCTTGGCAAGAATGAAGATGATTAAGCCAATTCAGACTAGACATAATGAAATTTTTGAGAGATTGTTAAAGAAAGAAGCAAGAACTGGATGGAGTTTGTTGACACCACAATTCATAGATAGAATTCATGGATATGCAAAGACTAAAGTTTTCAAGAGACCAAGACTAAGGAAGATAGAACAGAACTGGAATCCTTACTTCAAATTTTGGTTTTATGATGACAGAACATCTGAAGGGGTGATTTTGTTAAAGCAGGAAGACGACTGGAGAGTGATTCGGATGCTTGATCCTGTGTGGATTGTGAACTGCTCAAAGGAAGATATTGATTTACTTAACACAGCAGAGATCTATGCAGATGATGGATTTCATGATTTTGGTGTGAGCTTCAAAGACATGGCAATTCAATATCAAAACCATTGCTAGAATGTGTTATACGTTAGGTATACATTCTGGATGCAATTGGAATGATGTTAATTACCTTTATGTTGAACTGATGAAAGTACAGAAAGAAAGAGATGACAGAGATGCGAAGATTGAAGCAAAGAGACTTGCAAAGATACCACGTTCGGTTGTTATACGAGCGGTGGATAATGTTGTTCATGAAGAAGTTGGAGAATCAAGCGGTGTTAAAGACAAAGAAGAAGAAAAAGCTAAAGACAAAGAATGAAGATTTTTGAAAGAAACTATTAAGGGGGAGTTTGTTAGTGCACATATGTAATAGTTTTCTATTCAAAAAGTTGTATTTATTTTGAGTTTTAGAAAGGTTCGGCTGATAGGTTTGTCTAAGGTTTTTTTGGCCCACGAACCTAGACAGGTTCGGCGAACCTATTGCTTTGATAGGTTCGGCGAACCTATAACCTGGAGAAGGTTCGGCGAACCTTTAGGTTTGGCAACGTAGGTTCGTCTAGCGAACCTAAGGGTTCGTCCAGCGAACCTAAGGGTTCGTTGACCTTAGGGTTCGGCTGGCGAACCTAGGGGTTCGACTATCAGAAAAGGTTCGGCTGAGCTGTTTGTATAAATAGAAGGTTTGGCTGAATTCTTCATAACTTTTGACAGTAATGATGATTGGTCATCTGATGATGATCATGATATTTTTGAAGATGCTATTTCTCATGATCAAGATGTTGATCAGAATATTACAAATCTTGATCATAATGTTGGGGTCCCGCAAGTGCCTGTCACTAGAGTCCATGAAAATCATCCTGTTGATCAGATCATTGGAAATCCTAATGCTAGAGTACAGACACGGCATCAAATCACAAATGAGGCGAGTTTGTATGCTGAGTTAGAAAGAACTCATGGAACTCAAGAGTTATGGATGCATTCTGCATTTATTTCTCAGATTGAGCCAAAGACTGTTACTGAAGCATTGCGTGAGCCTGCCTGGGTGGAGGCTATGCAAGAAGAGCTGAATCAGTTTCAGAAGTTGGGTGTTTGGTATCTAGTTGATTTGCCAAAAGGAGAGAAGAAAATTGGCACTAGATGGGTGTTAAGATGCAAAAGAGATGATCGAGGCGTAATTGTTCGTATCAAAGCACGTTTAGTGGTTCAAGGTTTCAGACAAGTTGAAGGAATTGATTACGATGAAGTGTTTGCACCTGTGGCGCGGTTAGAAGCAATTAGACTTTTTCTTGCTTTTGCTGCCCACAAGAAATTCAAAGTTTTTCAGTTGGATGTCAAGTCTGCATTTCTGTATGGTTCCTTGAAGGAAACATTGTATGTTTGTCAGCCACCGGGCTTTGAGGATCCTATCCACCGGGATCAGGTTTACCTCTTAGACAAAGCATTGTATGGTCTACATCAGGCTCCACGTGCTTGGTATGAGACCTTATCGACTCACCTTACTGAACACGGGTTCAATAGGGGTCAGATTGACAAGACATTGTTTTATCGGGAAAATGGCAAGGATATTATTCTTGTTCAGATCTATGTAGATGATATTATCTTTGGATCTACCGATGAACAATTGTGCTTGGAGTTTAAAGAGGTGATGATTGAGAAATTCGAAATGAGTGCCATGTCAGATATCAAATTTTTCTTGGGTTTACAAATTGATCAAACTGATGATGGAATCTTCATTCATAAGAAAAAATACATTCAAGATGTGCTAAAACGGTTTAGCATGCTTGACTCAAAACCAATTTCCATGCCCATTCAGCCTAATCACGGGATTGAGCCTGATATTAAGGGGGAGATAATTGATGCTACTTTGTATCGTGGAATGATTGGAAGTTTGATGTATTTGATTACCTTAAGACCAGATATTGTATTTGCTACAAGTATCTGTGCTCGATATCAATCAAAACCTAAAGTGTCACATGAGAATTCTTCGTTATCTGAAGGGTACACCAGACACCAGTCTGTGGTATCCTAAGGATGATAACTTTTCCTTCAATGCCTACAGTGATTCTGACTACGGAGGATGTAAGACTGATGCGAAATCCACAACTGGAGGTGCACAATTTTTGGGGGAAAGATTAGTTTCTTGGCAGTGCAAAAAGCAAACATCTGTTGCTACTTCTACATGTGAGGCTGAGTATGTAGCGGCTGCCAGTTGTTGTTCACAAGTTTTGTGGATACAACAACAGATGAGAGACTATGGTTTGAATTTTCTGACAACCCCAATTCATGTTGATAACGAGGCTGCTATTGCTATAACTAAGAATCCTGTGTATCATTCATGATCCAAACACATTGATATTAGGTTTCATTTCATACGCGATTGCTATGAAAAGAAACTTATTGATGTGGTGAAGATACATACCAATGAGCAACGAGCAGACCTTCTCACCAAGGCTTTTGATAAAAACCGTTTTGAGTATTTCCTCAAATTAAATGCAATTCGGGCCACGGGTGAGGTAATTAAAAATCAACTTCCTTCATAATCAATGTTATTGAATTAACATCAGATATTTTATTTTTGTTGTTTTGTGTTTTAGTTTTTAGGGGGAGAAAATTTTGAAAAATACAAAAACATTTGAAAAATCAAAGACACAAAAACATTAAAAAAATTTAAAATTTTGAGAAATTGATTCGACCAAGTGAGAAATGATAGCACATTGTTTACAATTGGAAGCACATTTGTATCATACAAGAACTTAAACATAAAGAGCAGTTACAATTACTAAGTATGATATGTTGGTAGGTTTATAACTTAGTTAAGATAACATTTGACAAATTTTGATTATGCTTTATGAAAAATAGATGCTTAGAACACAGTACTTAGTTTTGTCCTGAATAAGTGGAAGTTAATCTTACAAAATGTTTCTTGAACAAAAGTTAAATTACTAGTTTTAATCATGTGTTTAATTTTCAAAAGAAATTCTAATTTTGTTTTTTCTTTTGTTTTAGTTTAAAACTGAAACATTCTCTGCGTATACTTACGTATCGACCTGATTGTTATAGCTTTAAACGATTCAAGTTTGTTTTCTTGGTTATTGATTAAGATTTGAACAATCTCTGTGCATATGAGAATATCGATCTGATTGTTAAAAGCTTAATCTTATATTATTATTTCGTTCATTTTCTGGATCATTTGAGCATACGTAAGTATCAACCTTGATTCCAAGATTTTGAACAAATTCAAATTGTTTTATATTTTGTTGTTTTCAAAAGAAATTCTGATTTGTTTTTACATGATTAAGCTAGTTAAAATTGAAATGTATTGTTTCAAGAACTTTTTGGTTTGATTAATTATTCATAAATCGGGGATGTGTTCAAGTAAATGGAAAACATAAAGTATTTGATAATGTTGTTTGAATTGATATCTTAACTAAGTAATTAAATTTAAAGAGGATAATTATACTGACAATCATCTTTGAATTGTAATTTGCTAATAAATACATTCATTAATTCAATCAAATGTGTTGATAATTATAATACAATATGATCTCATGTCTAGATCTTTCTCAACCAAAAAGATGTGATTGTTTTGTTAGTAGATTTAGATTTGTTAAATTTGTAGTTTACTTGTTCTAAAAATTTGAAAAATTACAAAAAGATTTTTTGTTTTTATCTGATGTTAAATCAATAATTTTTGATTATTTGTTTTGACTTTGAAACATTAAAACATTGGTTTGTTTGAAATTTGAAATAAAATTGAAATTTTTAAAAGGTTCGCCTGAAAGGTTTGTGAAGAGGTTCGTTGGAAAGGTTCGTCCAACAGGTTCGTTCAATAGGTTTTGAACAGGTTCGTCCAATTGGTTCGTTGGTGTGACACCCGGCAATTCTGGGTAAATTGCAACACTCATTTCACATCCATACTTGTTGCATCTCATTTAATTATGTTTAATTAGATGAGCTAAACACAAACACAAAAAAAAATAGCTTGGACTATTATTGTGCATTACACGTTGATTAGGATTAATCAAGCGTGCAAACACTTCGTAGACACGAACACAAATTATCGAAGATAATTCAAGGAATTATCGAAACACACACACGAGACTCACGAACGTTGGTGATCAATCAAACTTGTGTGCTATTAGTATTTACGTCTTAAATGAGCATTAGATGCTTTAGATAAACGTTAGAAATCAAATACGAGCAAAATCGTATCATCGAAATCGAAAAACAAGGAGATGGACCCGTCGCGGTACGCGACAAGTCCCTCAGCGAAGTTCTTCGCGGTACGCGAAGCAAACCGGGAGTCGAGACTCCCGAATTTCATCGCGGTACGCGATAGAAGATTTTGATCGGCCTCCGCGGTACGCGAAGGCCATGCAGATCAAAATTTCTTTATAAACAACTCCAACTCATTCCCATTCGTTTCTCTTTCCTTTCTCCGAGCTCTTACACTTTATACTCGACCAAAGCTTACTGGAACCACCATCCATACCCCCTAGAAGCATTATTGAAGCTCTTCCTTGCAACCTTGGAGTGATTTGAAGCTATTGAAACTCAAGGAGAGTTCTTGGAAGCCATCTACAAGCTAGGAGCTCATCATCAGCCACCATTTGGATTCCAGAATCTGTTCAACCACGGATTTAAGCTTCTAAGGTAGTTTCTTGTGTTTATCTATAGTTAGATCGCACATGCAATGGGTAAAAACCCACATGCAACTCCGTTTGGTTATTGTGCTAGAATGTGTTGGTGATTTGATGTATTAGATAAGTTAGATCTACTGATTTTGAAGTCTAAGATGTTAGATTTGAGTTTTGGTTTAGTCATTGGTTGATTTGATAATGTTTTGGTGCACTTGCCATAAAAGGAAACTTTTATGTTGCAAGTCTTCGATTTGTGATGATCTAGACATGTTAGACATGTCTAGATATTGTTAAATGTGTATTGAAGTGTTTAGAAACACATTGGGATATTTGATTTTGTCAAAAATTTGGTTTTATAGAAACTTACTAAAAATGGAAACTTTTATAAATCAAAAGAGGGCTTTTGATGTTTTAAAGAGTTTTGATGAACTTTGATTATTGAAACATGTTTAGAAATGATTCCTAACATATTTGGAAACCTTAATTTGTGAAAACGAGCTTTTAAACAAGTACTTACTATTTTAGGAAACTTTATTTGGGCAAAACGGCATAAATGGTGGTTTATGCGCAAACGATGTTTTTAAGTATATAAACGTGTTTTTACAAACATACTAGAGCTATTAGTTTTATGAAATGGAATTTCATAACCACACTTTCCTAAATTGGAAACTTTCTAAAAATGGAAACTTACGTGATTAGAGTCATAGGATGCATTTGGTGTCTTATGCGCATCAAGGCACATAGACACAACAATCGTGTCACCAACGATTCGTCGAGTCAACACAAATCAACACACACATACTCGGTTGAGCACACCGACACTTGGAGTTGTATGGAATACAACGCATCACAAAACACATACTTACACCTATATGATCATAGGTGCTTACTAGCAGGACTGCTAGCTTTCGCAGTCGCGAACATCACATAAACCGGAACTGCTTCATCAGGTGAGTTCACGGCCCCTTTTTACATTTTCTACCTTTGGGGGAGAAAACATTGCATACAACTGATTTTGATCAACATACATACTTTTGGTTTCATTTGTACATGCTAATATCGTATATACATATGTGTGGCACTCATCCACAAAACTGATAAGTCCTCATTAAACACATCTCGAACCGTTAATAGCGTGTAGCGCTTAGCGTGGTAATTCTGAATAGTACTATTTGGGCCTGACAAGCCCCACTGTTGTGCGCCGTATGGACACCCCGACTGGAGGTTGGAACAGTGCATAATTGACCAATAAACATTGCCATATCTTGTTGGATGGATATGGCGGGAGGCAGCATGTTAGCTTCGGTTTCGAACCCGCATATGATATATAAAACTACAAACAACTACTTTAAACATTTTGATGTTTACTGCTGATTCAAACCTGTGCTCTCACCAACCTTTGTGTTGACCCTTTTACTCGCATGTTTTCTCAGGTAACTAAGGCACGCGCACAAGGAATCTAGGATGCTAGGGTGGAGTCCATGCATCTACATATGTGTCTTAGGCTCTTAAACATTTACTATCATTTGTTATGTTATGACATCTTAAACATCTTTAATCGCTTCCGCAACTGTTGTTACTTATCATTTTGAAAACTATTTAATTAACGCTTCCGAAATTTATGAACTTTATCTGCTTGATGTTATCAAACTTCCGCAACTCTGATTTTACAAAACTGTTTTATCCAAGTTATTGGATGTACGTACGCAACCAGACATGTAGGTCTCGCAACAGTGAGACCGGAGACTGCGATCCTGACAATCTGTTGATGCTCGCGCCCCAGGAAGGGACGGGATTTCTCGGGGTGCGACAGTTGGACAGGTTCGTCCAAAAGGTTTGTTGGACAGGTTCGCCTGAGACGTTCGTTGACAGGTTCGGTCAAAATGTTGGTCAAAGGTTCATGAAAAAGGTTTGTCAACAGGTTCGCATATAAATAACAGGTTCGTGAAATACGTTCATCACTTTCATCAGAAGTTGTTTGACGAACCTGCAATTCGATTTTTCAATTTAGGAACTCAGAAGCTTTTTGACTGACATCATTATATTCGAAATTGCATTGTGATCATTTTTAGGTAAAAATCTTGGAGTTTGACAGGCTAAATCAAAAGATATGACAGGTTTTAGGATGTTTTAGTCGAACCCTGGTTTGTTGAGTTTAAACCTATTAAAATTTAATTTCTGGAAAAACTGCTTTCATTAAAGTTGTTCATCGTTGGGTTACAAATCTTGGGATGTAAATTTTATGATCTAATTCATAGTTTTGAAAATTTGATTTTGAAATGGATTAGGTTCGTTGGATGAACAAAGGTTCGCTGGAATCTTGAAGGTTCGTCTGAACTTGATAGGTTCGGGTCGAACCTCTGAATTTCATAAGAACCGAACCTTTATTGGTCAAGGTTCGTTTGACCAAAAGGTTCGTTTGCTATGAAGGTTCGTTCAATGAAGGTTCGTTCATTGAAGGTTCGTTGAACGTTCATTCAAGGTTCGTTCATTCAAGGTTTGTTCATCATAGGTTCGTTAAGGTTAATAGGTTTGTCTTAACAACAGGTTCGTCTAGACTTAGGTTCGTCTCAGGGAGGTTCGCTGGTTTCAACACTTAGAAAATTTTTTGATTTTTTTAATTTTTTTAAAATTTTTGTTTTAATTTTGTTTTCTTTCTAATTGTAGAAATGGCGAATCTTACTTTTGGAGATAAGCACAATCTGTATGCATACCTGGATCCTAACACCAAGAACGGGAAAGATTTTAGGCCGATGATAGAGTTTTTGAGACGTTCACGGATTTATCATGCCATCTCTAATTCTTGTCAGATCTACAGATCGCATGTCCAAAGCTTTTGGGAATCAGCTAGGTTGATATCTATTGATGAAGAGTATGTGATTGAAGCGAATGTGCATGGTCAAGCCATTCGGATTACTGAAGCAAACATTCGAAGAGTATTACAATTTGGGGGAGAACCTGCTGGGATGACTCTCATTCCAGAAAGGTGCATCAAAGGCTGCTTCTTGAGGATACGATACTTTGGAGTGTACAATGTGACATCAATCAAGAAAGGAAAGCTTCCTCTACAATACAAGCTGCTTGCTCATGTATTGCTGCATTGTCTGAGCATGAGGAAGGGGGCATTTGATGAGCTCCGAGACTTGATGAGATCGGCTATGGTGGCTTTGATCTTGAACAAACCGTTCAATTTCTCTGCTATGATATTCATATACATGTCTGATAATATCACCAAAGCTAAGGATAGGTTTTATATGTATCCTAGATTCGTACAGATGCTTATTGATGAGAGACCTCCTGAGCAGATGTTACCCGGAGTTGCTTCTGATTTGCTTAAGCTTAAGCATATGACTGACTCAAGTCTTGGTCAGGTCAGGGTATATCAGAAGAGCAGTGATGAGGTGTTGACTAAAGAGCTAGTTTGTCATTGTGCCAGGGCTAACTATGTAGCTCCTGAGAATGATGCCTCAAGGCATGCAGATTCAGCATTTGATAGTGAAGTGTTTAGTGATGATGATGACCAGCAACAACCACCACCTCCTCCTCCTCCAAGACAACAGACAAGGAAATCACCAGCTCAGTCTTCAAGAACTCAACAACAAAGTCAATCTCAATCTCAAGGGCCAAGTGTAACTCCTACTACATTGGTACCTCTTCAGGTTATCTTTCCAGATCAAAATGAAGAACAAAGGCAACAAGAAGACACTTCTTCTGTTCATGTTGATGCTGAGAATGTAGAGGTTGAAGATGAAGGTGAAGAGTCTACGGAGACAGAGTTTGAATTAGAGACTATTGTGAGAGGTAGCACAGTGATTAAAAGATTGAAGAAAAGATCTGCTCAACAACAGACTGAAGAAGATAAAGAAGATGCTACTGATCCTAGTTTTACTATTGAAGAGCGTGAGTCATCAAGGCCAAAGAAGAAGAAGAGGATGGCCAAAGGTCCAACAAAGAAGAAATCTAAAGCTCCTACGATCATTGTATCTTCATCTGTTATTACTTCTGCAGTTTCTTCTCCACCTGCTACAGTTCATGTTTCTTCTCCACCTTTTTCAGTTACTATTTCTACAGTTCTAGGAGGATTGGGGCAAACTCCTGAATATGTGAATGTGGCTTGTTTTGTTCCTTCATTCATGGATACTACTACGGTGACAACATCTTTTCCAGAAACTTCATTTCAACCAGCTTCTAGTTCCAGAGAAGATTCTTTATTTGGAAATTTAGATGACTTGGATCTAAATTTTACTGTTGATTATGATGATTCTGAGCTTAGAAGAAGAATATCTATGTTGTCAAAAGAGTTTGATCAATATAAGATGGAAAAGGAGAAAGTCAAAGCTGATCAACCATCTTCTTCAGGCACAAGTGAATTAGATGAGATGAAAAATCAAATTGCTCAACTAATGAAGTGGAGGGAAGAAGACTTGGTTGAGAAGAAAGTGATGCGTGAAATAATTGCTTCCTTGGAGACTATGATTGAAATTCAAAGTGTTGATATTGCGGAGTTGCAGAATGAAAATAGAGATTTGAGACAAAAGATTGATGATATGAATGTCAAGGATTCTCAAGATGAAGATACCGGTGCTGAACATGTGTTTGGGAATGTGGATGAAGAGGAAGAGGAAGATGAAAAGGTTGACTATGGTGATTCAGATATTGATGAACATCCAAGCTTAAACGCTAATGGTGATGATGAAGAAGATGATGGTGATATGGATGGTGTTAGTGGGTCTGGTGGTTTGACTTCACAGACTGGTGCTATAGTGGTTTATTCTCCTTCCAAGATTTCTCTGGATGCTACTCTAGTTTCAGCTGTTTCTTCTGATAGGGCTAAGGATTGTAATGATGTTGATGTTGAAGATTTGACAGAAATGGAATATCAAAAGGAGATTATTGATTATTCTTTGCCTACTTTTCTTGATTTGTTTAAACAACATTCTGATATTGATTTGCAGAGAATGATTGTTGAAAGATCTAAAGATAAAGATTTGGAGGAAGGAGAGATAGCTGGTGATTATTCAGTGAATGAATTTTATGAGATGTTTGAAGTGGATTCAGATCAAGTTTTTTATTTTGAACAAGATGATGATCTAGAGTTCTTTGATTTTGAGCATGATGATCCAGTAGATGAAAACTTGTATAATCTGCATACTTTAAAGAAGATTTTTGATCTTGGAGGTGTATCCAGAACATCACTGGCTCAGATTAAAGAAAAGACTAACATGGATTTATGGAAAGAAAATCAAGATGAAATGAAGTACATTGTTGATCATTTGTACATCTTCAAGCAAATGATTGAAGTAATAGAAAATAAAGTTCAAGACAACCAAGCTAAAAAATTCACAAGATTCAAGATTGGATCTAAGTCAAAGATGATTGGAAGAATTGTTAGCTATGGTTACTTTCACAACATTCCAGGAAGCATTAATGATAAAGGATGCTATGTGGTTAAAAGGACTGATGGATGTCAGTATTTGGAAAGCCATTAGATCTGATGTCTTTACCATCATTTGAGTGTATGGAATTATCCAGGTTAAAGATGATCAAGCCCATTCAGACTAAACACAATGAAACATTTGAGAAGCTATTGAAGAAAGAGGCTAAATCTGGATGGAGTTTGTTGAGTCCTCAAGTAAAAGACAAGCTGCATGGATATCCAAAGCCTAAAGTGTTTAAAAGACCAAGGTTGAGGAAGATAGAACAGAATTGGAATTCATGTTTCAAATTATGGTTCTATGATGAGAAGACATCTGAAGCGGTGATTTTGTTAAGACAAGAAGAACAATGGAGGGTTATCCAGAATGTTGGATCCTGTTTGGATAGTTAATTGCTCAAAAGAAGATATTGATTTGTTGAATGTAGCTGAGATTTTTGCTGGTGAAGGTTATCATGATGTTGGAATTAGCTATAAAGACATGGCAGTTCAATTTCAGACCATTGCTTGGATGTGTTATACTTTAGGTATACATTCTGGATGCGACTGGGAAGATGTCAACTATCTGTATGTTGAGTTGATGCAGAAGGAGATTGATGATAGGGATGCTAAGCTGGAGGCTGAAAGATTATCCAAGATTCCTAGATCTGTTGTGATACGTGCTGAAGATAATGTGTGTGAAGAAATCAGTGGGGTTGAAGACAAAGACTAAAGATGAAGACTAAAGATTTTTGATAGCAACTATTAAGGGGGAGTTTGTTAGTACATATTTGTAATAGGTTGCTATTCAAACATGTAAATTATAGAAAGTTAATAAGGTTTGGCTTAGGTTCGTCTGGCCCACGAACCTTAGCAGGTTCGGCGAACCTATCATCTTGATAGGTTTGGTGAACCTATAACCTTGGAAGGTTCGGCGAACCTATTAGGTTTGGCTGCCTAGGTTCGCCCAGCGAACCTCAAGGTTCAGCTGGCGAACCTAAGGGTTCGGCTAAGAATAGGTTCGGCTGGCAGAAGTGTATATATTGAAGGTTTGTCTGATTTTGTCATAACTTCATAAAACCTCAGATCTCTGTGTGTGTATTCTCTGTGTGACAATTCTCTGTGTGAGACTTGTAATCATTTCCGATTGATTAATGAGATGAAGATGATTATTGAATGCTTGTTCTTCTTTGATTCTTATAGATCAAACATAGATTCTGCATGTGTTTGATTGTTCGTAGGATTTCGTATTACGATCAAGATCAAGTTCAGTAGATCTTCATGGTTTGCTCAGAAACAACTGGATAGATAACTTGAAAAGGCTATAAGGTAGATTGAGCAGCACTTGGAGTTCATTGTTCTTGTTGATGAGCTGAAGAAGATTGTTCACGAACTTGTTGAGCTTGTTGAGCTTGTGGATCTTGTGGAGGAGGAGGTGGTGGAGGTTGATCATCATCCATTTGTTCATTCTTAGAGCTAGAATCTTCATTTCTTCATGCATCATTGAGTGGTGCAACATAATTAGCTCTTGCACAGTGACAAATCAAGTCCTTTGTAAGAACAACATCATTACTTTTCTGATATGTCTTCACTTGACGCAAGCTAGAGTCTGTCATGTGCTTTAACTTCAGCCTGTCATCCACATCTCTTGGCAAACTCTGTTCAGGAAATCTCTCATCAATAAGCATCTGTACATGTAACATCTGTGTATTTAGTCATGGTAGTTGTAAACAGTGATAGAACAATGTGTATTTGTATTCAACCAGTCAATGTGATTCATGTGTTCATGTTTGTGTTTGTGTGTTATAGGATCTTATTTCATTAGGAACAAGTATGTATTATTTATTTACAGTCGATTACGCTAGACAAGAACAATATTGTATTATATCGAAACAGTGGTGGGCTGGCATAGATAAGGCAGTTAGCTGGACTCTGGGTATGCCCTATACATATACTGCGTTCGGTATAATGGGATAGTGTTAGTGTGTAGTGTTGTGACGAATAGTATGACAAATGAATTAATCAAACAAAAAAAAATCGTAATGCGTAAGCGAGACTGAGTATAGCTATGGGTGACGATCCGTAAATATACGAATGTCGAACTTATAATTACGAGTAAACGGCAATAAATAAATAATACGACCGAAAAATGTACGCAATTATGGGTATACACGTAATTGTAGTCGTTTAACGGTCGGTTTTCGAACGAACAAATCAACATAAGTAAAGTATTTTATTTTCCTTTTACAATTTTGAAACTCATCACAAATAATTCAAAAAATCTTTTTTTTACAATCTAAAATATTCAATTTAAGAAATTGTGACGACGCGTACGTAAAAATATCCGACGGTGCCGAGTGGAAGGGCCGTCGCTCGTGAAACCGACACCGAGCGAGACCGAACACGTGGGGAACCACCGGGGCATAAAAGCCCTTAATTCCTTCATCTTCTTCATTTATTTCAGCCATCTTCCCTCTCTCTCTCTAAAATTTTCGTCATTTCATTCTCTCACTACAAAACCACCATTAAAACATCAAGATCTTCTTCAATACTTCACCCAATCGCGCTTATAGTATATCAAAACGATCCTCTCGACAAAAGGAATCTAGGAGTACAAGGGATCGGAGACAATTCGAAGGATTCTGGTTGGATTCGTAGAGAGAAGTTACGAATTCAAGGGTATTCTACTATTCATCATCTTCTTTCTCTTAAAACCGAGTTTTAACACACCATTTTGATTCTTACACATTCTAGAAGAGTTTACGCATGAATACCCACTAGAAATCATAATCTATTGTGGCTAAATCGTGATTTTTAGAGATCCATAGCTGATTCCCGATCAGGCGAACCTGCAGAGACGAACGAACCTTTCATTCGGGCGAACCTATAGGGGCGAACGAACCTTTCATTCGGGCAAACCTATAGGGGCGAACGAACCTTATATTCAGACGAACCTGCAGGAGCGACGAACCTTCACTTAGGCGAACCTGCAGGGTAACGAACCTCTGCTTCTGGCGAACCTGAGGAACGAACCTTTCAGGCGAACCTGTAGGGCGACGAACCCTTATCCAGACAAACCTGCAGGGGCGACGAACCTAAAGGTTCTGGCGAACCTAAGAGGTGAACGAACCTGAAGAGCTGAACGAACCTAGGAAACGAACCATATGGCGAACCTAGGAACGAACCATATGGCGAACCTAGGGAACGAACCATATGGCGAACCTAGGAAACGAACCATCTGGCGAACCATCTGACAAAGCTCCTGGCGAAGCTATTGGACTAAAGGATTCGTGGGACAGTTTTGCATGCCACGAACCTAGGGCTGCCGAACCCCAGGTCTGCGAACCTTGGGTGATTATTGCCGAACCTGGGGTAGACGAACCATAAGGTTCGCTGATCCTAGGGTTAATAAACCTAAAAAATTTAAACACAAGTATTCGATCAGGATTCGTGCAACACTTTTAAACATAAAAACTGGTTATTCAATGGTTAATCAGGATCATAATAACACAAGTCAATCAAATCAATCAAAGAGTACAATATCACAAATCTTATAATCTATGTATGATTACAATGATATAGGAACCAGTTAGAAGTCTTGTTTGCTACTTGCTACTTGTTCTAGTTCAGAGTCTACTGCTGTCAGGTGAGAACATTAGCCCCTCTTTTACCATTTTATAACTGTTTTGTGGTGGAACACGTGATCAAACACTTTTTATGCCAGACATATTTCATATACAGGATTCATGTTACTGTTCAATTGTTACAGGATCACTTTACAAATTCAAAGGATTTCTCAACTATTTTGAAAATGTTTTATCAACTGTTAAACATTTTCCACTAAAAGGTTTTATAAAAGGTTCTCTAAACTGTTTTACACAAGACGGTTTTATAAATGTTAATCACTTTTAAAGAATAAGTTTTGTAAACTCTTTTACTATAAATTGTGCTTTTAATAAAAGATATTTTATAAACCTTGTTATTATACAAGGACACTATTCTCAGTATTAAATCAAGGGTTTCAAAACATGGTATTTAATCAATAGTTTTCATGGTGGTATTCAATCAAAGGATTTCAATTCATGTTATTCAAACAAGGTTTTCAATTCATGGTAATCAAATAAGGCATTCAACCAAAGGTTTCAAATCAAAGTATACAAAAGCATGGTGTTCATCGTTGTGAACAAACTTATACACACATCAAGACACATATTCTTATTCTTTTAGCGTTAGTACTGGGTGATCACAACAAGGGAAAGTGGACACATTTGGACATACCAAAGCTGGAGTTAGCTTTTAAATTTGTTTTAAAAGCTAACTGCAGAATTGGTTACATTTCGGTAATATGAAATTGCTGCTAATTAAGTTTACCAGCATAAGTCATATTGACCGGGTTACGTCAACACGGAGTTGTCTTCTGAGTAAACTCGTTAGTATAGCTCGTGTTGAATGCGTTTGCTGACTAATTTTCTGACTCCAAACGTAGTTTGGGACTTGATTATATGTTGGTTTTTCTAGTAAACAGTCTATTGACTGTTTGCACACGTTATTCTTACTTGATGTTAGTTTGGGTTGCAACCATCCATGTATTTCAATTACTGCTTTATACATATGCCTTACAATGCAGATTCATATTTACAAATGTTAAACCTATTGTTCTCACCAACTACTTTTGTAGTTGACAGTTACTTTTCATGTGTTTCAGGTAATCAGGTTTAAGACATTCTAAAGGACAACTAAGGAGACCGTTTTAAGATAGAACAAGATGAAGAAACAAGCTAGGATGGATTTAGAAACACACTTAATCCTGATTGTTTAATTGTCTTGTTTGAGTCTTATTGTGTAAACAATATTTTTGGGTCATTAGTTGTCATTCTTTTGGGAAGATAGATAGATTGTCTGTAACTAAACAATGGTCTAATGTCTATGGAATTTAGTAATGCATTGTGGTTGTTCTTATTCAATACTTGTGCATGATTCAACCATTGATCGTCACCGCGCCGTGGATTCCGCACGCGGCGCAGGGGGTGTGACACGTTGGTATCAGAGCCAAGGTTGTAGAGAACTAGGAAAAACCCAATAATTAACGACCTAGACTATAACCTAAGCTACCCAATAGGACTAAGTGCTATAGGCTTGAGGATACTTAGGATCTAAGTAAACTTAAGTTAAGCATTGAGTTTACAATAAGCTTGAAAGATCTTAGGGATACTTTTCTGAGACTAGATGTCGAGTCAAGGAATTTGGATCGGAATTCTATAATCTTAGAAACCGAACTAAATTCCTCAATACATATTCATTAAAGGATTTCAGGGGCAAAGATCTGTATTCTTAGTATCTTTGATCTGAAATTCTCAATTAGAGTTCATCATAGGATTTCAGAGGCAAAGATCTGTATTCTTAGTATCTTTGATCTCAAATTCTCAATCAGAGTTCATCATAGGATTTAAGAGGCCAAGATCTGTATTCTTAGTATCTTTGATCTAAAATTCTCAGTCAGAGTTCATCATAGGATTTCAGAGGCAAAGATCTGTATTTTTAGTATCTTTGATCTGAAATTCTCAATCAGAGTTCATCATAGGATTTCAGAGGCAAAGATCTGTATTCTTAGTATCTTTGATCTGAAATTCTCAATCAGAGTTCATCATAGGATTTCAGAGGCCAAGATCTGTATTCTTAGTATCTTTGATAAGAAATTCTCATCATGTTATCATTATCATGTATTCATTATCATTAGGACTTCATAACATAGAATCTGTGTAACAGTATTCTTTAGTTGAAGTTCACACAAGGAGATCATTATACTCAATGCTGTAAGTATTGGGAACCTAGGCTAATTAACCTAGGACACATATACTAAAACGTAAGGTCTCGATTTCAGGTAAATCAAGAACCACAGGTTACACAATCATAATCATATTCATAGTACAAGAGACAATCATGAATCAATCATAATCAATCAAGAGTTGGAATCCTAGTTTCCAATACAAGCGGCGGCCAAGCTCTGGCATACTGAAGTGGTGGTGGGCTGGCGGCTGGGCGGGCAATAGCTTGACCCAGGGTATGCCCTATATATAAACTAACTTCAGTATGACAGGGGGAATTCGGCGTTCGTATTTGAAGTGAAGATTCGGGAGCAACATGAATCATTGAACATTAGTCAACATATGAGATACAACTATTTGAGATAAAATCATTGTATGAATCAATCAAAGACGAATCAACCATGTGTGAATCAATCAAGTGTATTAATCAATCAGAGATAAATCAAACGTAAGGAAATCAATCATTATGTGTAGTCTTAAGTGATTACAAGCTTAGCACTTACTAACATAGGTTAACGAGAAAGATGTAGAGCACACATATGATTTAGTTATACATGTTAAAAATTGTTAGTAGGTGCACACATAATTCAATCATAAACCAACCATAGATTCAATCATAGTTCAGTGATCAAAGATCATGGAATTCTTAATCAATGGAACATACTTGGAAATCAGTACAACCGTATTACCAAATGCTAGCAAGGGCATGATCGTGGTATATCGAAGCGGTGGTGGGCTGGCGACTGTTGGTTTGGTGATCTTGATCTACAACCAAATTAGGACCGAATATACGAAGCTCTACGAACTACTAACTACGTGCGGAATCCATAGCTAGTATGTAAAATAACAAAGAACACATGCAATTCCATAAACACTCTTGTATATATCAACAAATGATTACAAGAACAAAAGATTCTCACACAGAGAATTTCCTCACAACTCTGATCAAAGTTCTACTGAAAATACAAATAAAACATCTATTTATACTAACAGTACCAGCGAACCTTCAATCAATAAGGTTTGCTAGCCGAACCCTAAGGTTCGGTGAACGAACCCTTAGGGTTCGTTAGACAAACCTTACTCACGAACCATAGGTTCGCCGAACCCTACACCTTCTATAGTTCGGCTGATTGTTAAGGTTCGTGGGCCAAACCAACCTTAACAAAGAGCAGCGAACCCTTTACAAATATAAATAAAACTATCTTTTGAATAGCAAACAATTACAAAATATGTACTAACAAACTCCCCCTAAATGTTTGCTATCAAAATCTTTTAATCTTTATCTTCTGCTTTGTCTTGAACTTCACTTGATTCTTCAAAAATTTCAGTCACCACATTATCCACCGCTCTAATTACAACAGAACGTGGAATCTTTGCTAATCTTTCAGCTTCAATCTTTGCATCTCGTTCATCTCTTTCCTTCTGCACTTGCATCAATTCAGTGTAAAGATAATTCACATCATTCCAATTGCAACCAGAATGTATTTTCAAAGTGAAACACATTTGTGCAATGGTTTGATATTGAATAGCCATATCTTTATAACTGACTCCATACTCATGCCATCCTTCTTCAGCATAAATCTGAGCTGAATCCAACAAAGCAATATCATCTCTTGAACAATTGACAATCCATATAGGATCAAACAATCTTATAACTCTCCAATCATTGTCTTGCTTCAGAACAATTACACACTCAGAAGTCTGTTCATCATAAAACCAGAACTTGAAATAAGGATTCCAATTCTGTTCAACCTTTCTGAGTCTTGGTCTTTTGTAAACAACTGGCTTCAAATAATTCTTGAATCTTTCTCTATATTGAGGAGATAACAAACTCCATCCATGCCTTGCCTCTTTCTTTAACAAGTTTTCAAAAATATCATTATGTCGAGTCTGAATAGGCTTGATCATCCTTAACTGTGAAAGTCTTCTACACTCATAAACTGGTAATGTCATTAAATCAATTGCTTTTCCAAAGTATTGACATCCATCAGTCCTCTTCACCACATAGCATCCTTTGTCAGCTAAACTTCCAGAAATATAATGAAAATAACCAAAACTAATGATCTTTCCATTCATCTTAGACTTAGAACCAATCTTGAACTTTTTAACTTGATTAGACAAGTTTTCTGGATCCTTATCTTCAAAAACCTCTCTCATAATCTTGAAAGAATGTAAATGAGCAATTATGTACTTTCTTTCATCTTCAAAATCTTGCCAATAATCCCAATTAGTCTTTTCTCGAACTGGATTCAATGTAGAACTTGACATACTCCCAGCTATAAAAATTTTCTTCAGAGAATCCAAAGCTAACAATTCTTCATCAATAATATCTTTATCATAATCAGACATATCATCATCAACATCCTTCTCAAAATCAAATATCAAATCATCATCATCATCATTATCAAACACACTTTGATATTCCTGAATTGAGTAATCCCCAACAATTTCTCCTTCTTCAATTTCTTGATCAATTTGAACTTCAATGATCTTTCGCTGTAAATCAACATCAGAATGCATTTTAAATAAATCAAGAAAAGTAGGCAAAGAGTAATCAACAACAGTCTTGTCAGTTTCCATTTCAACCAAATCATCAGAATCACTTTCAGTACAATCCCTGACTCTATCATCCGAAACTGCACTAATAGGAGCTGCATCAGTAACATTCTTTGAATGATCATAAACAATCAAAGCTCCAGTCATAGCATTTAAACCACCAACATTTCCAGCAACTCCACCAGCACCACCATCTGCTTCATCATCTCCATGATAATCAAAATCATCTAAATGTTCATCCACATCTGTATCTCCATAATCAACTTTTTCTTCATCTTCATCTTCTTTCTTCTCTTCTTCATCATCAATGTTCACAACTTCTTTATCAATTCCAGAACTTGATGCTTCTGATTTCGTCACTTTCTTTTCTAAATCTTCAATCTTAGATCTCAATTCCGAATTTTCATGTTGCAATCCAACAATATCCTCAAATTGTAACTTTACCAAAAACTCTAACTCAGAAATTTTGTCTTTCATTGCTTTCTTTTCAGCAGCCTCCTCTTCTTTCCATTTAAACATTAATTCCATCTGAGTTTTTAATTCATCCAATCCAGAAGAACCAACATCTTGTTCCTTTTCCTTTTGCAAACTTTCAACTTCTTTAGTCAACAAAGATATTCTTCTTTTGAGATCAGAATCATCATAATCTGTAAAATGAATATCACCTAAATCATCAAGTCCAGAAAATAAGTCATCTCTAGGAATTGATTCCTGAGGCATAGAAGATCCTGGGAAAGAAGTAGTCACAGTAGTTGTCTCCACAAAAGAAGGCACAAAAGAAGCTACATTCACAAACTCTGGAGTTTGTGAAGTAGATATATGAATATCAGAAGATGAAATAACAGTAGCAACCACTGGTGAAACAGAAACAGCAGCAATCACTGGTGAAACAGAAGCAGAGACTGAAGTAACAACTGATGAAGACACACTGGTCTTAGTAGCCTTAGTCTTTCTCTTCTCATAAGGCCCTCTCTTGGCCATTCTTTTTAATTTCTTAGGCCTTGAACTCTCAGGCTCTTCAACAACAAAATTAGGATCATCTTTTTGTTCTTTTTCTTCAGCATCTTTTTCAACAAACTTTCTCTTTCTTCTTTTCACCATTTGATTTCCTTCTTGAACCATCTCAAATTCTGACTCAGTATCAGAAGATTCAACTTCATCAACATCAGCAATAACATCTTCAGTTTGCTTTTCAGAATCATCAACCTCTAAAGGCTCTTGTGAACTTGGCTCTTGTGAAGTTTGAACTTGTGGAGTAGATTGAGAAGTTTGACCAGATGATTTCTTTGATTGTCTTGGAGGTGGTGGAGGAGGAACATCAGTATCATCTCTAATCACATCTTCAGTGTCAGAATCCGACTCTGCATGCCTCCATGCATCACCTTCAGGAGCAACATAGTTTGCCCTGGCACAGTGAGCAATCAAGTTTTTCTCTAAAACAGCATCTCCAGTCCTTTGATAAACTTTAACTTGACCCAAGCTAATGTCATTCATATGCTTTAGCTTCAACAAATCTCCAGCTTCCCTAGGCAATTGCCCCTCAGGCATCCTCTCATCAATCAGCATCTGTATGAATCTAGGATACATGTAGAATCTATCCTTAACCTTGGTGATGTTGTCACACATATATCTGAATATCATCCCAGAAAAATTGAACGGTTTGTTCAATATGAGAGCAACCATGGCAGATCGCATCAAATCCCTCATCTCATCAAATGTGCCTTTCCTCATGCTAAGGCAATGCAGCAACACATGTGCTAGAAACTTGTACTGCAGAGGAAGCTTACCCTTCTTCACTGAAATGGAGTTATAAACTCCAAAGTATCTAATACGTAGAAAACAACCTTTGATACAACTCTCAGGAATGAGAGTCATACCCTCTGGTTCACCTCCAAAATGTAACACTCTTCTGATATCAGCTTCAGTGATACGAATTGCTTGTCCAAGCACATTCGCATCAATAGTATATACATCATCTACAGTAATCACTCTTGCAGAACTCCAGAAACTCTGAATATGTGAACGATAAATCTGAACTGAACTTGATATGGCATGATATACCCTTGATCTTCTCAAAAACTCAATCATCGGTCTGAACTCTTTACCATTCTTGGTAGTGGGATCCAGATATGCACAAATGTTGTGTTTATCGCCAAACACTAAGTTCGCCATGTCTACAAATAAAAGAAACAAAATTAGAAACAAAAATTAAACAAAATATTAAAAATAAAACTAAAAAAATTTCTAAGTAATAAAATGCAGCGAACCCTATATACTATGGCGAACCTTATAACTAAACGAACCCTATTTGTTCTGGCGAACTATTCCCTAAACGAACCCTTAATAATCTGACGAACTATGCTTTGAACGAACCTTAAATGAATTGGCGAACTATTCAATGAACGAACCCTAATGAAATTCAAAGGTTCGCCACGAACCTTCAAGAATTCAGCGAACCCTGATAGTTCGGCGAACCTAAGGTTCGTTCAGCAAACCTGTTAACACCAAAATTTTACCAAACACAAAAATCTCGAATTTCTTGAAAAAATTCACACACCTAGGTTCGAACCTAACCGATGAATGATTTTAATGAAAACAATTTCTTCAATTTCCAATTTTTATCAAGTTAAAATCAAATTTACAGTCACGATTTTCAAATTTCTAAAAACACTCAAATCTCTCAAATTACTCGGTCAAATTCCAAGATTTATACCTAAAAATGTTCACGATATGATTCTGATTCTAATGATGTAAACGAAAAACTCTGGGGGGTCCAAGATCAAAATTCGAAAAATACTTCTGGAGGGTTCGTCGTCTGCAATCAAAATGAAAGTGACGAACTATTTACACGAACCCTGTATTTATATCTTACGAACCCTTTAAGCGAACTATATTCACGAACCCTCTCAACGAACTATTTCAGCGAACTATATCAACGAACCCTCTCAGCGAACCATCTCAGTGAACCAATTCAGCGAACCAACTCAGCGAACCCTCTGTGAACTACTTTCACGAACCTTATCAACGAACCCATTCAACAAACCTTGTCAACGAACCCAACCAACGAACCTTTTCAAAATTTGATTTTTCTTTTGAATTCAAAACAAAATTCATGTTTAATTATTCCAAGGTCAAACAAATAATCAAAAATTATCAATTTAACATCAGATTCTAAAAAAATAAAATCTTTTTGTATTTTTAATTTTTTAGAACAAAACAAACTACAAATTAACAAAACTAATTCAACTAAAATTAAAATCTTTTTGTTTGAGAAAGATTCAAAACACGAGATCATATTATTTTACAATTTTCAATACATCTGTTTATATTATTTAAAATATTAAATTTCAAATCACAAAACTAAGATGATTGTTAGTATACTTATCCTCTTAAATTTATTACTTAATCAAAAATCAGTTTAAAACACAATTTTGAAAACATTTTATAATACTCCATTAACTTGAACACATCCCCGATTTGTGAATAATTAAACCAACATAAATGTTCTTAAAATTTTAAAATATCAATTTTAACTAATTTGATCATGCAAAAATAAAGCAGAATTTCTTTTCTGAAAATAACAAAATAAAAACAATTTGAACTTGTTCAAATTCTTAGAATCAAGGTTGATACTTTCGTATGCTCAAATGATCCTGAAAATGAACTAAACAATAATTTAAGTTTAAGATTTAACAATCAGATCGATATTCCCATATACACATAGATTGTCCAAATCTTAAACAAAACCAAGAAAACAAATTTGAATTGTTTAAAACTATAACATTCAGGTCGATACGTAAGTATACACAAAGAATGTTTCAGTTTTAAACTAAAATAAAAGAAAAACAAAATTTTAATTTCTTTTGAAAATGAAACACATGATCAAACTAGTATTTTGACTTTTTATTTAAAAACATTTTGTCAGAAAATTACCACTCTTTCAGGACAAAACTAAGTACTGCATTCTAAGCACCTGTTTCTTATAAAACATAATCAAAATTATATTTAAACTTTTCTTAACTAAGTAATAAACCTACCAACACATCATTCTTAGTACTTGTAATTACTTTTATAATTTTAATAACACAAACAGACATATTTCCAAATGCAAATAATGTACTATCATTTCTCACTTTATTGAATCAAATTCTCAGATTTTTATTTTTTAATGTTTTTGTGTTTTCTATAATACTTCTCCCCCTAAAAACTAAAACATAAAAAATTAAAGAAAAATCTGATGTTAATTCAATAAAGTTGATTACGAAGGAATTTGATGTTTTATTACCTCTCCCATGACCCTGATCCCATTTAATTTGAGTAAATACTCAAAGCGTTGTTTATCAAAGGCCTTGGTTAAGAGGTCTGCCCGTTGCTCGTTTGTGTGTATCTTCACAACATCAATCAGTTTCTTTTCATAACAATCTCTTATGAAATGAAACCGAATGTCAATATGTTTTGAGCGTGAATGATACACTGGGTTTTTAGTAATCGCAATCGCAGCCTCGTTGTCGACATGAATCGGGGTAGTTAAGAAATTAATTCCATAGTCTCGCATCTGTTGTTGTATCCACAATACTTGGGAACAACAACTGGCAGCAGCTACATATTCAGCTTCACATGTCGATGTAGCAACTGAAGTCTGTTTCTTACACTGCCATGAGACTAACCTCTCCCCCAAAAATTGAGCACCACCAGTAGTTGATTTGGAGTCAGTCTTACATCCTCCATAATCTGAATCACTGTAAGCATGAAAGGAGTAGTTATCATCCTTAGGATACCACAGACCGGTGTCTGGAGTACCCTTCAGATAACGTAAAATCCTCTTGACTGCAATCAGATGAGAAACCTTAGGTTTTGATTGATATCGAGCACAGATACTTGTAGCGAATACAATATCTGGTCGAGATGCAGTCAAATACATTAAGCTCCCAATCATTCCACGATACAATGTAGCATCGATTAACTCCCCCTTAATATCCGGCTCAATCCCGTGATTGGGCTGGATGGGCGTGGAAATAGGTTTACAATCAAGCATGCTAAAACGCTTCAGCACATCTTGAATATATTTGGTCTGATGGATAAAAATACCATCATCAGACTGATCTATTTGTAAACCCAAAAAGAACTTAATGTCAGACATTGCACTCATCTCGAACTTCTCAATCATCACCTGTTTAAATTCTAAACACATCTGCTCATCGGTAGATCCAAAGATGATGTCATCCACATAGATCTGAACAAGGAGAATATCCTTGCCCTTTTCCCGATAAAACAGAGTTTTATCTATCTGACCCCTATTGAACCCGTGTTCAATAAGGTGAGTCGAGAGAGTCTCATACCAAGCTCGAGGAGCTTGATGAAGACCGTACAGTGCTTTGTCGAGGATATAGACCTGATCCCGGTGGATAGGATCCTCAAAGCCCGGTGGCTGACAAACATACACTGTCTCCTTTAAAGAACCATAGAGGAATGCAGACTTAACATCCAGTTGAAAAACTTTAAACTTCCTGTGAGCAGCAAAAGATAAGAACAATCTTATTGCTTCAAGCCTTGCCACTGGTGCAAAAACCTCATCATAGTCAATTCCCTCTATTTGTCTGAACCCTTGAACAACCAAACGTGCCTTATTTCGCACAATCACTCCTCTATCATCGCGCTTACACTTCAACACCCACCTGGTGCCAATCTTCTTTTCACCTTTTGGTAAATCTACCAAATGCCAAACTCCAAGTTTCTGAAACTGATTGAGCTCCTCTTGCATAGCCTCCACCCAGGCAGGCTCACGCAGAGCTTCAGTTACAGATTTAGGCTCAATCTGAGAAACGAATGCAGAATGCATCCATAACTCTTGAGTCCCATGATTGCGTTCCAGCTCAACATACAAGCTATCCTCCGATACAACTTGTCTTCTCGTTCTCACTCCATCAGACGGATTACCTATGATCTGCTCTACAGGGTGATTTACATGAACTCTCGTCACTGGCACTCGCGGAATTCCAACTCATGATCAAGATTTGTGATATTCTGATTTTCATCTTGATCTTGAGAAAGTGCATCTTCAAAAACTTCCTGATCATCCTCCGATGACCAATCAACATTCAAATGTTCAGAAGTGCCTTCCTCAGTTGAACCAACTTCTTCAGAAGATTGAGAAACTCCTTGACAGTCAGAATTTTGAAGATCATATAACAACTGCAAAGAAATCTCATCATCAGTACAATTAGGAGACAAATTGAACGACTCAAAAAGCTTATCATAATCGAAAAGCCAATTTGGACCTTTGCCCTCAGGTATAGGTGTATGTCGTTGAACATCCACGTTATACCAGAGTTCCACAACACCCGTGCGTTTGTTAAACACCCGTTTGTTTGGTAGGCTGTAGCCAAGAAAGAAACCTTCTTCAACTTTAGAATTGAATTTAGCATCTTTCTTTAGCATGGTACATGGAGCCCCAAAAGGTTCCAAGTGTTCCAAATTAGGTTTACGATTTTGAAGAAGCTCATAACATGTTTTATTGTATCGTTTAACAATCAAAACTCGATTGAGAGTGAAACAGGCAGTCGCTACGGCTTCATTCCAAAATGTAATGGGCAGCTTTGAATCAGCAAGCATTGTCCTAGCAGACTCAATCAAAGTACGATTCTTCCTCTCAGCAACACCGTTCATTTGCGGTTCATACGGTGCGCTAAACTGCTGCTGAATCCCTTTAGAATCACAAAATGCTTCCATGTTCTGATTCTTGAATTCTGTCCCATTGTCTGATCGAACCCGCCTAACCCTCAATTTATACAAAGTCTCCAACCTGTTCACAAGCAAAACAAAATTTTCATAAGTTTCAGATTTAAATTTCAAGAACATCACCCATGAAAACCTAGAAAAATCATCGGTCACTACAAAACAATATGATTCACCTCCAATACTTTTCACATTAATCGGACCAAACAAATCCATATGAAGAAGTTCTAGAGGTTTATCAATAGAAAACACAGTTTTAGACTTATGTGACCTCCTTTTCTGTTTGCCTTTCTTACACGACACACACACATCAGGTAATTTGAAATGTTTAACCGGTACACCATCAACTAAGTGATTGTGTACAAGATGATTCATCTTTCTGATGTGGATATGACCCATTCTCCTATGCCAGGACCGAGTATCCTGCTCTGTCGCCTTCGACACCAAACAAGTTTCAACTTTGTTAACTGTCTCCGCCTTTGCCATATCTAAAACATACAAATCCTTGCATCTATCAGCAGTCATTAAAATCCAGTCTTCAGGAATTTGAATCCCTTGCTTGAGCACATAACATTTCTTCTCATCAAACAACACTTTATATCCTTTGTCACTTATCTGAGACACACTCAACAAATTATTAGTTAACTCTTTGCAGTAATTCACATTATCAAAAGACACTTTACCATTGGTTAAACTACCCTTCCCGGTAATTTGACCACCTTTATCACCTGCAAAGTTAACATAACAACCGTTCATCTCCTGAAAATCTTTTAACAAACCGATCTCTCCCGTCATGTGCCTGGAGCATCCACTATCAACAATCCATCGACTATTGATATGGCCCGTGAATGCTACCTGCACCATAAATTAAAAAAATTGATCAGTACCAAAAGGGATGACTCCCGCCTTTTCGGCGTTGAGTCTCCCCGAACAGCCTCCTGCCGTTCAATCTTGATGAATTACTTGAAGACCCTTCTTCCAAGTATTCATCATTTCTCTCATCAAATCTATCACCTGACCTGTATCTGGATTTCCAACAAGAATTTGAACTCAAATTTTGTTTTGAAAAATTTTTATGAGAAAAATGATCATAAAATTCATCATCAGAAAATGATGATCTGTTTAAAACCATTTTACCTTTTTGATTTTTATCAAAAACTTGTTTTTTATGAACATTTTCTTCTTTTACCCAGATACACTCAGGATCAAATTTCCTGAGAATCCTCATCTCATCTTCACTAGGCTTTACCCTCCTAGGAATTCTATCCGAATGAATCACCCGACTGTCAATAGAAGAAGTTTTCTTCTTGACCTTATGATTTGGACAATTAACAGAAATATGACCTTTTCCTCCACAAGTAAAACACTGTCGTGTTTCTCGTGGAGTAAAAGTATGAAATCTGTTACAATTATCCATATCACATTCAGCAATTAAATGTCCCAATTTCCCACATCTGTAGCATTTTCTTGAAGAAACTTTCTTTGGTTTTTCATCAGATCCCTTAGATGAATCCAAAGACTTGGATGCTACAGATGAAGATAAGATCTTTTGGTTCAAACCATTTGATTTTATCTGAACACTCTTTTGAGAAATCCTTGGTTTTCCATTATTTCCAATCCCACTCTGTTTAACCTTTGAAATCTTTTTGACAAACTTTTTATCTCCTTTTTCAGAAATACCCTTTTGTTTGTTAAAAGAACTGCTGGACTCTCCTTTTTGTGTTGTTAAAGACTCAACAAACACAATTGGCTTAACATTAGAAGTAGTCTTGACTTTTAGGTGTGATTTTGAAACAGACTTGTTTTTAGTTCCAGAATTCCCAACATTCTTTATTTCAGATTTTGATTTCTGAAAAACTTGATTCTTCTTATCCACCGACTTGTCCTTTTGATGACCAATCATTCTTAGAATATCATCTGAATATTCTAAATCAGTGATGTCTTCAATGATAGGAGCATCATTGTCAACAACATCACTCTCATGATCAGATCCACTCATCTTTAAAGAAATAGGATCAACTTCTAAATCAGGCTCAAGTTGTGGTCTAGGCACAAAACTAGGAGGAGGTGGAACAGCATGAAAACCAATTCCAGAGCTATCACGTGAATTTTGCAAAGCCGCAAAATAATCAATGACATATGCGGAATTCTGATAGTTTTCAAGCTTGGCTTTGTTTAAATCAGCTTCAGCTTTTGCTTCTGCCAATTCCACTTTTAACTTCTGAACTGAGTCTAAATGTACAGAGACTGCATAATTGTTTTGCAAAACCTTGATTTTCAAGTCTTCATTTTCTTTGCTAAGATCTATTATCTTCTTATCAAATGCCTTTTCTTTAGAAATCAACTTTTTGTTTGCCTCTGTGCATTCCCTCAGATCAGAAGTTAATTGAGAATTCATTTCTTTAAGTCTATCTATCATCTCATATAAATCACTTTGTACCTCAGTCATTTCTTCAATTTTCTCTTTTCCTTTGCTAGATTCTTCTTCTAAAGAAGCCATGAATGCACCCATAAGGTCATCATACTTGACACCCCAGTCATAGCCTTCATCTGATTGACTCACAAGTGCTTTAGAAGTTGATTTTTCAGTCTTTTCTTTCTTTTTCTGATTCTCTTCTCTTGGTTTGAAAGGATTCAGATTTCCCTGCTTTTTGGGATTCTTGCACTCCCTTGCAAAATGACCATGTTCCCCACAGTTATAACACTGTGTAGATTTTGGATTGAATCCAAACTTTGTGTTCCGGTCAAAAGTAAACTTCTTCCCTGTTTTCTTCTCATATCTGTTAATTCTGCGAATAACACTCGCCAGCGCCCACTGAGTATCTATCAGCTCCATCTCATCCTCATCTATCTGAGCATAGTCTTCAAAAGTTAAATTGGCATTTCCAATTCTTCCAGCTACTTGCTCATCATATGCACTCACTACACATGATAAAATAGACATGTGATCTTTTACTGCTTCAACTGTTACTTTTCCCAAATTTGAAGTATTCAGCTGTACTGGTGGTGAAGTTGATTCAGACTTTTTCTCATTGATCGGACAATGTGAACTAGAACTTGAAGATACAGAAGAACTCTGAGAAGTTTCAGAAGTTCTAGACACAAATGCAGTCTGTATTTTTGCAGATGCAGCAGGAGGTGTAGCTACTGAACCACCATATAATGAAGGATCTTGAGTAACATTTACTCTCCTTGCTTTACGCTTATCTTTCATTTCTTGTTCTTCTAGTTTCTGAATGAATTCTACCAAAGTCAGTCCAGGTAAATTCTCTCTCAATATCAGCACCAAAGAATTCCACTTATCTGGCAATGCATCAGCTAAACAGTCTATCTTCTCATCCTCAGTATACTCAATGCCATATTTCCTTACTTCAGTCAATAAATGTCTGTATCTGGTAATCAAGGCATCTAGAGTTTCATTTCCGATGATGTTGAAGTTTTCAAACTCTTTTCTGATGTCAGTGGCTTTCATTTTCTTCAGATTTGTATTTCCTTCAACTCTGGCCTTCAATGCATTCCACAGACTATATGCAGTCTTGTGTTCATCAAACTGATGTAAAATTTGATTTGGAATAGCTTGACTCAATAGCCAGTAAGCTTTCTTTTCTGAATCATACTTCTTTCTTTCATCTACATCAAGTCTTTCCAAAAGTTGATACAAATCAGTGCCAACCACTCTGGGTCTCTCATACGGAGATAAAATTCTCTCCCACAAATTTGTATCTGTTCCATTGAGATGAGTTTCAAAACGTCCTTTCCAATTATCATAATCGGATAAATCTAGTAGTTTTGGAACTTTATTTGTGCTTCCCACTTCCGTTTCACTAATTAAAATACTTTGAAGTTTCGTGTTTTGACTTGCCATTGCCGCGTACATCTCAGACATTTTTTTTTAAAAAAATTTTATCAGCGAACCCTTGTCAAATTTACTCTTGCCGAACCCTCAACAAATCCTCAGACGAACCTTTAGATAAAATTCTGTCTCAGCCGAACCTTCAGCCGAACCTTAGCCGAACCTATGGACTAAATTTTCCTTCAGCCGAACCTTTGAGCAGCAAAGCTTTGAACAACGAACCTTGTGAGTCACGAACCCTTGAGAAACGAACCCTTGAGAAACGAACCTTTAGACAAACGAACCAAAGACTTAACAAACCCTTGTATCAAGCGAACCCTTAGACGAACTTTTGCCGAACTATCTCACAAACTAGGCGAACTATTTGAACGAACCTTGCCGAGCCTTCAGTGAACTATTGCCGAACCCTTGCCGAACTATCAAACGAGCCTTCTGGAAAACCAGAATAACAGCGAACCCTTTGTTTACAACAACTCAAGGTTCGTGAAACGAACCTGTAACAAAAATTTGAAATTTTTGAGCGGGAAATCTCTCAAATCTTCAACAAATCCTTCCAAAACTTTACCAAAACACTTCCAAAACTTTAATTGTTGCAATTCAACAACAATTGACAAGAAAAACAGCCTCAAACACCAAGAAAATCAATCAAGAAGAAATAGAATGTAGCCATTGATGATCTTCATCTCTTCAACACTTCAATTGCATGAAATCTTTGAAATTATTGTGTAGAACTTCACCAAACTCTCTGATACCACTGTTGGTTTGGTGATCTTGATCTACAACCAAATTAGGACCGAATATACGAAGCTCTACGAACTACTAACTACGTGCGGAATCCATAGCTAGTATGTAAAATAACAAAGAACACATGCAATTCCATAAACACTCTTGTATATATCAACAAATGATTACAAGAACAAAAGATTCTCACACAGAGAATTTCCTCACAACTCTGATCAAAGTTCTACTGAAAATACAAATAAAACATCTATTTATACTAACAGTACCAGCGAACCTTCAATCAATAAGGTTTGCTAGCCGAACCCTAAGGTTCGGTGAACGAACCCTTAGGGTTCGTTAGACAAACCTTACTCACGAACCATAGGTTCGCCGAACCCTACACCTTCTATAGTTCGGCTGATTGTTAAGGTTCGTGGGCCAAACCAACCTTAACAAAGAGCAGCGAACCCTTTACAAATATAAATAAAACTATCTTTTGAATAGCAAACAATTACAAAATATGTACTAACAGCGACTGGGCTGGCAGGTTGCTTGACCCTTTCGTATGCCCTATATATAAGCTATCTTCGATATACTAGGAAAGTGTCAGTGTGTAGGTTTGGTGGAGTGAAATCATGAGACATCATACACAATCACATGAGAAGCATGCTAAAAGGTTAAATAATTTTATGTTAACCGACTTTGTATGCTTGTCCATACTACAATTGAATGATAATATTAGTAGTATGGGTATATTACTAATTTTATCATGTAAAATTCAATTGTATCCTTTCTCATTACTGACCCACTTGTGGCTTCTATTCGTAGAATGCCTCCTCGACGTGACCCCAACGGAGGGGGTTCAACAAGTGGCAACGATGATGAGATCAAAAAAATTGCCCGGGCTATCTCATTGCATATGAGGGATGTCATTCCAGGTATGGTCACTGATATCACCCAGAACCTTCGGGGAAGTACCAGTGATTCAGCACACAACTCAAATGCCAACAATGCCGGAACTGCTACCTTCACCTATAAGCAGTTCAATGATGCTAAGCCTCCTAAGTACGCTGGTACTGAGGGAGCTACCAGTCTAATGCAATGGCTGGAAAGCATTGAGGACATCCTAGACTTCACCGGATGTCCAGAAAATCTAAAGGTCAAGATGGCTTCAAGCGCTTTTCACAAGGGCGCACTCACCTGGTGGAATTCGGAGAAGAACACCAGAGGACGGGAAGTTGCTTTGGCCTTACCGTGGGAAGATTTCAAGAAGGTACTTGTGGAACAGTTCTGTCCACGCCATGAACTGAAGAAACTTGAGGTTGAGATGTGGAATTTGGTCCAAGACAGTGGCGAAAGCGCCAAATATACAACTCGTTTCCATGAGTTGTGCATTCTGGTGCCACATCTAGTTACTCCTCTATCCCGCAGGATAGAGAAGTACATTGAGGGCTTGACCCTAGTCATCAGGGGAACTGTTATGGGGAGTAACCCTACTACTCTGGAGGCGGCAATTCATTTTGGCGCTACCCTTACTGAGGAATATGTCAAGGCTGGTGTGCTCACGCGAAAAGGGTACAAGAGAGCACAAGCGGATGAAGGCAAGAAGCCTGAACAGAACCAACCCATGAAAAAGAAACAGAAACAAAGGATGATCAAGAACTATGCAGCTTTGACTGCAGCTACACCTGTTCAAGCCACTCCTATTACTGCTATTCCCTAATCTGCTACGGCCAGAAAGCCTTATACTGGTCCGTTCCCACTTTGCACCAAATGTCAGTACCATCACCTACCCACTATTCCATGCAGAAAATGTCTCAAGTGTGGACGGTTCGGACACATGGTAGCAATGTGTCGAGCCACTCATCTTGCTGCTACTACAACTGCCACCGTTATTCCTGCTACTACAGGTGGAAGGGTCTGTTATAACTGTGGAGCAGAGGGACACTTCAGAAACCAGTGCCCTAAACTTAACAATGCTGCTACAAATGCTACCGCTCGTGCCTTTGTTATCGGAACTGCCGAAGCACGCGAGGAACCGACAATAGTCACGGGTACATTTGTCATTAATGATCACTATGTTTCTATCATATTTGATACTGGTGCCGATAGAAGTTTTGTCTCTACTAATACTGCTTCCCTGTTTAATATACAACCATCTATACTTACTGCTCCTTACACCATAGAAGTAGCGGATGGTAAGACCATACTAGTGAATTCAATGATTCGTGATTATGAATTAAGATTAAACGATCATCTTTTCCTCATCGATCTTATTCCTATGACGCTCGGAAGTTTCGAAGTCGTAGTAGGAATGGATTGGCTATCCAAAAACCACGCCGAAATTGTATGCTCGGAGAAACTTATTCGAATTCCCCTACCATCCGGCGAAATGATGCAAGTTTACGGCGAGAAACCCTGCCGCGGATTGAAGATTGTGTCCTGCATCAAGGCTAGGAAGTACCTGAAGAAAAAATACTGGGCGTTCCTGGCTCACGTGGTAGAGAAGAAACCTGAAAAGAAAACAGTTGAAGACGTTCTGGTTATCAGAGAATATCCGGATGTATTTCCAGAAGACTTGCCTGGACTACCACCGATCAGACAAGTGGAGTTTAGAATCGATCTCGTCCCTGGAGCAAACCCAGTGGTGAAGTCACCATATCGATTAGCACCGTCTGAGATGCAAGAACTGTCTAGTCAACTTCAAGAGCTTCTAGACAAAGGTTTCATTGGACTGAGTTTCTCTCCCTGGGGAGCTCCGGTTCTCTTTGTCAAGAAGAAAGATGGTTCATTTCGTATGTGCATTGACTACCGTGAGTTAAACAAGTTGACAGTCAAGAACAGATATCCTCTACCTAGGATCGATGATCTGTTTGATCAATTACAGGGAGTGACTTGCTTTTCTAAAATTGATCTACGATCCGGGTATCACCAGCTCAGGGTAAACGATGAGGATATACCAAAGACTGCTTTTAGGACGCGATATGGACACTACGAGTTCGTGGTTATGCCATTTGGACTAACCAATGCACCAGCAGTGTTCATGGACCTGATGAATCGAGTCTGCATGCCATATTTAGATCAGTTTGTTATCTTCTTCATTGATGATATACTGATTTATTCCAAGACGAAGCAAGAACATGAGGACCATTTGAGGAAAGTCTTGGAGTTACTGAGAACTGAGCAGCTTTATGCTAAATTCTCAAAATGTGAATTTTGGCTAAAAGAAGTTCACTTCTTAGGGCATGTCATTAACAGGGATGGGATACATGTGGATCCAGCGAAGATTGAGGCAATTAAGAACTGGATTACCCTATCTACTCCAACAGAGATTCGTTCATTTCTGGGTCTGGCAGGTTACTATAGAAGGTTCATCGCGAACTTTTCAAAGATCGTTTTGCCACTTACCACTCTGACTCAGAAAAGTCAAGCTTTCATATGGGGGCAGAAACAAGAAGATGCATTCCAACTTCTTAAACTGAAGTTATGCAACTCCCCTATCCTTAGTCTTCCAGAAGGCAGTGAGGATTTTATTGTCTACTGCGATGCTTCAAACCTTGGCCTCGGTTGTGTACTTATGCAACGGGACAAGGTGATTGCATATGCTTCAAGACAGCTTAAGGTTCACGAGAAGAATTATACTACTCATGACCTTGAGTTAGGGGCTGTGGTCTTTGCATTAAAGATTTGGAGGCACTACCTTTATGGTGCTAAATGTGTCATCTATACGGACCACAAGAGCCTGCAACACATTCTCAATCAGATAGAACTCAACATGCGACAACGACGTTGGGTTGAGCTTCTAACTGATTATGACTGTGACATTCGTTACCACCCGGGTAAAGCCAATGTGGTGGCAGATGCTCTTAGTCGTAAGGAACCAGTCAAACCAATTCGTGTAAGAGCCATGGAGATCAACACACAACCAAACTTGAAAGATCGGATTCGTATTGCACAACAACATGTAGTGATCGACAATCAACTGAAGGCAGACTTAGACTGCGGAGTTGAGGGTAAACTAGAACCTCGAGCTGATGGGGTTTTATACTTCAACGGTCGCATGTGGATTCCAAAGTCAGAAGAATTGCGCGCACTCATCTGTGATGAGGCTCATAAGTCGCGATACTCAGTTCATCCAGGGGCCGATAAGATGTACCAAGATTTGAGGATATCTTATTGGTGGCCCGGAATGAAGAAAGACATAGCACTGTACGTGGGGAAATGTCTAACGTGTTCCAAAGTCAAGGCAGAACATCAGAAGCCTTCGGGACTTCTACAGCAAACTGAAATTCCTCAATGGAAATGGGAGCAAATTTCCATGGATTTCATAACCAAGTTGCCGAGAACTCCGCGAGGTTACGATGCGATTTGGGTAATCGTCTATCGACTCACCAAATCTGCTCATTTTCTCCCAATCCGAGAGGATTACAAAATGGAGAAGTTAGCCACTTTGTACATCAACGAAATCATTGCTCGTCATGGTACTCCAACATCAATCATTTCTGATCGTGATAGTTGTTTCACTTCTCGCTTTTGGCAAACATTACAAAAGGCTTTTGGAGCCCGTGTTAATCTTAGCACGTCGTATCATCCCCAAACCGACGGTCAAAGCGAAAGGACTATCCAGACACTCGAGGACATGCTTCGTTCTTGTGTGATTGACTTCGGTGGGAGTTGGGATACTCATCTTCCACTCATCGAGTTTTCGTACAACAACAGCTACCATACAAGCATTCAATGTGCACCATTCGAAGCTTTATATGGTAGGAAGTGCCGATCACCGGTCTGTTGGACCGAGGTTGGTGACTCACAGGTTGTAGGACCTGAACTCATTCAAGAAACCACAGACAAGATCACAATCATTCAATCAAGGCTTAAGGCCGCACGGGATCGGCAAAAGAGTTATGCCGATCGACGTCGGAAACCACTTGAGTTTCAAGTTGGCGACCGAGTCTTACTCAAGGTTTCTCCCTGGAAAGGCGTTGTCCGATTTGGGAAGAAAGGGAGACTTGCACCAAGGTACGTTGGACCTTTTGAGATCCTGGAAAGGATTGGTCCCGTAGCCTACAAACTCAAACTTCCGGTGGAGCTAAGCAATGTTCACGATACGTTTCATGTATCAAATCATAAGAAATGCTTGGCGGATCATGATACTCAGATTCCACTTGAAGACATTCAGATTCAAAATAACATGCAATTCATAGAACGTCCTGTTGAAATCATGGATTATGGAGTCAAGAAACTCAAACGTAGCCGTATTCCAATCGTAAATGTACGATGGGAGGGCAAACGTGGTGCTGAGTTCACCTGGGAACGTGAAGACCATATGAAGCTTAAGTACCGTCATCTTTTTACAGTACCTTTGGCTAGTTAATTTCGGGACGAAATTCCCTTAACTAGGGGAGACTGTAACATCTGTGCATTTAGTCATGGTAGTTGTAAACAGTGATAGAACAATGTGTATTTGTATTCAACCAGTCAATGTGATTCATGTGTTCATGTTCATGTTTGTGTTTGTGTGTTATAGGATCTTATTTATTTACAGTCGATTACGCTAGACAAGAACAGTATTGTATTATATTGAAACAGTGGTGGGCTGGTGTAGATAAGGCAGTTAGCTGGACTCTGGGTGTGCCCTATACATATACTGCGTTCGGTATAATGGGATAGTGTTAGTGTGTAGTGTTGTGATGAATAGTATGACAAATGAATTAATCAAACAAAAAAAATTGTAATGCGTAAGCGAGACTGAGTATAGCTATGGGTGACGATCTGTAAATATATGAATGTCGAACTTATAATTACGAGTAAACGGCAATAAATAAATAATACGACCGAAAAATGTATGCAATTATGGGTATACACGTAATTGTAGTCATTTAACGGTCGGTTTTCGAACGAACAAATAAACATAAGTAAAATATTTTATTTTCGTTTTACAATTTTGAAACTCATCACAAATAATTCAAGAAATCTGTTTTTTTACAATCTAAAATATTCAATTTAAGAAATCGTGACGACGCGTACGTAAAAATACGCGAAACCGACACCGAGCGAGACCGAACACGTGGGGAACCACCGGGGCATAAAAGCCCTTAATTCCTTCATCTTCTTCATTTATTTCAGCCATCTTCCCTCTCTCTCTAAAATTTTCGTCATTTCACTCTCTCACTACAAAACCACCATTAAAACATCAAGATCTTGTTCAATACTTCACCCAATCGCGCTTATAGTATATCAAAACGATCCTCTCGACGAAAGGAATCTAGGAGTACAAGGGATAGGAGACAATTCGAAGGATTCTGGTTGGATTCGTAGAGAGAAATTACGAATTCAAGGGTATTCCACTATTCATCATCTTCTTTCTCTTAAAATCGAGTTTTAACACACCATTTTGATTCTTACACGTTCTAGAAGAGTTTACGCATGAATACCCACTAGAAATCATCATCTATTGTGGCTAAATCGTGATTTTCAGAGATCCATAGCTGATTCCCGATCAGGCGAACCTGCAGAGACGAACGAACCTTTCATTCGGGCGAACCTATAGGGGCGAATGAACCTTTCATTCGGGCGAACCTATAGGGGCGAACGAACCTTATATGCAGACGAACCTGCAGGAGCGACGAACCTTCACTTAGGCGAACCTGCAGGGTAACGAACCTCTGCTTCTGGCGAACCTGAGGAACGAACCTTTCAGGCGAACCTGTAGAGCGACGAACCCTTATCCAGACAAACCTGCAGGGGCGACGAACCTAAAGGTTCTGGCGAACCTAAGAGGTGAACGAACCTGAAGAGCTGAACGAACCTAGGAAACGAACCATATGGCGAACCTAGGAACGAACCATATGGCGAACCTAGGGAACGAACCATATGGCGAACCTAGGAAACGAACCATCTGGCGAACCATCTGACAAAGCTCCTGGCGAAGCTATTGGACTAAAGGATTCGTGGGACAGTTTCGCATGCCACGAACCTAGGGCTGCCGAACCCCAGGTCTGCGAACCTTGGGTGATTATTGCCGAACCTGGGGTAGACGAACCATAAGGTTCGCTGATCCTAGGGTTAATAAACCTAAAAAAATTTAAACACAAGTATTCGATCAGGATTCGTGCAACACTTTTAAACATAAAAACTGGTTATTCAATGGTTAATCAGGATCATAATAACACAAGTCAATCAAATCAATCAAAGAGTACAATATCACAAATCTTATAATCTATGTATGATTACAATGATATAGGAACCAGTTAGAAGTCTTGTTTGCTACTTGCTACTTGTTCTAGTTCAGAGTCTACTGCTGTCAGGTGAGAACATTAGCCCCTCTTTTACCATTTTATAACTGTTTTGTGGTGGAACACGTGATCAAACACTTTTTATGCCAGACATATTTCATATACAGGATTCATGTTACTGTTCAATTGTTACAGGATCACTTTACAAATTCAAAGGATTTCTCAACTATTTTGAAAAGGTTTTATCAACTGTTAAACATTTTCCACTAAAAGGTTTTATAAAAGGTTCTCTAAACTGTTTTTCAACTGTTTTACACAAGACGGTTTTATAAATGTTAACCACTTTTAAAGAATAAGTTTTATAAACTCTTTTACTATAAATTGTGCTTTTAATAAAAGATATTTTATAAACCTTGTTATTATACATGGACACTATTCTCAGTATTAAATCAAGGGTTTCAAAACATGGTATTTAATCAATAGTTTTCATGGTGGTATTCAATCAAAGGGTTTCAATTCATGTTATTCAAACAAGGTTTTCAATTCATGGTAATCAAATAAGGCATTCAACCAAAGGTTTCAAATCAAAGTATACAAAAGCATGGTGTTCATCGTTGTGAACAAACTTATACACACATCAAGACACATATTCTTATTCTTTTAGCGTTAGTACTGGGTGATCACAACAAGGGAAAGCGGACACATTTGGACATACCAAAGCTGGAGTTAGCTTTTAAATTTGTTTTAAAAGCTAACTGCAGAATTGGTTACATTACGGTAATATGAAATTGCTGCTAATTAAGTTTACCAGCATAAGTCATATTGACCGGGTTACGTCAACACGGAGTTGTCTTCTGAGTAAACTCGTTAGTATAGCTCGTGTTGAATGCGTTTGCTGACTAATTTTCTGACTCCAAACGTAGTTTGGGACTTGATTATATGTTGGTTTTTCTAGTAAACAGTCTATTGACTGTTTGCACACGTTATTCTTACTTGATGTTAGTTTGGGTTGCAACCATCCATATATTTTCAGTTACTGCTTTATACATATGCCTTACAATGCAGATTCATATTTACAAATGTTAAACCTATTGTTCTCACCAACTACTTTTGTAGTTGACAGTTACTTTTCACGTGTTTCAGGTAATCAGGTTTAAGACATTCTAAAGGACAACTAAGGAGACCGTTTTAAGATAGAACAAGATGAAGAAACAAGCTAGGATGGATTTAGAAACACACTTAATCCTGATTGTTTAAGTGTCTTGTTTGAGTCTTATTTTGTAAACAATATTTTTGGGCCATTAGTTGTCATTCTTTTGGGAAGATAGATAGATTGTCTGTAACTAAACAATGGTCTAATCTCTATGAAAAATTTAGTAATGCATTGTGGTTGTTCTTTTTCAATACTTGTGCATGATTCAACCATCGATCGTCACCGCGCCGTGGATTCCACACGCGGCGCAGGGGGTGTGACAGTACAAATCTTGGATACATCAAGAACTTGTCCTTGGCTTTAGTAATATTATCAGATAAATATCTAAAAATAATTGCAGAGAAGTTGAATGGCTTCTTAAGAATCAAAGCAACCATAGCTGATGTCATAAGATCTCTCAGTTCATCAAATGTACCCCTTCTCATACTCATACAATGTAGAAGTACATGTGCAAGAAACTTGTACTGAAGAGGCAACTTTCCTTTCTTGATGGAGTATTCACTGTAGACTCCAAAATATTTGATTCTCAGAAAGCATCCTTTAATACACCTCTCAGGAATCAAGTCATTCCTTCAGGTTCTCCTCCAAACCTCAAGACTCTACGAACATCAGCTTCACTGATTCTCAACACTTGTCCAGGCACACTGGCTTCAATAAAAAAATACATCATCAACAGTGATCAATCTAGCTGATTCCTAGAAACTCTGAATATGAGATCGATAAATGTGACAATGATTAGAAATAGCATAATAAATCCTTGATCTTCTCAGAAACTCGATCATAGGTATAAAGTCTTTGCCATTCTTCGTTGTAGGATCCAAATAAGCACAAAGATTGTGTTTATCACCAAATGCCAGGTTTGCCATATCTGCAATTAAAACAATCATATATCATAAACATAATTCAATTCAAGATTAAAAATTTTTAAAAAAATTTCTAAGTCCTAAGTCCAGCGAACCTATCCCATGTGCCGAACCTTCATATTGAACGAACCTAGATTACAAACAAACCTATTTTCAATTAGACAAACCTGAAATTCAAACTGACCTAGTTCACAAATGCGAACCTTTGTTCAACTGAACCTTTAATTGACTCAGAAAAGGTTCGGCCCGAACCTTTTTTGTCTAACGAACCTATAATGTTAACGAACCTGTTTGAAATCCAAATCAAAATTCAAATTTATGAATTAGATTAAAATAAACACATCCAAATGTTCGTCAAAAGTTGATTAACAACTTTAATGAAAGCATTTTTTATCAATCTTTGATTAAAATTGATTTATTCAAATTTTTAAAGGTTCGACTAACTGGGCTTAAAACCTAGATTTATGCAAATCCAATCGGTGAAAATTCAATCCATATACCTTATTGAAATCACGACAACACGACAAATCTAATGATATATGTCAAACACTCAGAAAATCAGAAATTCAAAAAATCAGTTCTCAACACACAGAGGTTCGTCTCTATCATTCACAGTGAAAGTGACGAAGCTTGTTGAACTACAGAAACCTTGAGGAGTAGCTGTTTCACCGGGAACAAGGCTTTAGACACTTAGTCAAAGCTTTGGTTTTAGCTCCATCTAAAGTTTTGCACAAGGTTATTTTCGTTGTTTAGTTTTCTTGCTTAGAAAGAGAGAAGAGAACAGATAGAAAGCACAAGGAATTTTGGGGGAAGTAATTCATTTTATTCAGAGAATGTTGGGACTTACATACCCAAACATTCTGAGATACAAGACAAGAAATAATAAGACAAATAGCTCACATTGTTACAGACACTAAACCAACAGACTAGTACAAATACAAAGTCAACAACAATGGAAACAAGAGTCTTTAGGAATCTTCATGTCACACCCCGAGCCGGCGGGACGGATCGTGTTCCCCGCCAGGCTGAAGGTTCTCGGGGTGCGATATTGTGAGTGATAATCGAGATGATCAGATTGTTCACATAGCATCAATGTTAAGAATAACTAAAGCACAATAAAGCATTAAACTAGGATTACAAAGTTAAATTACAATATCAATGTTTAGTAATTTAACTAAGTAAACCTAACAAAAGAATCAAATGTTTCCTATCTTGTATCTGTACAAGATATCAAAAGTGATTTGCTTCCATAACCAAATATGTGCTTTCCAAAAATCTACTAGGTCCTCTAACTGATCACCCAATCATGCAATCCTGAGCCTTAGCTTAAATATGTGCATCACCTAAGAAAACATGTAAGAAAACAAAGTCAACACAATGGTTGGTGAATTCATATAGTTTATAAGTTTAAAAATAGCTTTAGCAAACCTCTTTTGGTAAAACCTTAATCTCATTAACTCCACCTGTAATATCCAAATCGGTATGCTTATATATAGGGCATATGAAAGGGTCGAGCCTACAACCCGCCCAGACGCCATCCCACCACATACTAATCCACATATGACACCGTTGTTAATGATAATTAATCATTTTACCTACCATTCAATCCAGTCCTCATCATAGCTTTAGTATACTGTTTCAAAGTTTACTAGTTTATAGCATTTATGTGAATTAGCATTAAAGTAAGTTGTACAAACACCATCGTTTCAAACATCATAGTTTAGCTTTCACCAATCTCATGCGTGGGTACAAGCTTTGCTCTAGCAATGTTTAGCATTTACGTAGCCCACGGCTAGATACAAGCTCTGCTCTAGCAGTGTTTAGCCATTACGTATCTCATGAATTGGTTTAAGCTTAGCATCCGAATAGTCTAGCAATTACGTGTCTCTTATATAAAGATACAAGCCTTGCTCTAGCAATGTTTGGCAATTACGTATCTCATACATAGACACAAGTTGTGCAGACACAAATAGTTTAGCCTTTACATATCTCATATATAGACACAAGCCTTGCTCTAGCAATGTTTGGCATTTACGTATCTCATATATAGATAAAAGCTTAGTATCCTCATAGTTTAGCTTCCACGTATCTCAATGCATGGGTACAAGCTTTTCTCTAGCAATGTTTAGCAATTACGTAGCCCATGAATAGATACAAGCTTAGCATTTCGCACACAATCATAGCTTTGAGCATTTAGTTTCAAGCATTAACATATAGTTTAAGCTTCAAGTTTATAGCATAAGCGTCAAGCATATAGTTTAAGCATCAAGTTTGTAGCATAAGCATCAAGCATATAGTTTAAGCATAAAATCTGTAGCATAAGCATCAAGCATATAGTTTAAGCATAGAGTCTGTAGCATAAGCATCAAGCATATAGTTTAAGCATAGAGTTTATAGCTTCCAAAGTAAGAATTTCAAGCTTAAATGTTCATATAAGCATCATGAATATGTGTAAAAGCATTTAATAAACATTTCAATCATAGTTTAAAATGTATAACATGCTTCTCAGTCCCGAGGTAAAAACAAATATGTTTGAAAAGGGACAAATGAACTCACCTTGTGTTTGAAGTGGTTGACTAAGTATAAACTAGAATACGCGCGCTCGTTGTTTGTGTTCGATGTTGTATTCACGATCCTGTATAGATTTCATGTTGTAGTATCTTATAAGCATATGTTGTAGTGATTTGTGTGAGTATAAGTGTTAGTGTTAGCCCTAAGATTGGCTAACACGTGTAAGTCTCGGTCTTCATTCGGCCCTGATTCACTTGTCATTACTTATGAAATTAGGACATGTTTCCATACCGTATGTTTAAAGTATCTGTTGTCATCATTAAACTAGTAATAGTTTGTTGCTTCATAATTGTAGAAGTTGAAGTTTAATCTTTGTTTCTAAATTCTTCCACCATCTTGCTAGTAATCACTATGAGCTCCCTTGTATGTTATTCAAAATCATTTAGATAAAGTGTTAGTTTAGATACGTAAGCATATGGGCCGAATGTGGGGTTTTGCCTAACAATTTGGGTCATGGGCCGAGTGGTCATGGGTTTGGGCCTAACAAGGAGTGGGTCAAGATAAACGCATGAGTCCATTGTGTTCTTAGGCCGATAAGTCCCAATGGGCCGAAGGTATATGTGTGTGACCCAACTATTGGGCCGTAAGGCTCCCATGGATCAAGGCCGATGTTGGGCCGATGCAAAAGCATTCTGGGCTGAAGGAGTTTGGGCCAAGCAGCTTGGGTGTGAGTCCGAAGGGTTCTAGGTTCCAGCGAACCTATTGGCTCCCTTGACCAAGGTTCGGCTCTGCATGCAAAACAAGGCTAGGTTCGTCCCTCCATCTTGGTGAGGTTCGTCCATATAGAAACTCCTGCTATGGTCAAAAGGTTCGCATCCACTATGATTCAGGTGCTTTGGTTCGGTGGTGAAAGAAGGTTCTACCCAAGGGTGTAGGTTCGTGGCAGCATATCCCTAGGTTCGCAGGACCTAGGTTCGTAGCATCACCCATGGGTACGGCACAAAGGGACAGGTTCGCCAAGCATTCTGGTTCGTAACCCATGTAGGTTCGGCTGGTTTGGTTCGTGACTCTGCATGGTTCGGCCAGGTCGAGTGAGGTTCGGCCAATGGGGTTCGTTCACAGGTTCGCATGAGGGTTCGCTAAGCATGAGGGTTTGGCTGTGACCAGGAGGTTTGGCTATTGTGTTTGTCAGCTCAGGGGTTCGGTGGATCGAGGTTTGTGGGTACCAAAAGGTTCGTGTTCCAGCTGAGTTTGCAGAGGAGAGGTTCGGCTGGTGAGGTGGTGCAGGGGTTCGGCCACCTGCACATCCCACGAACCCTGAGATTTCGGTTGAACTCCATCATCAAAACTATCGAACACTAGCCTCTCCCGGTTGCTCCCAATGTTGTGGTACCCTCTCATGAACTCTCGATGGTGTGCAACTCACTAAGGTTATCTAACAATCGGCGAAAGTAAATGGGTCGAACTAAGGGTTGTAAAACCCTAGTTTTCGTGATATTGTTGGCTTCATACCTCAAAAGTGGCTGGACAAACGCTCAGATCCTTTGTACTTCCTTGTAGGGGATGTTGAGAGCTTCGTGTGGACACCAAGAACACGTGATTTCACCAAGATTCGAGCAAGTTATGGAGCTTGGAAGTGTAGAATTTTAGAGAGAGAAGGATGGACGGCTAGAGAGTGTTTTAGAGAGAGAGGTTGTAGAAAAATGAAATAAATGCTTCATTTAGGGTTTATATACCCCGTGGGTATTCGGGTTCATTTCGGTTACTCGGTTCTTGTTTTCGTCTCATTTTCATGGATTATTTATCCAAATTTATTATTTTTACGCGTTTCGTTATTTCTTTCGCGAATTCTACGTATTTTAATTAAAAGATTTTCTTTTAAATTCATCTCTGATGAGTTTCAAAATTGTAAAACAGGAAATATTATATTTCCTTAATGTATTATCGTTCGTATTGTTTTTCGTTTTCGTTTCGTCAGAACGCGTCACCATTGCGCGTATTCATTCGAATCGTCATTCGAATGAACACAACGATGGTTTGGCTTTCTGATTCTTGTTTTCTACTTTCCAGTCATCATTTCAGAACTTTAAACTTTCAGATTTAGTCGTACAGATCGTCACCTATACGCATAACTCGTCGGTTTAGCATTCTGTAACAACAACTGTTATGGTTTTGTTCTGTTTAACCTCGCATACGTTTATACATAATAGCATCAAATCAAGCATCTGTGTGTCAGTTATGTGTTGTCTGATGTGTTTCTGACTGTTAAACCATAAGGTTTAAAGCAGATTTCAGACCAATAGCATAATAGTTTAGTGTCAAGCATTAAGTGTCAATAGCATATACATAGTTTAACGTAATGTGTACCTGAGTTACTGTGCAAGTTACCGTAGCGATCACTGTTCCGGCAATGCTTCTGGCACTAATGTTACACTTCAGGTCTTCCGAGGTTGAGGTAGTTGTGCTGATGTTCAGTGGTTATTACTTTCGAAAGATGATCATCGGAAGCTGATTAAACAATCAGTTATTTCGGAATAGGAGATTGTCTTCCGAGTCATTTGACTTCTTTCGATGCAATGGTTGTCTTCCGAAGATGTCATGATCAGCTAGTGTCTTTTGAGGTACGTAAGTTCAGCGGCTGTTCTTTTTGGCGAATCTTCCGTTGTTGATATTCCGATGCTGAAGAGTATCATCCGCGGCTTGTTATTCCGCGGTTTATTCAATTGTCTGGCTTCAGTGGTTTTGCTCATTAGTCCTTATTTTCCAACAATCTCCCTCTGGACTGATGAAGCCAAAACCATTTATTTTTGTTTTAAAGCCAGACCAATTTTATTCCCAAGAGTTTGAACATAGTTCAGAAGTTCATACTCTGTATCAGCATTGTCCAGAGTCTTGTGCTGCAGTTCCTTTATATCATCAGTTGGTACGGTGAGAATCTCATCCCAATTTGAGAAGCAAGTTCTTGAGCCATTATATCTTTCAATGGACATACTCTTGGAGACAGAGTCATATAACCATCTTTTTACTCTTGTTCTGGAGTTTTTGATCTGAGGAGGCTGGGATTTAGAAGGTAGACCCAAAGGAAGAGGAGCCCCAGCTCGCCAATGTATTATTTCTCTCCTTATCACTTGATCATTTGAATCAAGTACCTTCTTTACTATAGCATGCTGATGAGGCTCATAGTTCATCAGAAGATCAGGAAGGATTTCCTTATTAACATCAACCCAGGGTCTGAATTTCAAAGCAGATGGAGATTCTGCAGACCCAACACCTAGGCTTCCCATAGGTGCATTTAGCAAATGATCAAGCATTGTGCTTGGATTGGCATCCTTGAGCTGAGTCACTATAGAGGGAGAAGGAGAAGTGACTTCTTTCCAAAGCTCAGGGTGATCTTTGTTCTCTTTTTGAACTTTGACCATTCATCAAGCATAACATCATCTCTTCATCTTGTTATTGTGTTCTTTGGTCCCTATTGATTTTGGATGAGGATATGCTTTCTTCTTTTCCTCTGCTCAATGGTCTTTTTCTTCTTGACTTCAGCCTTTATTCTTTTGGATAAGACTTCAGCTTCATTTCTTAGGCTAGTAATATCCAAGTTGCTGAAGTTTTCAACCTTATACTTTCCTTCATCTAGCAAATACTTGATCAGCTGCTCCCTCTCAGCCTGATAGGCTTTATCTTGCTGCTGATCCAATCTGGCAATTTGTTCCTGATAGGTCTTTACCAGTTCATCTCCTGAGAGACCAGTGGCTTCTAGACCAGCTATGATCATGTTTTCCTTCTCTGTTTCTTTATTCTTTATCTTCCGAAGGTCTTCATCAGAAGGGAAGGTCCTAACAGGTGAGTAGGATTCCTTTATTGGAGAAGTTTGTGATTTCTCAGCATCTGCTGACCTTATTGGTGAGGGAGCTGTGGTGGTGTTGGGAAGATCAGACTCATCATCATCAGCCAATATGAGCCTTCTCTTTCTTGAAATAAGAGAGGCAATGGGCTGATCATCATTTAAGTCTGAGTTGGGTTCTTGAGTAGGGGTTAGGGGTTTCCGAGGTATGTTATTGGATGTTTTGGTTTTTCTTACCACACTCTTTTGTCTTCTTGAGAAAGACTAAGTGATTATTGGTACTGGTTTTTGGCCACTTTTGGAGGCATTGAGAGTGGCAGGAAGGGAGGTTTGGGAAGATAGTTCAAGGAGGGTTTGAGAAGCAGAATTTTGAGAAAGAGTGGGTGAGCTTTCTTTATTTGTGTGTATGGGTGAAGAGGGGATAGATTTGGTGGGAGAAACATATTTAGGAAGGATGGGGTTGTGCTCAGATTGGACAGAACAAGTTGGAATTGGTATGTCCTGAGTGGTTGAGGCAAAAGAAGATGGGGCAGCGGTTGTGGGCTTTGTTTGCTCAGTGGGAGCTGATTAGAAGGTTTGGGTTTTCTGGATGCTCTAGATGTTCCAGTGTTTATTTGAGCTTCAGCTTCCCTTTGCCTCTGCTCTGAGCTTGCCTTAGCAACTTCAGTTTGGAACTGTTGATCCAGTGCTGCTTTGAGGAGTGCCTCTTGATTTTTCAACCTTATTGCTTCATCCTTCTTTGCTCAGTCTTTTCTTCTGCCCTTTTGGCAGCTTGGGCAGCAGACAAGAGCCTTTCATTCTCCCTCTTTTTGGCTTTATCAGCCTGTTCTTTGAACCAGGGAGAAGGAGGAGCAATCCCAGTAAGGGACTCAAGAAATCGGGTATGGTTAGAAACTTCATGTTGCAAGGAAAAGACTTTGGTATCTACCGAAATTTTCAGTAGATCCAGTTGGATCTTTTGAGTGGTGAGGAATTGTTGGGTAAAGGTTTGAAGCAAGGTAGTAAGATGGGCAGTAAGAAGTGGGTTGAACACTTCCTGAACGACATGGGTTGAGAAGGTGGGGCAGTGGAAGTAGGTGGAGTGTTGGAAGGACCTTCAAGTGAAGGTGCCTGCATGGGGATGTATTTGGGTTGTGTAACATTTGTACATTTAGTCATGGTAGTTGTGAACAGTGTTAGAACAAATGTGCTTTCATATCAAATCAGTCAATATGATTCATGTGTTCATTATGTGCTTGTGTGTTAGGATCTTTATTATTTAGGAACAAGTATATATTATCTATTTACAGTCGAGTTCGCTAGGCAAGAACAGTATCGTATTATATCTAAACAGTGGTGGGACGGCGTCAGGTACGGCAGGTAGCTGGAATCTGGCGTATGCCCTATACATATACTGCGTTCGGTGTAATGGTATAGTGTTAGTGCGTAGTGTCGAGACGAATATTATGACAATTAATTTAACAAGAATCGTAATACGTAAGCGAGACTGAGTAGAGTTATGGGTGACGATCCATAATAATACGAATGTTGAACTTATAATTATGATTAAACGCCTTAACATTTAATACGATCGGAAAACGTACGCGATTGCGGGTATACACGTAATTCCGGTTGTTTAACGATCTGTCAACACACGAAGAGTAAAATAATTAAATATTTATTATTTTACATTTTTTTACAATTTTGAAACTCATCAAAAAGATGAGAATAATAATCCTTATTTAAAACCGCGTAAAATACGTATTACACGACGAAAACGCGAACCGAGTGACCGAAACGGACCAAAACGCCGCGCGGGCTATAAAAGCCTTGAACAAGACTCTTTCCCTCATTAAACTTACCAACAACCCTTTCTCTCACTAAATTTTCGGCCAACCCTCTCTCTAGAAAACCGACTTCAATCGCGCGTATCTCACTCGTTTCTCCACGGATTTGGACGTTCTTGGTGTCCACGCGAAGCTCTCGACGAGTACTACTAGAAAGTACAAAGGATCTGGTGTTTTATCCGGCCAAGAAAGAGGTATGATCGAAAGAATAATCACGAAAATAGGGTTTTCTATGTGTGTTTGTTTAAAACCAAGTCCTAGCCGGTTCTAAGCCTAATCGATTGAACCTACAACATTTCGAGGTGAATTCTGCAAGTATTCATGGCATAAAAATGGTTGGATCGAAGGAAACAAGGTTGGATGAATGGTGTTGGTAACAGGTTCGACGGCCGAACCTTCATCTTCAGCGGGCCGAACCTTGAAGAGGCTCCACGAACCCTAATGGTTCGTAGGTCATCAGTCGAACCCTTAGGGGACCTCACGAGCCTGCACCGAACCTTCAACCTGGCCGCCGAACCCTGTGCATGCCACGAACCCTCTTGCAGACCTCACGAACCTATGGCACGCCGACGAACCTTTACCTACACGAGCCGAACCCTAATGGTCCTACGAACCAGTATGGTTCGTTAATTAACAGCCGAACCATGAACAGGTGCCGAACCCACATGAACCGAAGCTTCCATATGACGAACCTTTCCAGTGGCCAGCGAACCTTTCTATACGTGCGAACCTTGATGCCACCAAAGGCAGCCGAGCCTTCCATATCATGAGACGAACCATGTGAACCATGCATGGCGAACCTAAGGGTTCGCTGCCCTTTTGTTCAGCCGAGACCAACATGCAACCTTGTCTATTGACTTGACCCAAATTCACTTGTGTTCGGTCCAATAGATGGGCCCAAGGCCTCGGCCTAGCTTACTGGGCCCAGCCCATGCACGGTTTGAACCTAGACCTAGTCTAAAATCCTTTGGACTGAGCATTCGACTTCTAAAATTCTGTTTTGGCCATATTGAAACTTACGAGGCCATGACCATTGTTTAAGTCCACCACGGTTTCATGGACTCAAGGCCTAAAGATTTGGCCACTCATTCTAAACCTAGCCCACTTGAAGTTGAATTGGCCCATAGAATTCCAATTTGACTTATACGCATGCCAAGGTCCAAAGACAAACGATTAGGCCCAATAGGAAGAGATTGGCCCATGGGAATTGTCTTGGTCCAATCTTGGCCCTTTTAACTCATTAACTATGAAGTGATTATGCTTTGAGTTAAGTTTAACCTAACTTAATTTCATGATCAATTCATAATCATAAGGGGGCTAAGACATTATAACATAACTTTAAATCACAGGTTTAAACTTTGGATATCAAAACTTATCAACACTCGTTATTTTATGTGCACAAGTTGTGCATAAAAGATCATGACACTTCTTTTACATGAAACAACTCTCAATCAAGTGACCAAATCATGACTTTCAAGTTTACACAACAATCATAATCATGAGAACAAGTTATTCTTGAGTTAATCAAGTTCATATTATCACAAGTCAATCAAGGAATCAAAGTCTATACAACTATAAATCTTATATCTTATGTATGATTACAATGATATAGGAACCAATTAGAAGTCTTGTTTGATACTTGCTATTTGTTATAGTTCAGAGTCTGCAGCAGACAGGTGAGAACATTAGCCCCTCTTTTTACTGTTTTTACAACTGTTTTGGGGTGGAACACGTGATCAAATACTTTTACTTCAATCATATTACATGATACATGTTTATGATACTTTATAAACATTACAGGTTCACTCTAGTAATTCAAAGGATTTCTCAATTGTTTTCAAAGGAATTATCAACCGTTTATAATGGTTTTATCACAAGGTTTTAGAAGAGTTCTTTAAATTATTTATATCAGTTTTTACTCAAATGGTTTATAAATGACGGACACTTTTAAATAATGTGACTTATAAACTCTTTTACTATAAACTTGTGTTTTCGAAAATAATCTTTTAGAAACCTTGTTATTATACAAGGACACTATCCTAAGTACAAAAAAATCAAGGGTTTCAAAACAAGGTATTCAATCAATGGTTTTTCGCAGAGATGTTCAAACAAAGATTCATTTCATGGTATCCAAACAGAGGATTCATTTCATGCTACCCAAGCAAGGTTTTCAAATCATGTTATCAAACAAGGCATTAAATCACTGTTTTCTTTTAAAGCAAAGATTAAAAGCATGGTGTCCACTGTTGTAAACAAACTTATAAACCCATCAAGTTTCATATTCATTAGCGTTAGTACTGGGTGATCACAACAAGGGAAAGCGGACACATTTGGGCAGGCCGATTTCTGGAGTTAGCTTTTAAATTTGTTTTATAAACTAACTGCAGATTTCGGTTACGTATGGTTTTATCACTGTTGCTGACTTATTTTCTGACTCCAAACGTAGTTTGGGACTTGATTATAAGTTGGTTTTCGTGCAAACAGTCTTCGGACTGTTTACACTTCTTTTACATACTTGATGTTAGTTTGGGTTGTAGCTCATCCGTGTAATTCATTGATTGCTTTAAACATATGCCTTATATTACAAGTTCATGTCTCAATTGTTAATCCTATTGTTCTCACCAACTACTTCTGTAGTTGACAGTTACTTTTCACGTGTTTCAGGTAATCAGGGGTAAGGCATTTTAAGGACAACTAAGGAGACCGCTTAAGATAGAACAAGATGAAGAAACATGCTAGGATGGATTTAGAAACACACTAAAATCCGGATTGTTTAATTGTCTTGTTTGAAGTCTTATTTTGTAAACTATATTTTGGGTCTCTAGTTGTCATTCTTTTGGTAGATAGATTGTCTGTAACTAAACAACTGTCTAAACATTATGAATCTTAGTAATCCATTGTGGTTGTTCTTATTCAATACTTGTGCATGATTCAACTGTTCATACGTCACCGCGCCGTGTATTCCGCACGCGGCGCAGGGGTGTGACAGGTTGGTATCAGAGCCTAGGTTGTAGAGAACTAGGAAAAACCCAATGTTTAATGACCTAGACTATAACCTAAGCTACCCAATAGGACTAAGTGCTATAGGCTTGAGGATACTTAGGATCTAAGTAACTTAAGTAGGCATTAAGTTTACATTAAGCTTGAAAGATCTTAGGGATACTTTTCTAAGATTAGATATCGAGTCAAGGAATTTGAATCGGAATTCTATAATTCTAGAAACCGAATTAAATTTCTCACATATTCATTAAAGGATTTCAGAGGCAAGGATCTGTATTTTTAGTATTCTTGATCTGAAATTCTCACACAGAGTTCATTAAAGGATTCCAGAGGCAAGGATCTGTATTCTTAGTATCCTTGATCCGAAATTCTCAATCAGAGTTCATTATAGGAATTTAGAGGCAAAGATCTGTATTCTTAGTATCTATGATCTAAAATCCTTGTCATGTTCATCATAGGAATTCAGAGGTCAAGATCTATAATTTTAGAATCTTGGATCTGAAATCCTTGTCATGTTATCATTATCAGGTATTCATTATCATAGGAACTTTATAACTTAGAATCTGTGTAATAGTATTCTTTAGTTGAAGTTCTCACAGGAGATCATTATACTCAGTACTGTAAGTATTGAGAACCTAGGTTAAGTAACCTAGGACACACATGCTAAAACCTAAGGTTTTAATTTTAAGTAAATTAAGGACCACATTTTACACATTCATAATCATAATCAATCAAGAGTTGGAATCTTAGCTTCAATTACCAACGGCGAATTAACGCTGACGTGTTGAGGTAAGTGGTGGGCGGTGAGAGCTAGCCCTATATATAAGCTTATTTCGGTATGTCAGGGGGAATCCGGCGTTCGTATTTGAAATAAAGATTCGGGAGCAACTGGAGTCATTGAACATTAGTCAAACACATGAGATACAATCATTTGAGATACAAACATTGATGAATCAAATCATTGTGCTACTCAAACTTGGATGAGTCAAACATTGTGTGTGAATCAATCAAGTTGTGAACATTCTTTCAATGTAAACCTTAAGTGAAATTCTTAAGTGATTACATCATTAGTACTTATTATCATAGTTTAACAATAACAATGTAGAGCACTCATATGATTTAGTTCTACATGTTAACAACTGTTAGTAGGTGCACACATAACATAATCATAGTTCAATCATGGATTTAATCATAGTTCAAATTGATCAAAGATCATGGGATTCTTAATCAATGGAACATACATGAAAATCAGTACAAACATGTTGCCAAATGCTAGCAAGGACATGATCGTGGTATATTGAAGCGGTGGTGGAATGGCGTCTGGGCTGGCAGTTTGCTTGACCCTTTCGTATGCCCTATATATAAGCTATCTTCGGTATACCGGGAAAGTGTCAGTGTGTAGGTTTGGTGGAGTGAGATCATGGAACATTATACACATTCACGTGAGAAGTATGCTAATGAGCTGATGGCTTATACGTGTACATGCTCATATTACAATTGAATGATGATACTAGTAGTATGGATATATTACTAATTTTATCATGAAAATTCAATTGTATCCTTTCTCATTACTGACCCACTTGTGGCTTCTATTCGTAGAATGCCTCCCCGACGTGATCCTAACGGAGGGGGTTCGACAAGTGGCAACGACGATGAGATCAACAAGATTGCCCGAGCCATCGCTATACACATGAGAGATGTCATTCCGGGCAAGGTCACTGATATTACCCAGAATCTTCTGGGAAGTACTAGTGATTCAGCACATAACTCAAATGCTACCAACACTGGAACTGCTAACTTCACTTTCAAGCAGTTCAATGATGCTAAACCTCCTAGGTACGCTGGTACTGAAGGAGCTACTGGCCTACTGCAGTGGCTGGAAAGCATTGAGGATATTCTCCATTTCACAGGATGTCCTGAAAATCTAAAGGTCAAGATGGCCTCAAGCGCTTTTCACAAAGGCGCACTCACCTGGTGGAATTCTGAGAAGAACACCAGAGGACGAGAGGTTGCTTTGGCCTTATCTTGGGAGGATTTCAAGAAGTTACTTGTGGATATGTTTTGTCCACGACATGAGCTAAAGAAACTTGAGGTGGAAATGTGGAATCTGGTGCAAGACAGTGGAGAGAACGCGAAGTATACAACTCGTTTCCATGAGTTGTGCATTCTGGTGCCGCACCTGGTTACTCCTCTATCCCGCAGGATAGAGAAATACATCGAAGGCTTACCTCTAGTCGTTAGAGGAACTGTGATGGGGAATAACCCCACTACTCTAGAGGCAGCGATTCATCTTGGGGCTAGCCTAACTGAAGAATACGTTAAGTCTGGAGTGCTCACCCGAAAGGGGTATAAGAGAGCACAGATTGATGAAGGCAAGAATCCTGAACAACAACATCCCAAGAAGAAGAAGCAAAAGACAATCAAGAACTTTGCAGCCCTGACTGCAGTTACACCTACTCATGCCACGCCCATTACTGCTATGCCACAATCTACTTCAGTCAGAAAGCCATATACTGGCCCGTTCCCACTCTGCACCAAATGCCAATATCATCATCTACCAACTACCCCATGCAAAAAGTGTCTCAAGTGTGGGCGGATGGGACACTTGGCAGCTACATGCCGCTCTGCACATCTTGCTGCTGTAACAACTGCTGCCACAACTCCTACTGGTACAGGTGGAAGGGCCTGTTATAATTGCGGAGCAGAGGGACACTTTAGAAACCAGTGTCCAAAACTCAACAACAACACTGCTACTGCTCGTGCTTTTATTATCGGAGCTGCCGAAGCACGCGAGGAGCCAGCAGTTGTCACGGGTACATTTCTCCTTAATTGTCATTACGTTTCTATCATATTTGATACTGGTGCTGATAAAAGCTTTATCTCTGCTCATACTGCTTCTTTGTTTAATATACAACCATCTATGCTTACTGCTCATTATACCATAGAAGTAGCTGATGGTAAAACCATACTTGTAGATTCGATAATACGTGGTTGTGAATTAAGATTAAACGACCATCTTTTCCTCATCGATCTTATTCCTATGACACTTGGAAGCTTCGAAGTTATGTTAGGAATGGATTGGTTATCCAAAAACAATGCCGAAATTGTATGTTCGGAAAAACTTATACGGATTCCTTTACCGTCCGGTGAAACGATGAGAATCTATGGCGAGAAACCCTGCAGCGGATTGAAGATTGTATCGTGCATCAAAGCTAGGAAGTACTTGAAGAAGAAATACTATGCGTTCCTGGCTCACGTGGTAGAGAAGAAACCTGAAAAGAAAACAGTTGGAGACGTTCCAGTTATCAGAGATTATCCCGACGTATTTCCAGAAGACTTGCCTGGACTACCACCGATCAGGCAAGTGGAGTTTAGAATTGATCTCGTTCCTGGAGCAAATCCAGTGGCAAAGTCACCGTATCGATTAGCACCATCTGAGATGCAAGAACTGTCTAGTCAACTTCAGGAACTTCTAGACAAAGGTTTCATAAGACCGAGTTACTCTCCTTGGGGAGCTCCGGTACTCTTTGTCAAGAAGAAAGACGGTTCATTTCGTATGTGCATCGATTATCGTGAGCTAAACAAGTTGACGATCAAGAATAGATATCCTCTGCCCAGGATCGATGATCTGTTTGATCAATTACAGGGAGCAACTTGCTTCTCTAAGACTGACTTACGATCCGGGTATCATCAGTTGCGAGTGAATGATGAGGATATACCAAAGACTGCATTTAGGACTCGATATGGACACTACGAGTTTGTGGTTATGCCCTTTGGGCTGACCAATGCACCTGCAGTGTTCATGGACTTGATGAATCGAGTCTGCAGACTGTACCTAGATCAGTTTGTTATTGTCTTTATTGACAATATACTGATCTATTCAAAGACGGAACAAGAGCATGAAGATCATTTGAGGAAAGTCCTAGAATTACTAAGAGAGGAACAACTTTATGCTAAATTCTCAAAATGTGAATTTTGGCTAAAAGAAGTTCACTTCTTAGGACATGTCATAAACAAAGATGGGATACATGTGGATCCAGCGAAGATTGAGGCGATTAAGAACTGGACTACCCCATCTACTCCAACAGAGATTCGTTCATTTCTGGGTCTGGCAGGCTATTACAGGAGATTCATTGCGAATTTCTCCAAGATTGCCTTGCCACTTACCACACTGACTCAGAAAAGTCAAGCCTTTATATGGGGACAGAAACAAGAAGATGCATTTCAACTTCTTAAACAGAAGTTATGCAATTCCCCTATCCTTAGCCTTCCAGAAGGCAGTGATGATTTCATTGTCTACTGTGATGCTTCAAACCTTGGTCTCGGTTGTGTACTTATGCAACGGGACAAGGTCATTGCATATGCTTCAAGACAACTTAAGATTCATGAGAAGAATTACACTACTCATGACCTTGAGTTAGGGGCTGTGGTCTTTGCATTGAAGATTTGGATACACTACCTGTATGGTACTAAATGTGTCATCTATACAGACCACAAGAGCCTGCAACACATCCTTAATCAGAAAGAACTCAACATGAGACAACGTCGTTGGGTTGAGCTTCTAACTGATTACGACTGTGAGATTCGTTACCACCCGGGTAAAGCCAATGTGGTAGCGGATGCTCTTAGTCATAAGGAACCAGTCAAACCAATTCGTGTCAGAGCCATGGAGATCAACACACAGCCAAACTTGAAGGATTTGATTCGTATCGCACAACAACAAGTAGTGACAGAAAATCAGCTGAAAACAGACTTAGACTGCGGGATTGAGAAGAAACTAGAACCTCGATCTGACGGGGTGTTATATCTCAACGGCCGCATTTGGATTCCAAAGTCAGAAGAATTGCGCACACTCATCTGTGATGAGGCTCATAAGTCACGATACTCAGTTCATCCTGGAGCAGATAAGATGTACCAAGACTTGCGGACATCTTACTGGTGGCCAGGAATGAAGAAAGACATAGCACTGTACGTGGGAAAATGTCTTACATGTTCAAAGGTCAAAGCAGAACATCAAAAGCCTTCGGGACTTCTGCAGCAACCTGAAATTCCTCAATGGAAATGGGAACAAATTTCCATGGATTTCATAACCAAGTTGCCGAGGACTCATCGAGGTTACGATTCGATTTGGGTGATCGTTGATCGACTCACCAAATCTGCTCACTTTCTTCCGATCCGAGTGGATTACAAAATGGAGAAGTTAGCTACATTGTACATCAACGAAATCATTGCGCGTCATGGTACTCCAACATCAATCATATCTGATCGTGATAGTCGTTTCACTTCTCGCTTTTGGCAATCATTGCAAATAGCTTTGGGAACTCGTGTTAATCTTAGCACGGCGTATCATCCCCAAACCGACGGTCAAAGCGAAAGGACTATCCAAACACTCGAGGACATGCTTCGTTCTTGTGTGATTGACTTTGGTGGGAGTTGGGACACTCATCTTCCACTCATAGAGTTTTCGTACAACAACAGCTACCATACAAGTATTCAATGTGCACCGTTCGAAGCATTGTATGGTAGAAAGTGCCGATCACCGGTGTGTTGGACTGAGGTTGGTGACTCACAGGTCGTAGGAAAAGAACTTATTCAGGAAACATCAGACAAAATCACAATCATTCAATCAAGGCTTAAGGCCGCACAAGATCGGCAGAAGAGTTATGCTGATCGACGTCGGAAACCGCTTGAGTTTCAAGTCGGTGACCGAGTCTTACTCAAAGTTTCTCCCTGGAAAGGCGTTGTCCGATTTGGGAAGAAAGGGAAACTTGCACCAAGGTACGTTGGACCTTTTGAGATCCTGGAAAGGTTTGGTCCCGTAGCCTACAAACTCAAACTTCCAGTGGAGCTAAGCAATGTTCACGATACTTTTCATGTATCAAATCTTAAGAAATGCTTGGCAGATCATGATGTTCAGATTCCACTGGAAGACATTCAGATTCAGAACAACATGCAATTCATAGAACGTCCGGTCGAAATCATGGATCATGGGGTCAAGAAACTTAAACGCAGCCGTATCCCCATCGTAAAGGTACGATGGGAGGGCAAACGGGTGTAACATCTGTGCCGCAATCGTTACCAGAACAGTCATCTGTACAGTAACTTGTACAGTAACTCAGGTGCAAACTAGGAGAGATACTTAGAAGCTATTAACATTCGATTGCTAAACATAAACTATTACACGATGTTTCTGAAATTCTGATTTAAATCTTAGGATTTAAACAGTCAGAAACACACCAGACAACGATGAACAGATATACCCATGCTTGATTTTATATTATTAGGTTTAAACGTATGTGAGGATAAACAGAACAAAACATTAACAGTTGTTGTTACGAAATGCTAAACCGACGAATCATTTGTATAGGTGACGATCTGTACGAATAAATCTAAGGTTTAACAATCTGAAATGATGACTGAAAAGTAGAAAACAAAATCAGAAAGTGAAACGTACGATCGTGTTCGTACAGTTAGCGCTCTGTACGAAGACGCGCTTAAGTGACGTTTTCTGACGAAACGATAACGAAAACGATGACGTTTCGATCGATAATAAAGTTAAGGAAATAAAATATTTCCTGTTTTACAATTTTGAAACTCATCAGAAATAAATTAAAACAAAATCATTTTAATTTAAAGCGCGTAAAGCAAAATACGCGAATAAATACTTAAACACGTAAAAAAATAATAATTTACGACAAATTATTCTAGAATAATAATATTTAGTTTACTTATTTTAGATAACCAACTATCAAATATTTAAAATAAAGTCTTTTATTTTTGTAGGATCAGATGTTCTCATTTGATCAATCTTAGGTTATAGCAGCGGAATTCAACAATGAATTAGCTCAAAATTAGCAAGAACAAATTTAATCTAATAGAACAGTAAAGCACAAGTTGTTATAGAAAGAGAATTCTGCAAAAGGAATAATCTCATTCAATTCGCACTAACTTCGTTACAGATACAATATGTCAACTGCCCTTATATAGAAGCAGTGACGTCTGATGATGTCACATGATGTTGACACCTAACAGACAAAAGATAACAACTGAAATAACTAAACTACTGAGGATGTTTACAACTACTGAAGACATCCTCTTACAACGACTGAAGAACTAACACTACTGAAATTTAAAACTACAACATCTGATGAGTAAAACACTCATCAGACTTTTACAAATACTGAAAGAAAACTACTGAAGACTAAACTAACACCACAACATCTGAAGACTTACACTTCAGCTGTTGTGGATAACTTCAGATCTTGTAACATCTGTAAAATGCATATCAGCTGTTGTGTTCTTCTTCAGTTGTTGTGAGTGTTGTGAGACTTAGAGATTTTTCTGATCAGGCTCATTGGTTCTTTTAGTCCAACAAACTCCCCCTGAACCAATGCAGCCAAAAACCTCTAATTATTGAATGTCTCACTTATTTGTATCCCAGGCTGAAAGACTTGTCTTTTTCTTTGAGATCAGTATCAAAATGACCAATTTAAATGTATGCCTGGTAATCAACAGCTTCTGAAAATCTAACAGACAAAATATGAGAGGGAACTCCATTGGGGAAATGGACTATGAGCATTAACCCCTCTCATTGAAGCTATTGATCATATATGAGCCTGAATGACTCCCTGACATAGGCTTCCAGCAGGATTACTTTCTCTTCAGGAGTCAGCCTTTCAGGTTCACCTTCAAAAAATGACTCAGGTCCATAGTACTCAGATAAGTACCTGGCCGTTGTCCCATCATGTAGCTCCACCCTAGTTATCTCTCTGTACACAAATTCATCTGGATGCTTCCCTTCCAGAAATAAAGGAAGCTCATTCTGTTTAACCCCTTCAAGCTTTCTGTACACTAACCCTTTCTTAATCATCTTGTTTTCTAGAAAATTTGGAGCTTTCAAACCAGAATTGTACACACTTTTAAAATCTCCAATAATCTCCCAAGGATCAAGTACAGATCCTAACATAATGTCAGCACTTATTACCTTTCTGATCCTTCTAACATAAGCAGCTGGAGCCTCTCTCCTGTGGATCCTATCAATGACTCTAGGATCAGGCCACATCCTGATTTGCTCTTTCCTGTACTGATATGTGAACCTCAGAGCATACAACCTTTGTGCTTCTTTCTTCATTGCTATAATGGTTGATGTCTGAGGGAATTCCTTATCAACCAGTCTTAGGATTTTCTCATCATGCTTCTTCTGGATTTCTTCCTCTTCAAGTTTAACTTTCACTGCTAACCTTTGAGATTCTGGTGTAATCTTTGGATACTGTCCAAACACCAATGGCTTTTCTGGCACAAAATTGGCAGGTAATTTTACTACCTTCTTCTGAACCATTAACTCTGATCCAGTTTTTGAAGACTCAGGCTTTTGAACTTTTGTTTTCATCACAGTAGAAATGGGAAGCCTGTCTTCTTCATCAGTTTCATCTTCTTCTTGAATCCTCAGAACTCTCCTCTTCTTTGGAGGTGCATCAACATCAACCATTTGAGCAAATGATTTGGTGGAGGGAATTACTTGCTGCTTTTGAACAGCAGTTACATCAATTTCAATTTCCTTTCCAACTCCACCCATCTGAGTTTGATCTTCTTGTGCTTGCACTTTTTCTGTTTCAATTTCTTGAGATTCAGATTGTGTTTCTGATTCAGAGGCTGTAACCTCTTCTGCAGTTACTTTCTCAACACTTTCCTCAACTTCTTTGTCAACATTTACTTCAACCTCCTTTTCCACATCCTCTACCTCCTTCTCATCAATGATAGCAGCATCAGCAGGTTTTGCCTTCTTTTGTCTCTTGTATGTAACTTGAATAACTGGAGACTTTTCAGAAGCAAATTCTTCATCTTCATTTCTTGGCCGTTTAGAAGCTGTGACTGAATCTTTTCCTAACTCCCCCTTTTTGGCTGCAGGGGAAGAAGGAGTGTAAAAAGTAGAAAGCTTGGCAGTCACTGCATCATCTACCATTTGCTGGATTTGAGTTTGTGAGGGAAGCCTCTCATCAAGGGCTTGGGTTATGATATTTGTTAGTAATGGAGTGATGAGAGGTAGAACTGTGAGAAGGGCAGCAGCTAATGCCTCTGGGGGGCTTGAACCCAAAGGATTAGTGCCTGAAGCAGAGGCTGGTGGTTTATCAAATTGTGGAGTAGATGTAGAAGTGTTTGTGTGACCTTCAAGATTGGAAGGTGCCATCTGTGGGTTGATAGGGGAAGATGGACTTTTGTCCTTGGACATCTTGGTGAGCAGCTCATTGAGTCTGCAGACCTCAACCTCAAGGAGTTTGTTTTGATGTAGAACATCAGCTAGGGTCCTTTGGTCATCATTAGCCTTGGCTGAATCATCTGACCTCCTGATAGTATCAGGATTTACCTGAGTTGAGTGTGGCTCAACATTTTCAGGTGCCCCTTTTTCTTGGTACTGGGGACTTCCAACCTCAGGGATAAACCCTTCATCAGTTGTTGCCTCTGGCAGGGTCTTAGATATGTTACTACTATCAATCACTCCAAATGATGGAGGTGATGAAGTAGCAGCCCTGTCAGATGTCAGAATCTCTCTTTTCACACTAGGAGATCTGATATGGTAGTCAGAATCCTGTGGGTTATCAGAAACACTTTGATCCTCCCCCTCAATGTTGGAGCTAATCCCAGTAGTAATAGGTGTCTGGGTAGGGATATGAGTGTTTAACTGATCCAGGATTTGTTCAATAACAAAAGTTGGGCTTTGTTGGGTGGTTTCAATAGTAATAGGCTGTGAATCAGATTGCACCCGGGGAGAATGATGCTGTTCAATAGAAGCCTTTTCAAATGAAAGAGGCTCTAGAAGTGTGTCTACCCCTTCAATGGTTGCACCAAGTTCCTGTTGAGAGGAAGCCTGGGCGGTTTCAGCTGGTGGAGTCTGATGGACCACTGGCTGACTACTTCCAGTGGCCATGTCATGCCTTGGTGAGGCATGGGCAGACTCAGGGGACTCATTTCCCTGAGCAGCCTTTTTGGGCTTTTTGGAATGTGGTTTGGTGGGGACTTTGGATTTTGATTTGGAAGTGGAGACTGTGGGTTCCCTATGCTTGGGTTTTAGCTTTCGGGCAGCCTCTTTGAGTGTGAGGTTGGAGTTGTGCCGGGAATATACTTCCAACAAGACTGCTGGAGCATCTATTCCCTGGCCAACAAGGCCGTCCTGTTTTAATTGCTTTTCAATGATGGCCTTTACAAAGCGTGGGTATAACAGCCATCTTTGTGCCGCAGGTTTTGCAGCATGTTCCGATAATTCAGAAAATATAATTTGTGAAATTTTAGTTTTTGAGATTCGAGGATTGAAAAGAATACCTGCAGCCACTTGAATGACATCTGGTCCCATGAAGAAGACTTTGGGGCTAGGCAGACATTTATCATGTGGTAGATAAGGCGCTCTGGATCATTAAAATGTTTCTTGAACAGTGTGGAGTTGCTCAAATCACCCTGTTATTCATGGCTTGTGAAACAGAGATCGATCATGCTCTTGGGAAAGGATGTTGGAAGATTTGCATCATCAAGATTCAACACATCCCGTAGCTCTGCAGTGCTGATGTGCACGTTCTTCCCATTGACAGATGATCGGATGGAGATGACTCCAGTGCCGACATTGATGAGCTCAACATTTTCCCAAAATTGTTGAATAGACTCGACATGGATCTTGGGATTGAGAAGGAATGCAGTTTGATATTGCGAGGTATTCATGAGGTCGACAGCCTCATCAAACTTCGACCAGAAGGCAGATTTGGTGAGGTATGCAACTGAGTTATGACGAGGTTTAAGGTTCATTGTCGCCATGGAAGCAGAGACTTGAGAGGGAAGATAGGTTTTTGAAAAAAAATTGGAAGTTCTGATGAAGTGATAATGAAACAACTGAAGAGGGTTTAGAATAAATAGAGTATTGGAAGTTGTTCTTCAGATGTTATAAAGAGAAAACAGCAGTGGTTGAAACATCTGAAGAGTAAATTTACTCATCAGGTGTTGTCGACATTGGGTGTTCATCAGCTGTTTTCATCAATTGCTCATCAGACTTTATGAACCATCAGATTTTCTCATCAGATTTTGTGAAAAATTTGTCATCAGACCTTGTAAACAAAAGTTGTTCATCAGACTTTGTGAAATATTTTTGACCTTCAGCACTTTGTCAACCAAAACCCATCAGTACTTTGAACTGATAATATTGGTAAAGGTCAGATGTTTCCTTGAATCAGTACTTCTGATACTTATCAGTATTTACTGAAAATATCAGGAGTTGCAAGGTGATACAAAAATTTGAATTTTTAGAAAGATGAATATTTTTGTATTTTTTTAAAATTTTATCTGGTGGATGGAATTTTATTAGTGTGAAAACTAATTTATTCAAGTTGCAGCATACCAAGCCTTAGAACTAAATTTTGAAAAGTTGAAGTGTCTAAAGGCTTAGTAAAGATATCTGCAAGCTCATCAGCACTAGGAACAAACTTTGGATCAATCAGACCCTTTTCAAAACAATCCCTTATAAAATGATGTCTGATTTCAATATGTTTGGTCCTAGAGTGCTGAACTGGATTCTTGACAATACAAAGAGCTGAAGCACTATCCATTAACAATGGTGTCTTAGACTCTTTGATGCCATAATCCAAAAGTTGAGTCTGAAGCCAGAGAATTTGTGAAGTACAGCTTGCAGCAGCAATGTACTCGGCTTCAGCTGTTGAAGTGGCCACAGATGTTTGTTTCTTACTCTGCCAAGAAACCAAACAATTTCCTAGAAACTGACAACCACCAGAAGTTGATTTTCTGGTGAGTTTGCATCCTGCATAGTCACTATCAGAGAAAGCAACAAGCTTGCAGGAATGCCCTGTTGAATACCAAATTCCCAGTGATTGAGTGCCCTGCAAGTATCTAAAGATTCTTTTTACAGCAATTAAGTGAGATTCTTTAGGTGCAGCCTGAAATCTAGCACAAACACATGTAGCAAACGTAATGTCTGGTCTAGATGCTGTGAGATACATCAAGGACCCAATCATACATCTATAAAGTGTTTCATCAACTGATTTACCTTTCAAATCTGCATCAAGTTGTGTGGTGCTGCTCATGGGGTTAGAACATTGTTTACAGTTTTGCAAATCAAATTTCTTTAACAGCTCTTTTGTGTATTTGGATTGATGAATGAAAATGCCATCAGGACTTTGTTTGATTTGAAGACCCAAGAAAAATTGTAATTCCTCCATGGCACTCATTTCAAAATTCTTGGTCATTAACTCAGTAAAATCAGCACACAACTTTGGATCATATGAAGCAAAAATTATGTCATCAACATAAATTTGAACAAGGAGCTTATGCTGTCTTACTTTCTTTATGAACAAAGTTTTATCTATGGAGCCTCTAGTGAAATTATTTTGAAGAAGAAAAGTGGATAGAGTGTCATACCAGGCTCTAGGTGCTTGTTTCAGCCCATAAAGAGCTTTATCAAGCTTATACACCCAATCAGGATGTTTATTGTCCTCAAAACCTGGTGGTTGACACACATACACTTCCTCTTTTATTTTACCATATAAAAAAGCACTTTTGACATCCATTTGAAAAACTTTTAGTTTGTGTAAGGCTGCATATGCTAAAAACAATCTAATTGCTTCCAGTCTGGCTACAGGGGCAAAAGTTTCATCATAATCAATACCTTCTTCCTGAGAGAACCCCTGTACAACCAGTCTGGCCTTGTTCTTAATTATTTGACCATTTTCATCAGTTTTATTCCTAAACACCCATTTAGTGCCTATTGCACACTTACCTTGGGGTAAAGGAACCAGCTCCCAGACTTGTTGTTTCTTGAACTGCAACAGCTCCAACTGCATAGCCTCCACCCAGGCATTGTCTCTGAGTGCTGTGTGATAGTTCTTTGGCTCTTTCTGACTGACAAATAAGGCATAGAGACAAAAGTTTGACAATTGACTTCTTGTTGAAACACCAGCAGAAATGTCACCAAGAACTTGAGATAATGGATGATCCTTCAGTTCTTGATATGGAATAAGATCAATGCAAGTGTTTGCTGGGGGTCCAGTTGCTGCAGATGTTGATGAAGATCCAGGAAACAGTTCAGAAGGAATTTCAAATGATGTAGAAGATTCCAGAATTTCATCAGCATTTGTATTAGGAGGAACCACTGGAGCAGGTGGAGCATCAGGTTTAGCAGACCTTGGCAGAGAATCACTAAACCTGAACAGGTGTGTACTGACATCATCATCATCATCATCATCATCAGTACGACCTTGTGAGTTTCCCATAGCAGCTGTTGATGAATTATCTGCCAGAATAACAGACTCAGCTGAAGGTTGATATGGAACATATTGCAATATATCCAAATCAAACATCTCTACAGGGTTTTGTGGGATGGGATCTTTTGGTGATTCATTGAATTTTACATGGAGAGTTTCTTCAACAATCTTGGTTCTGCAATTAAACACTCTGTAAGCTTTGCAAGTTGAAGAATAGCCAATAAAATATCCTGCATCAACTTTGGAGTCAAACTTTGTAAGTTGATCTTTGGTGTTGAGGATATAACATGGACATCCAAAAGCTCTGAAGAAAGAAATCAATGGGGTTAAAGTATGAAGCATTTCATAAGGTGTTTTCAACCATCTTTGATTTACCAAAACTCTGTTATGCACATAGCAAGCTGTATTGACAGCTTCTGCCCAGAAGGTCAATGGCAAACCAGAGTCAGCAAGCATTGTTCTGGCAGCTTCAATCAAAGTTCTATTTTTCCTTTCAACTACTCCATTCTGTTCAGGAGTTCTAGGGATGCTGTACTGCCTCTTGATTCCCTTTGACAGATAAAACTCATCCAGAATATGATTTCTGAACTCTGTTCCATTGTCACTCCTTACACACTTGACAGGAAGAGAATATTGCTTCTCAACATACAACACAAAGTTGATAATGGACTTTGCAACCTCATCTTTTGAGTGCAAGAAGAAAGTCCAGACAAACCTTGAGTAATCATCAACAATTACTAAGCAATACTTCTTCTTTGCCATACTCATGACCTTCACTGGCCCAAACAAATCCATGTGCAACATTTGCAAACAACCAGTGGATTTGGGATCACCAATTGGAGGAAAAGAAACTTTATGTTGCTTCCCTTTCAAGCAAGCAGTGCAATTCTCATCACAACTGAAATCCTTCATTGGAAGACCTCTAACCAACTCATGTTTCACCAGTTGATTCATGTTTTTGAGATTCACATGACCTAATCTTCTATGCCACAGATTTGATTCCTTGAAAGAAGCCTTAGAGAATAAACAAGGATGACCTTTAACAGAGATTTTCTTTGACAAATCAAAGGCATAGACCTTTCCCACTCTGTTAGCCTTAAGGAGAGTATACTCATCTAAGACTTTGCCAATCAGAGGCAACACTTCAGAAGACAGTATTCTGCAGTCTTGCTTGGTGAAAAGAGAAATGTGCCCCTTATCACACATCTGACTGACACTCAGAAGATTATACTTAAGATTCTCTACATGATTCACATCATCAAACCTTATCTCACCATTTGACACATAACCTTTCCCTATAATATAACCCTTAGCATCATTTCCAAAAGACACAAATCCCTTCCTTCCTATAAAATAGTCATTAAGAAGAGATCTGCTCCCAGTCATATGCATGGATCCTCCACTGTCAACATACCAGATGCTATTTTGGCATGCTGAAGGACCCTGCATTCATCAACACACTCAGTTAGACTTTTGGACCCAAACCATTTTGGTTTTGGGTCTGTTAACACATGAAGAAACAAAATTAGCATTGTCAGTTGAAGCAACACTTGAATCATTCTTATCAGATGATTTAGCCTTGACTTTTGATTTTGGTTTCTTCTTCTGAAATGAGACAACAGATGTCTCTGCTAGATTGACTCTTCCTAGCAATTGTTGCATCATTAACATCAGTTGATTATGGTTTTGTGTCAAGATTTTGATTTCATTAGACACAATAGGACCTGACTTTTGATTTTTGTGTTTGATCACCTTAGTGTCTTTAATTGATGAAGAATCTTTCAAGTGTTGTTTCTTTGAATCTGGAACAACCCCTTTACCTTTCTTGGAGTTACTTGATTCATTTCCTTGTGAGGTTTTTCCAGATTTTGAAACTACTGATGATTCTGGTACAAACTTGGAACCAAATTCATTTTTCATTTTGAGTATGTTCTTGTTTTTGTGCTTAATTTTATTGAATTTAGAACCTTTCCTGTACCAGCATTCATCAGAGGAATGATTAAACATCCTACAAATTTCACAAGGCACCCTCTTTTGCTTTCCCTTGTGAGTATCTACAAGTACTGATGACTTAGAAACTGAATTTTTGTTCTTCAGAACTTTTGGAACATCAGTATTTATAGATATTTTGACAACAGCTGATGTGTTGACAACCTCTGAAGAGTTATTCTTCAGCACTTGTCTATCAACACAATTTTCATCAGCAGTTGTAACATTACCAGCTTTTTCTATAACTGCTGATGAGACACTCTGACTTATCAGAAGCCGTGCATCTTTCTCTCCAGTGCCATGCTCATCTGACTCAATCAGTTTTAAATTTAATTCATTGGAAACTTTTTCATCAGGATTAATTTCAATTAAAACACTATCTTGACATGTGTCACCCTGAATGACATTTGTACATCCAATAGAGTAAGAATAGGTCTCAATATCCACAGTTTCAGACTCAGATTTGCATGCACTTAACTCACTTTCAGAGGATTCTTCAGCATCAGACTTTTCTGAAGATTTGGTGGATTGGAATACAATGTCCCCTTCAGACTCACAGTCAAGATTTTTTGGTGTATAATCAGCTGGAGGGGCTGTATGATTGTATCCAATACCAAACTTCACATTTGATGCTGTTTGTTTGTTTAATAACATCTCAAACCCCTTGCAAGACTCAACCCATCTTTCACACTCTACTTGGGTTGCTGCAAGTGTTTGTTTCAGATCATTGTGTTTTACAAGCATGACTTCCACCCTAGCCATTTCATCAGACAATTGACACTTGAGTTTATAAATTTCAGACTCTTTTTCATTCAAAACTTTCTCAAATTCAGTTTTAGTCTTAGTCACAGCCTTTTCTAAATCCAACTTCTCATTGATTAATTCAACATTTATTTCTCTAATGGAAGCAAATGCTGAAATACATGATTCTGAACACAACTTAGCTTTTGATTCAGATGATACCTGTGATGTTGAAGAAGTTGAACAAGAATTGTCAGTTGAATCAATAGCCATCAAAGCAAGATTTCCAAATGGATTGTCTCCACCATGTGGACCAGCTTCAGAGTACAGCTGCATATTAAAATCAGATAAGTCATCAGGTAAACTACTCCAATCAGCTACTCCAGGGGTGAAGAAGCTCTGATGTTGTTGTTGTTGAGGCTGTTGATTTGTTTGAGATTTGCTGGGGTCAGGAAGAGCAGGTGATTGAGAGGGTATTAGTGCTGGAGTGTGAGTGGATTGTGGCATATAGAAGCAAGGATATGGATAAGGCATAGGATTTTGTGGTACAAAATGAGCTGGATAAAATTGTTGTTGACCAGACCCAGAAGGTTGTTGTCCTTTGTTTGGTGTGTTGTTGTTTGGAAAGGTCACAAAGGGTGCAGAGGAACTAGGTCCAGTGGATTTGCACTCTCTAGCAAAATGACCAAGCCTGTGACACTTGTGGCACCTCAACTTCCCTTTGTCAAAACCAACTTTGGTTTTGCCAGATAATCCGAGAAATTTTCTTCCAGTTCTTTTGTAGAATTTTTGAGATCTAATGTTGATTAATGCCATCTGACTTAATATATCCATCTCCTCCAGATCATCATCTGGAATTCCTTTCAAATCATCCATCACAAAACACAGATTATCACCATAATTTCCTGCATTTCCATCAACTCCCACAAAAGCATGTTCAACATTGTTAGTAGAGAAATCAATATGTTCATCATAAGAACATTCAGACCCATTAAACTCGGACTCTTGACCAATCAAAGCAGTATTGCCGGGAATAAAGTCATCAGTGAGCTTGCCAGATGAAGACAGCTTTCTTTACTGTTCTACCTCTCTCTCAAATGTTAAGAGTTTCCCATGGAGTTGGGTGAGAGATAGATGTTCTAGATTTGCACTGGAGCGTAGAACAATAGTATAAGTGTCCCATCTCTCAGGCAATGATCTAAGAAATCTATTGTTCATCTGACTATTGGTATATTCCTGTTTAACCATTTTCAACTCAGAAATCAGACAGGAGAACCGCTCAAACTGTTGAGTCAATGACTCACCCTTCCTATGAGAGAATGTCTCATACTGTTGGGCAAGGATTTCTCTTGTGTTTGCTAAAACCTCATTGGTTCCACCGAATTGTTCTTTCAGTGCAACCCAGAGATCATGAGCAGTATCATGATGCATCAAGCCTGAATAAATCTCATTCGGCAAAGCCATGGCTAGAATACCATGAGCTTTCGCATCAATTTCAACCAATTTGATATCCTCATCTGAATACATATCCGATGGTTTCGGAATCATGATTTTAGTTTCAGGATCAGTGATCATGGGTTTATACGGACCATGCACTACAGATTTCCAACATCCTGCACTGTTAATTGACAGGTGATGTAGCATTCTACGTTGCCAAATGTTGTACTCACTCCGAACCAGCATCGGAGGCTTGGTTGCGGAGCCTGTGTTGTGCGGATCATTGTTTGGAGTTGTCATGATCTCAGATTCAATCAATATCAACAAAATTCAAATGAATTAACACAAACTTCAACCAATTGATTCAAAACAAATTGATATTGAAAAACAAATCAACAGAAGTTATCAGAAAACTTCAATCTATAACAAATTCTTACTAATCGGCTAATTCGATCAACCAGAGAACTGAATTGAGCAGTTTCAGAGATCAATTGTTTAATCGATCAATGATTAACCAGCTCTGATACCAATTGTAGGATCAGATGTTCTCATTTGATCAATCTTAGGTTATAGCAGCGGAATTCAACAATGAATTAGCTCAAAATTAGCAAGAACAAATTTAATCTAATAGAACAGTAAAGCACAAGTTGTTATAGAAAGAGAATTCTGCAAAAGGAATAATCTCATTCAATTCGCACTAACTTCGTTACAGATACAATATGTCAACTGCCCTTATATAGAAGCAGTGACGTCTGATGATGTCACATGATGTTGACACCTAACAGACAAAAGATAACTGAAATAACTAAACTACTGAGGATGTTTACAACTACTGAAGACATCCTCTTACAACGACTGAAGAACTAAAACTACTGAAATTTAAAACTACAACATCTGATGAGTAAAACACTCATCAGACGTTTACAAATACTGAAAGAAAACTACTGAAGACTAAACTAACACCACAACATCTGAAGACTTACACTTCAGCTGTTGTGGATAACTTCAGATCTTGTAACATTTGTAAAATGCATATCAGCTGTTGTGTTCTTCTTCAGTTGTTGTGAGTGTTGTGAGACTTAGAGATTTTTCTGATCAGGCTCATTGGTTCTTTTAGTCCAACAATTTTATTTCAAACACGCGCGCGTTACGATCTGGAAACGCAACGGAGACGAAAACCGAGCAACCGAAACGAACCTGAACACTCCGGGGTATTTAAAACCCCAAATGAAACCATATTTCCATTTAAAAATCACTTTTTCTCTCTCTAATCCCTAAATCTCGTTCTCTTCCCTCTCTAAAACGTTCACCATCAAAATCTCAAGATCCAATCTTCAATCCATCATAACCAACTCGTTTGTGGATGAAATCACGTGTTTTTGGTGTCCAAGCGAAGCTCTCGATCTCCTCTACATAGAAGTACAACGGATCTACGAAGATACCCAGCCATTTTCGAGCTAAGAACGCTTGAAAGTTGAGAAAAATAGGGTTTTCTTATCACCTTTGTTCGAACCCCACCATGTAGCCGGCCACCCCCATCGTGAACCACCAGTCTACGAGAAAAACTAGGAATGTAGCCATCATCATAGGAAAACCTCACACCAGATTTACAGGTTGATGATGATGATTCAGTGCACAGGTTTGTGGGTTCGTGGCTGGTCGGAGACTGCATCAGAAGCTAACCTATGGTTCGCCAATCACCATCAGCGAAGCATACATGCCTAGCGACTGGCCGAATCTTTTTGGTTCCAATTGGCCGAACCTGTGTTGATGATTCACTAACCTTCTACTCATGACGAACCCACCTGAGACTGGCAGAACCATTCACTAGCCGAACCTTCTGGCCGGCGAACCTTGTTGTTGCCGAACCTCGCAATTGCCGGACAACCCTGAACCAAGCCGAACCTTGCTTGCCAAACCATGGAGGGAGCACGAACAGGGCCGAACCCTCGATGTCCAACCTGACGTGCGAACCACGCAGCACCAGCCGAACCTTGTCCTACGAAGGTTCGCTGGTCAGAAACCCAGCACACCCATTCGGCCTATTAACTTGGCCATTTCATCAGTTCGAGAGGAATAGATGCGGCCCAGAATCAAGTAAACGATGGCCCATATGTTTCTCTAGCCCATGCACATTTATTTCGGCCCACATGTTTCTCTAGCCCACAAGACTTGAACTAATCCATCACTTAAATTCAACAATTAAATCCTAATTGACCCAATGGCTTGGCCCATAACCACTATTTCGGCCCATGATCCTTAACAGACCATGAGGGCTTAATGGCCCAAGGGGGGGGATGGAAACTGAATGGCCCAAGAAGATTAAACGGCCCACAACAATGTTAAGCCAAGAACTATGCTATTCGGCCCATGTAAATGTAGATCGGCCCACCTAAGTTAAAATGAAAATGGATAGTTGACATCAATGTGAAGTGTAACATGCATAGTATACATGGGAATTTCTGAGATAAAACAAGATCAACCAAGACGACACGAAGTGTTTGAAACAATGACTTTAAGGCATTGCCATAACTTAAAGTTTTAATGAATTTATCGATGTAATAAGTAACATACGATGATAAGGCTTACAAAGTTCTAAGGATGAACTAAGGCTAAATACACAACATAAGAGTACATACTAGTAAAAGTCCCTAACAATTGAAACATGGGCCTAATAGCGACCATTATTGAGACTCCGAATAATCACCAAGTTAGGGTTAACATGTGCACACACAAACGAACTATAATTTATACATATAAGTTAAAAATGCAATGAAATCAATACAGGATCGTGAACGACACAACAAGTGCAAACAAAGAGAGCGTGCATTTTGTTTAGAACTTAGTCAACCGCTTCAAACACAGGTGAGTTCATTTGTCCCTTTTCAAACTTATTTGTTTTACTTCGGGATTGAGAAGCATGTTAAACATTTTTACAAAATCATTGAAATGTTATTTAATACTTTAAACATAAACTTTATTTTATGTTGAACCTTATTTGTGAAACTTTAAACTATAAACATGAGACTGGAGGTCTATACTTGTGAAACTATATACTTCAAACATGAGACTCGATGCAAACTTATGGGATTCATGATGAAACAATGTGTGAAAACTTGAACTATATACATGAGGCTTACAATATAGATTTGAAGCCTAAACTTTATAAACTCTTATGATATAAACTCAATACCTAAACTTTGAGCTAAATACATATGATATGAGCTAGGTGCTTAAACTATACACTTGAGGTTAACTTATAAACTCCTTGTTTATCTATATACAAATCCTAAGGCTTTGAAGATACCTTAAACAAACACTAATGCTTTATACAATTATTTCTTAAAGTTAATGTTCTACACCTTTAATAAAGTATTAAATTACTTTACACTTACAATGATTTGGTTAACTTAACTCGAAACATATATGCTTAGAAATACTTATATACGTGAGATGCTTGAAACTCTTAGATGCTTAGTACCCTTGAAATATTTGAAAACGTGAATACTTGTTATACTTAGAATATTTGAAGCATGTGAATGCTTGATACTTTTGGGAATACTTGAATACTTGAATGCGTGATATACTTGGGATACGTGAACATTTGAATACTTGAAACATTTGGATGCTTGAAACACTTGAATACTTGAAACATTGGATGCTTAAACAAAAGACTGATTGACCGACGCGTGTTGACCTGTGTGTCAACCCCTACTAGTCATCAGTGAAACAATGTGAATGCTTTAGACTTGTATGCATAAACTTTTGGACATTGTAAGACAGACTGTTGGCCGCCGCGTGTTGACCTGTGTGTCAACCCCTACTAGTCATCAATGTTCTTCTTTGTCAGAGTCATGTAAGACAGACTGATTGGCCGACGCGTGTTGACCTGTGTGTCAACCCCTACTAGTCATTCAGTGTTCTTCTTGATTCATCCATGGTGATGACAAGTGACTAGAATGATTGAGTTCTTCTAGTTGACTTTGTGTTAACTTGAAGGTTTCTCTATCTAAACATGTCACGAGTCATAAATAGGATCATTATGGATGGATGCTGAACTCCTTAGGGTTTTTCAGCTGTCCATAATGGTGCCTATTAAGCTTGAGACTTATTCGTTGTGGAATCAATAGTGTGGAGTGAAATGCTTAATTATCATTAATAACAATATGTTAAGCAGCCCGGTATGTGGTGGGACGGTGGCTGGGGCTTGTCCCCTACATATGCCCTATATATAAGCATACTTGGTTGGATAGCATAGGTGGTTGTTAGTGAGGTTAAGGTTGTCATTTCGGGGGAAACAAAGTAAACATTGGCAGGGAAAACAAATGCTAAGAATCATACGTTATAGAATCAAAGTAGTGGAATGAAATGCTTAATTATCATTAACAACAATATGTTAAGCAGCCTGGTATGTGGTGGGACGGTGGCTGGGGCTTGTCCCCTACATATGCCCTATATATAAGCATACTTGGTTGAATAGCATAGGTGGTTGTTAGTGAGGTTAAGGTTGTCATTCAGGGAATCAAGGTAAACAGTTACAGGGTAATCTAATTCAAAGAATCAAACTTTTGGAATCAAACATTTTGGGAATCAAATAAGTAGGATGAGACACTTAATTATCATCAGGAACAATATATCATGTGGTTCAGTATGTGATGGGACGGTGGCTGGGGCTTGTCCCCTACATATGCCCTATATATAAGCATACTGAATCAGATGGTATAGGTGGTTAATGGTGAGGTTAAGGGTGTCATTCAAAGGATTTTATAAACTATATTTACACAAAAACTACATGAACTCACCAACCATTGTGTTGACTTTGTTTTATTACATTCTTTCTCAGGTGACGCACAGGATTAAGCTAAGATTCAGGATTGCATACTAGGACGACCAGGCATAGATCCTAGTTGACTTTTGAAGAAGCACATCTTTTGAGATCAATACGAATCTCTTTTTGATATCTTGTACAAATACAAGATATATATATTTGATTCTTTTGGATAGGTTTACTTAGTTAAATTACCAAACCTAGATATTTGTAATTTAACTTTGTAATCCTAGTTAATGTTTTATTGTGTTTAATTATTCTTAACATTGATGCTATGTAAACAATCTGATCATCACGATTATCATTCACGATATCGCGCTCCGAGAACCTTCCGCCCGACGGGGACTTCGATCCAACCCCGCCGGCTCGGGGTGTGACACGCGGTGCTGAGTTCACCTGGGAACGTGAAGACCAGATGAAGCTTAAGTACCCTCATCTTTTTACAGTACCTTCGGCTAGTTAATTTCGGGACGAAATTCCCTTAACTAGGGGAGACTGTAACATTTGTACATTTAGTAATGGTAGTTGCGAACAGTGTTAGAACAAATGTGCTTTCATATCAAATCAGTCAATATGATTCATGTGTTCATTATATGCTTGTGTGTTAGGATATTTGTTATTTAGGAACAAGTATATATTATCTATTTACAGTCGAGTTCGCTAGGCAAGAACAGTATCGTATTATATCGAACAGTGGTGGGACGGCGTCAGGTACGGCAGGTAGCTGGAATCTGGGGTATGCCCCTATACATATACTGCGTTCGGTGTAATGGGATAGTGTTAGTGCGTAGTGTCGAGACGAATATTATGACAATTAATTTAACAAGAATCGTAATACGTAAGCGAGACTGAGTAGAGTTATGGGTGACGATCCATAATAATACGAATGTTGAACTTATAATTATGATTAAACGTCTTAACATTTAATACGATCGGAAAACGTACGCGATTACGGGTATACACGTAATTGCGGTTGTTTAACGATCTGTCAACACACGAAGAGTAAAATAATTAAATATTTATTATTTTACATTTTTTTACAATTTTGAAACTCATCAAAAAGATGAGAATAATAATCCTTATTTAAAACCGCGTAAAGTACGCGTTACGCGACGAAAACGAGAACCGAGTGACCGAAACGGACCGGAACACCGCGCGGGCTATAAAAGCCTTGAACAAGACCCTTTCCCTCATTAAACTCACCAACAACCCTTTCTCTCACTAAATTTTCGGCCAACCCTCTCTCTCTAGAAAACCGACTTCAATCGCGCGTATCTCACTCGTTTCTCCACGGATTTGGACGTTCTTGGTGTCCACGCGAAGCTCTCGACGAGTACTACCAGAAAGTACAAAGGATCTGGTGTTTTATCCGGCCAAGAATGTCACACCCCGAGCCGGCGGGGTAGGATCGGGTTTCCCCGACGGGCGGAAGGTTCCCGGGGCGCGATATCGTGAGTGATAATCGAAGTGATCAGATTTTTTTTACATTGCACATGATATAAATGAGAAATGCTAAATATAATAGAATTACAAAGTTAAATTACAGCAGAATCGTTTATAATTTAACAATGTAAATCTATTGTAACATCAATAAATGAATATCTTGTATTTACACAAGATATGCAAAATAATTTGTATAATGATGTCTTCAAACGTATGCAGGTCCAAAATACTAGTCTTCTATATGAAGTCCTAGTCCAAAAGAAATGACTTCATAATTGACCTGTTCGTCACCTGAGAAGTCATGCAAAAAGATCAAGTCAACACATGGTTGGTGAGTTCATATAGTTTTAGTAATTTAAAATGATTTGAAAACCTCCTTTGGTAAAGACCCTAACCTCATTAACACCACATGTAATATCCACATCGGTATGCTTATATATAGGGCATATGTAAGGGACAAGCCCTAGCCAACATCCCACCACATACTAATATGCATATGACACTGCTGTTAATGATAATTAAGCATTTTTACCCTTAACACAATCCCATAAGTTCTTCTGTTGGTTGTCCCTGTCATTACAATCATTTGAAATCCATGTTGATTTCACAAGTTCATCACACATTATGATCAACTACAGTAATTGTATAAACAGTTATAAATGCTTAATTAAATAAATAAATAAACATTTAATAAAATCTAAGTCCTATTGATTGGGGCCTTTGGTCATACTCGAGTAGACTAGTCTGTCAATCTAGGTACTTAGTAGTTAGGGAATCTGTAAATATCCTCAAACATATGACCTACAAATCAAACGGTCTAGCTAGGACTTTTTGAAATGTAGGGTTTTTGTTTCGTCTGTTTTGGCATATGTTATCTCTGATATTTCCCAGGTTTTCCCTTGAAAATGATTTATTGATTCGTCTGATTCTGTTACAAGATGTACTTGATTCGTTGATCATAGAATACTAGATTCATTGATCAAATGTACACTTGATTCATAGTTCAACAAACACTTGATTTGGAGAACATTGAATATTGTCTTTGCAAAGATTGTTTTGTTTGATTTGTTGAAGTCCCACACTTGTTTCACCAAAATGTTTCATTTGATTCATTGAATTCACCCATTTGATTTGTCAAAATGATTAGTTTGATTCCTTGAACTCCCACACTTGTTTTGTCAAAATGTTTGATGTGATTCTTTTGAAATGTTTTGATCTGTTGAAATCTTTTAGTTTAAATCTGATTATTCACTTGATTTATAAGTAAATCAGTTAGTAAACCTGCATAAAATCTTCCTAGACATGTTCTAGGATAACATTTTTATATATATGTAAACATATAAAATTAAAAGCATTTAAGTAAACAATTTAATAAACAGTTTACGCATGCTTCTCAGCCCCGCGTTTTAAAAACAAAATGTTAGAAAAGGGGCAATGAACTCACCTGTGCTGCTATGTAAATGACTTAACACAATTGTGCACTCCTGTATGTAAGCTAAGTTTCTTCAATTCCTGAGTTATTTTATAAGAATTCGAATATAATAAGTACGCGTAATAGTCGTTGTGCCTACGTTCGGGTCTTGTTGTGTGTGCAACTAAGTGTCTTAGTACTAGTGTAACTAAGATCTATTCTATCCCAGTTGCCCTTTTCTATCCCAATCCCATGTTTATTATAATAACTACTTTTAAATTTTAAGAAATTTCGGCAGAGTTTCCTTTGTTTTCTGTTTAAAATCCAGACAAATACATTGCCTATTTAATAACAAATCCCAATCAATGCTATAACAACTAATCTTTTATAACAGAATCAACTTGAAAGAAAACAATGCCATTCATAATTCACATTTCAAATTAGACAAAACTTTAGAAATTATTCAACTAACTTGCATGAATTTATAACGTCTTTATCTTATGTAACATCATTATTTGAATTTAAATAACATCTAATGTATAATGGGCTTAGTTAAACCCCATTGGGCCTCCTTGGCCCCATTGGATATCTTTTGTTTCTAGTTGATTACCCAACTTGTGTTGTTGATTCTCATGAACTTGTAATCAATTCACCATAGTTGTAACTATCTTGTATGGTCAATATTTAGTGTTAGACATGCATGCATGATTAGGATTTCATTCTTAGTCATGCACACCCAAATGTATAAGTAATTGATCCAAATACCCATGAATGAAATTTAAACCATCAATCCTTATGAAATACCTAGGTTATCAATCAAATAATCACTTGTTGTGTTAGTCATACTAGTTCTATTGATCCTAGGTCCATATCGACTCAGTTAAACGATTTTAGGTTTGACACATTGTATAGGGCAGCGAACCTATGGTCTTAGTCCATAGGTTCGGTTGAGTTCTGATATGTATGGGTTCGGCTAAATTAAAAATGGTCCTAGGGTTCGGCTAAGACATCATCTCTCTTAACCCTCTAGGTTCGGCCGTAGTAGGGCTGAACGAACCCTTAGGGTTTGGCCTTTAAGGTTCGTGGTTCTAGGGTTTTATCCAAAGGTTCGGCGGTTATAGTTCGGCTAAGGAATAAATGGTTCATGGATCATATGGTTCGGCTCGCTGGCGAAGGTTCGTGGCTTATTTGGTTTTAAAGGTTCGGCGGATAATAACCTTGCATGGCTATGGTTCGGCCATGCAGGTTCGTTGCTGGTTCATCCGTGATCATCACAGGTTCGTGTCAGGGTTCGGTGCAGGCCCTAGTCAGAACTAGCAGGTTCGTGGTTCAGGGAAGCAAGGTTCGTTGCAGTGACACGAGGGTTCGTCTGAATTATTTGGTTCGGCCGGCTGTTGTGATGAAGGTTCGGGTAAGTGTTAGGGGAGGGTTCGGCCGACTAGCTGATGACGAATCTGTAGCACCACCATCCTCCCATCTTGTTTAACCTTCCTAAATCGATTTATATAGCTACTAACCATCTACCCGTATCTATGTTAGTGTTTTTAAGTGTTTTAAGTCGATTAAACCTCAAAAATCCAAATGGTTCGTGAGTCACCCTAAAACCGAATTTAAAATGGTCATTTACCTTAGATTTCGTGGATGAAAACTCGAATAAGTTGTACTTCCTTGATCTACGCAGCAAGAGGAACGTTTTGGCATCGAAAGTTCTTGAATCCAACGAGCGATGAGTGAGTAATTGTAGAGAGAAGGTGGAGAAAACCCTTTTTAGAGAGAGAGAGGTCACAAACGAAAATGAGAAGGAAAATGGGATTGGTGGAGGTTGGTGATGACATTTAATGAGTCATTAATGACTTAGAAAATACTCGTTGGTTCGGTCCCGTTCGGTTTCGCGTAAAATTTCCGGATCGCGTAGTTTTCGCGACAAAACGACACGAAAATAGAAATCATTTAATTATTCCAAGTTGTGATTCCTAATAAATTAACTAATATCTTCTATTTATTTAATTTAAAATATTAATTAACTGTTTAAATCGAAATTTACGGTTGTCGCGCGTACTCGTTCGGATCGTCATCCGTACGAACACGGCGATAACCATACCTTCCAATCTTGTTTTCTAATTACAGAATATCATTCAGAACATTAAACTTTCAGATATATTCGTACAGATCGTCACCTATACGAATAACCCGTCAATTTAGCATTCACGTAACAATATTCGTGTGTTTTGTTCTCTAAAGTCTCGCATACGTTTATACATAATAAATCCTAAACCAATAATCACCTGATGGTTCTGTATTGTCAGATAATTATCTAACTCAAGAACCATTGTTCTGAACTGTGTTTCTGTTAAATGTTTCTGAAACTGTTCTATGACAACACACTATGATAATGATAAATGACATGAATATGAAAAGTACTGAATGTATATGATCCGTACCTGTTTTACTGTTCATATACTGTAGAGATCACTGTTCCGGTGACGGTTCCGGCACTGATGTTACAGTCTCCCCTTGTTAGAGAAATTTCGTCCCGAAATTTAAGAGTTATTATCGGGTACAGCTTCCTCTTCAAACAGTTGGGGATACTTTAACTTCAGGTGATCTTCACGTTCCCAAGTGAACTCGGGTCCACGTCTTGAATTCCATCGAACCTTTACAATCGGAATACGGCTTCGTCTCAGTTGTTTAACCTTGCGATCCATAATCTCCAAAGGTTCTTCAATGAAATGTAACTGTTCATCGACTTGAATCTCTTCGATTGGAATGACGAGAGACTCGTCAGCAAGGCATTTCTTTAAGTTAGAGACGTGAAACACGTCATGCACACCACTGAGTTCATCAGGTAATCTCAGTCTATACGCCACAGGACCAATTCGTTCAATGATCTCGAACGGTCCCACGTATCGTGGTGCTAATTTGCCTTTTGTTCCAAAGCGTACAACGCCTTTCCATGGGGATACTTTCAACATTACACGGTCTCCCACTTGGAATTCCAACGGCTTGCGCCGTTTGTCGGCGTAACTCTTTTGTCTGCTCCTTGTTGCTTGTAGTCTTCTTTGAATCTGAGCTATCTTGTCGGTAGTTTCTTGGATAAGTTCTGGTCCAGTTATTCGATTATCTCCAATTTCAGTCCAACATATCGGTGATCGACATTTCCGGCCATAAAGAGCCTCGAATGGTGCACATCCGATACTGCTGTGGTAACTGTTATTGTAGGAGAACTCGATCAGTGGCAAATGGGAGTCCCAATTCCCACCGAAGTCCAATACACATGTTCTTAACATGTCCTCTAGAGTTTGAATAGTATGTTCGCTTTGACCGTCCGTTTGTGGGTGGTAAGCTGTACTCAGATTTAACTGTGTTCCTAGAGATTTCTGCAGTGATTGCCAGAACCTTGATGTGCATCTGCTGTCTCTATCAGAGATAATAGATAATGGCACACCGTGGCGTACCACTATCTCGTTGATGTATAATCTTGCCAGTTTATCCATGGTGAAGTTCTCACGCATGGGCAAGAAATGAGCAGATTTGGTTAAACGATCAACGATCACCCAAATTGTATCATGTCCATTGGAAGTGCGGGGTAGCTTGGTAATGAAATCCATAGCTATTTGTTCCCACTTCCAGAGCGGAATTTCAGGCTGTTCCAGTAGACCAGACGGTCTCTGATGTTCTGCCTTTACCTTTGCACACGTCAGACACTGACCGACATACTCAGCTATGTCATTCTTCATTCCAGGCCACGAATAAAATCCACGCAAGTCTTGGTACATTTTATCAGCACCTGGATGGACAGAGTATTTAGTCTTGTGTGCTTCATCGAAGATAAGTCTTCTCAATTCATCTACCGCCGAGATCCATATACGTTCTCGGTAGTAGATCATTCCATCAGGCTTCGTGTCAAACTGTTTCTCTGCTCCGCAATCAAGTTCCTTCTTCAAATTACCTCGGTCAAGTGCTTCTTGTTGTGCTTGGATAATCTTGTCACTTAAACTGGTCTGCACGGTTATCCCCATTGCTCTAACACGTAGGGGTTTGACCCGTTCCTTCCGGCTCAAGGCATCAGGTTCGTGGTTCAGGGAAGCAGGGTTCGTTGCAGTGACATGAGGGTTCGTCTGAATTATTTGGTTCGGCCGGCTGTTGTGATGAAGGTTCGGCTAAGAGTTAGGGGAGGGTTCGGCCGACTAGCTGATGACGAATCTGTAGCACCACCATCCTCCCATCTTGTTTAACCTGCCTAAATCGATTTATATAGCTACTAACCATCTACCCGTATCTATGTTAGTGTTTTTAAGTGTTTTAAGTCGATTAAACCTCAAAAATCCAAATGGTTCGTGAGTCACCCTAAAACCGAATTTAAAATGGTCATTTACCTTAGATTTCCTGGATGAAAACTCGAATAAGTTGTACTTCCTTGATCTACGCAGCAAGAGGAACGTTTTGGCACCGAAAGTTCTTGAATCCAACGAGCGATGAGTGAGTAATTGTAGAGAGAAGGTGGAGAAAACCCTTTTTAGAGAGAGAGAGGTCACAAACGAAAATGAGAAGGAAAATGGGATTGGTGGAGGTTGGTGATGACATTTAATGAGTCATTAATGACTTAGAAAATACTCGTTGGTTCGGTCCCGTTCGGTTTCGCGTAAAATTTCCGGATCGCGTAGTTTTCGCGACAAAACGACACGAAAATAGAAATCATTTAATTATTCCAAGTTGTGATTCCTAATAAATTAACTAATATCTTCTATTTATTTAATTTAAAATATTAATTAACTGTTTAAATCGAAATTTACGGTTGTCGCGCGTACTCGTTCGGATCGTCATCCGTACGAACACGGCGATAACCATACCTTCCAATCTTGTTTTCTAATTACAGAATATCATTCAGAACATTAAACTTTCAGATATATTCGTACAGATCGTCACCTATACGAATAACCCGTCAATTTAGCATTCACGTAACAATATTCGTGTGTTTTGTTCTCTAAAGTCTCGCATACGTTTATACATAATAAATCCTAAACCAATAATCACCTGATGGTTCTGTATTGTCAGATAATTATCTAACTCAAGAACCATTGTTCTGAACTGTGTTTCTGTTAAATGTTTCTGAAACTGTTCTATGACAACACACTATGATAATGATAAATGACATGAATATGAAAAGTACTGAATGTATATGATCCGTACCAGTATGGTTCGTTAATTAACAGCCGAACCATGAACAGGTGCCGAACCCACATGAACCGAAGCTTCCATATGACGAACCTTTCCAGTGGCCAGCGAACCTTTCTATACGTGCGAACATTGATGCCACCAAAGGCAGCCGAGCCTTCCATATCATGAGACGAACCATGTGAACCATGCATGGCGAACCTAAGGGTTCGCTGCCCTTTTGTTCAGCCAAGACCAACATGCAACCTTGTCCATTGTCTTGACCCAAATTCACTTGTGTTCGGTCCAATAGATGGGCCCAAGGCCTCGGCCTAGCTTACTGGGCCCAGCCCATGCACGGTTTGAACCTATACCTAGTCTAAAATCCTTTGGACTGAGCATTCGACTTCTAAAATTCTGTTTTGGCCATATTGAAACTTACGAAGCCATGACCATTGTTTAAGTCCACCACGGTTTCATGGACTCAAGGCCCAAAGATTTGGCCACACATTCTAAACCTAGCCCACTTGAAGTTGAATTGGCCCATAGAATTCCAATTTGACTTATACGCATGCCAAGGTCCAAAGACAAACGATTAGGCCCAATAGGAAGAGATTGGCCCATGGGAATTGTCTTGGTCCAATCTTGGCCCTTTTAACTCATTAACTATGAAGTGATTATGCTTTGAGTTAAGTTTAACCTAACTTAATTTCATGATCAATTCATAATCATAAGGGGGGATTAGACATTATAACATAACTTTAAATCACAGGTTTAAACTTTGGATATCAAAACTTATCAACACTCGTTATTTTATGTGCACAAGTTGTGCATAAAAGATCATGACACTTCTTTTACATGAAACAACTCTCAATCAAGTGACCAAATAATGACTTTCAAGTTTACACAACAATCATAATCATGAGAACAAGTTATTCTTGAGTTAATCAAGTTCATGTTATCACAAGTCAATCAAGGAATCAAAGTCTATACAACTATAAATCTTATATCTTATGTATGATTACAATGATATAGGAACCAGTTAGAAGTCCTGTTTGATACTTGCTATTTGTTATAGTTCAGAGTCTACTGCAGACACGTGAGAACATTAGCCCCTCTTTTTACTGTTTTTACAACTGTTTTGGGGTGGAACACGTGATCAAATACTTTTACTTCAATCATATTACATGATACATGTTTATGATACTTTATAAACATTACAGGTTCACTCTAGTAATTCAAAGGATTTCTCAATTGTTTTCAAAGGAATTATCAACCGTTTATAATGGTTTTATCAACTGTTTAATATTTTCTACTAAAAAGGTTTTAGAAGAGTTCTTTAAATTATTTATATCAGTTTTTACTCAAATGGTTTATAAATGACGGACACTTTTAAATAATGTGACTTATAAACTCTTTTACTATAAACTTGTGTTTTCGAAAATAATCTTTTAGAAACCTTGTTATTATACAAGGACACTATCCTAAGTACAAAATAATCAAGGGTTTCAAAACAAGGTATTCAATCAATGGTTTTCGCAGAGATGTTCAAACAAAATTTCATTTCATGGTATCCAAACAGAGGATTCATTTCATGGTACCCAAGCAAGGTTTTCAAATCATGTTATCAAACAAGGCATTAAATCACTGTTTTCTTTTAAAGCAAAGATTAAAAGCATGGTGTCCACTATTGTAAACAAACTTATAAACCCATCAAGTTTCATATTCATTAGCGTTAGTACTGGGTGATCACAACAAGGGAAAGCGGACACATTTGGGCAGGCCGATTTCTGGAGTTAGCTTTTAAATTTGTTTAATAAACTAACTATAGATTTCGGTTACGTATGGTTTTATCACTGTTGCTGACTTATTTTCTGACTCGAAACGTAGTTTGGGACTTGATTATAAGTTGGTTTTCGTGCAAACAGTCTTTGGACTGTTTACACTTCTTTTACATACTTGATGTTAGTTTGGGTTGCAGCTCATCCATGTAATTCATTGATTGCTTTAAACATATGCCTTATATTACAAGTTCATGTTTCAATTGTTAATCCTATTGTTCTCACCAACTACTTCTGTAGTTGACAGTTACTTTTCACGTGTTTCAGGTAATCAGGTGTAAGGCATTTTAAGGACAACTAAGGAGACCGCTTAAGATAGAACAAGATGAAGAAACATGCTAGGATGGATTTAGAAACACACTAAAATCCGGATTGTTTAGTTGTCTTGTTTGAAGTCTTATTTTGTAAACTATATTTTGGGTCTCTAGTTGTCATTCTTTTGGTAGATAGATTGTCTGTAACTAAACAACTGTCTAAACATTATGAAACTTAGTAATCCATTGTGGTTGTTCTTATTCAATACTTGTGCATGATTCAACTGTTCATACGTCACCGCGCCGTGTATTCCGCACACGGCGCAGGGGTGTGATAGGTTGCAGGGCTTGGTTACTCAGGACTGTTGAGACAAGCTCAGTAAGCTTAGTCACATCAGCCTGAATGTGAGCAACAGAATCCGTTAATTCCTTTATTTTAAGATCTGATTCGTCCATCCTTTTAGGGATGTCATCCGAATCCCTGACTAATGAGTCAGTTTTATCATGACCTAAGTCCATCTCAGGAATGTCATGGACCCCTTTTTCTTGGTTCCGGGGATTTCCAGCCTCGGTTTCAAGAACTTCATGGGCTATTGCCATATCTGGAGTCTTATTGCCTGATCCATTCAAATGAGATCCAATTGGAGTCTTATGTGATATGAATGCTCCAAATATATGATCAAGAGGTCTAGATGGACTGGATATCCTGATCTCATCCTCTTCTCCATTGGTAGGAGATTGATGAATTTGAGAAAAGGTTTGATATGGCTGTTCCTCTATTGGAGAAGAGGGAGGAGAACCAAGTTGCTCAAACACAGAATCAATCACATGGAGAACATGGGTAGGAGAGTGAGGGGCTATATGTGGAGAAGAAACAGAGATGTCCTTGGGAGAGTGGACTTCCATCTGAGTGTCAAGTGACATTTCAGTGGTTAGAGAAGGTTCCCTTTGGAGTACAACATCATCCTGTTGAGAGAATTGATGTGGAGCTAGGTGGGCGGATATGCTTGATTCATCTGTGAGGATGGAACAGATGTATCCAATTGTCCAGTGGGGGCAGAGACACGTACAGGGATCCCATCTTCCTGAACAGTCTTTTTGGGCTTTTTAGGTTTACAGGCTTTTCTTTTGGCCGGTACCTATACAGGTGTGGAAGAAGAGGTGGATGTGGGTTCACCGAGGATGCGTGTTTCCTCAGTGTCATCCATTTGTCTTGCATCAGTGTTCAATCTAGTGAACACCTGTTTGTCAATGCCCTTGATAGTGGTAAGAGGAGCAATATGACAAACCTTATTAAGATCAGCAAAGAGACAGGCCATTACAAACCTAGGATACAGTAGAAACTTGGGACTCTTCTGGTGATGTACCAGATGGTCAAAAATTATTTGACACAAGTTGACCTTTTCGTTGGACAGAACAGCATACATGACATATTGCATGTCATATGGCATTTCTCCCCAACTCGTCGACTTTTGAGACAGACACTGTAAAATTGTGTGATACAAGAACTTGTACTTAGGGTAGAAGAAAGCTTTGTACAAGGTCCTGTTTTTCAGGTCACCCTGATAATCACACTAAACAAGAGCATTATGGAGAAGTTTTAAAGAAACAGTTGTGGGAGCCTTGGTATCGTTCAGATTTAGGGCAATGCTTATTTTGGTGGGGGTGATGGTGACTCGTTGACCAGCGATCGCCGAAGCGATGCTTTCAACAGAGTCATCCTTTGTCACCAAGGATGAGTTTGCCCAAAACTGGTTTAGAGCAACTTTCGAGATAGGAGGGTTTAGAATGAGAGCAGTATGAACGAAGGAGTTTGCCAGAATGTTGATTGCTTCGTTGTAGTGAGGGTACTCAGAAGAATTGACAAGGTAAGCTCTGAGATTGTGGATCGGTTTGATTTTCAAGGCCATTTTTGCGACGATGAACACCGAGCAGTTATGAGCGTAAAATGTGAGTACAAACTTTGCTTTAGAGAAAACGAGATGAGGAAGTTTAACCGTTCGCACACAAGGGCGGTTTCAAAAATAAAAATTGCCACTACTTATAACATATCAAAAGCTTTACCTTAGGGTTTTTACCCATTGGACGAACCTGTGATCATGAGAGAGAAGAACAAACGACAAAGAAGTACGTTTATGCACACCCTGAAGTACAGACAAAGCTTTGTAAGGAATGAAGCCTGATCCGATGTCGTTACACCATCATCATGAGCATCAAGCTCAGACGGAATCAGTGTAATTGCGTCGTGCCAGGCGACATGCCTGACAAGCAGTTGTCCTTCGCCATGAGCAGCATTCAGAAGATTCGAATTTGAAAGAAGAGTTTTCTTGATCAAGGGAAGATCAAGAAACTTCTTTGAGTTATTGTGAAAGAATTGAAGGACTTAAGAGGGTAACCACTGATATAAATAATATCAGTGGTCATTAGAGAAGAGAAGGTTAAAAAGGTAAAAGGCAAAGATATTATCGAGCCGTGAGAACATTTAATGAGGGTCAATTCAATTAATTGTAGGGCGTCTAATCTTGCAGAGCGATTAGTGACCATCAAATCAGACGTAAGTCTCAAGAATTAGTTAACTATAGATAAGAAAAGTTAACCACGGAAGAGATTTTTAACATCGGAAGAGCCTTATCCTCGGAAGGAAAGTAACCATGGATAACTAATGAGGTTAAAAGTCTCGGAAGCAAAAGAGACATCAGAAGTGAGATAAACCACGGAAGGTTTAAAATGTAACAACCGAAGTTTTAACCGCGGATAGATATGAAACAGTGGTTATAATAACTACTGAACCTATACGTGTTATGGGATAACCACTGAGAGGGACCAAGCTCGCTACATTAGTGGTTTATCAAATATCCATTGTTAGGATAATCATTTAAGATTATCCTTTTATATATTTATTTAAAGGTTTAAGAAATACATTCTTAACCATGTTTATTAGCTCATATTTATCATTCCCAATTTGGCCACAAACTTTGAAAAGGTTGGAGAGTCCAAGGGTTTTGTAAATATGTCTGCTATTTGGTCACTTGTAGAGACATGTTATGGGACAATTAGTCCCTTTTCAAAACAGTCTCTAATGAAGTGATGCCTTATTTCTATTTGTTTGGTTTTTGAATGGTAGACATGATTCTTTATTATATTTTTGGCAGCTTCGCTGTCTATTAGGAGAGGTGTTTTTAGTTCAGTTATTCCAAAATCCAGCAGTTGGTATTGCAACCAAAGGATTTGGGCAGTGCAATGGGCTGCTGCAATGTACTCAGCTTCAGCAGTTGAATTTGACACCGACGTTTGCTTTTTGCTTTGCCATGACACTAAGCAATTTGCAAAGAACTGACATCCTCTCAAAGTAGACTTTCTGGTGAGCGAGCAACCAACATAATCACTGTCTGAAAAACTAACAAGCTTACAAGTTTGATTAGCAGGATACCAGATATCTAGCACAGGAGTGCCTTTAAGATATCTGAGTATCCTTTTCACAGATGACAAATGGGATTGTTTGGGGGCTGATTGGTATCTTGCACAGACGCATGTTGCATACATGATGTCTGGCCTCGATGCAGTAAGATACATCAAAGATTCAATTATGCACCTGTAGAGGGTTTGATCTACAGGTTCACCATTTTCATCTGGACTTATTCCTGGACTTGTAGCCATGGGGATAGAAATTATTTTGCAATCATTCATATCAAATTTATTTGAAAGATCCTTTACATATTTAGATTGAATAATGAAAGTCCCATTGGGGTTTTGTTTGACTTGGAGTCCTAAAATCACTTAAAGCACTCATTTCAAACTTAGAAGACATTAATTTAGAAAGTTGTTCACGCAAGGAAGGTTTTGTTGATCCAAAAATGATGTCATCGACATAAATTTGGACTAGCAAAAGTTCCTTGTCTACCCTCTTGATGAACAAAGTCTTATCAATGGTTCCCCAAGAAAATTTATTAGAGAGAAGAAATTGAGAAAGAGTGTCATACCATGCTCCGGGTGCCTGTTTTAGACCATAAAGTGCTTTGTCTAGTCTGTACACCCAATCAGGATGATGAACATCATCAAATCCTGGAGGTTGACACACATAGACTTCCTCCTTTATTGTCCCATACAGGAATGCACTTTTTATACCCATTTGATATACCTTTATATTATGGGATATAACAAATGCTAGGAAGATTTTGATGGCTTCTAGTTTGGCCATGGGAGCAAATGTTTCATCATAATTGATGCCTTCCTTTTGGCAGTACCCTTGCACTACCAATCTGGTTTTATTTTTGATCATGATGCCTCTGTCATCTGTTTTATTTCCGAATACCCATCTAGTTCCGATAGGGTATTTTCCTGCTGGCAAGGGGCAGAGAGTCCAAACATTTTGCCTTTTGAACTGTAATTGTTCATCTTGCATAGCATCTACCAAATTATTATCTTTAAGAGCTTCCTGATATTTGGAAGGCTCAACTTGGGACAAAAAGGCTGCATGAAGGCAGAAGTTTGAAATTTGGCTCCTAGTTTGAACACCTTTATTTAAATCACCTAAGATTTGTTCCAGAGGATGATTTCTATTGAAGGGAATGATGTCCAAACAGTTATTTGTAGAGGCAGCATCGGAAGAAGGTGAGTTTTCAGTGGGTCCAAGAGAGTTTTCTGATGGGGAAGTATGAACATGTTCAGGTACATCTACGGGTACATTATCCAAGGCTGGGGATAAAGGAGTAGATATTTGTTCATCTTGGACTTGAGAATTAATTTGATAGGAAGGAATAGAAATAAAGAATTTAGATACAGAACATTCCTCAAGAGAGGATAGATCTTCAAAAGTTTGACATGATTCTTAAAAAGGAGAAGAAGAGGGGGTAGAAGAGATGTAGGTGAAGCTTTCAAGGTCGAAGAGGTCATCAGGAGCAGAAGGGAAAGATGAAGTTGATGCAGATTCATTGAATTTGACATCAATAGTTTCCTCAACAATTTTGGTCCTGAGATTGAAAGCTCGGTAAGCCTTAGAGGTTTGAGAATATCCAACAAAATATCCAAAGTCAACTTTAGCAGCAAACTTGGATAAAGAGTCTTTTGTGTTCAAAATGAAACACGGACACCCAAAAACTTTAAAGAAAGAAATGAGAGGCTTTATCTTATGAAGGACTTCATAGGCAGTCTTGTTATGTCTCTTCACAATGTGAACTCTGTTTAAGACATAAAAAGCGGTGTTTACTGCCTCTGCCCAGAAGGATAAAGGTAATCCTGAATCTGCAAGCATAGTTCTTGCAGCTTCAATAAGTGTCATATTCTTTCTTTCCACAACCGCATTTTGAGCGGGAGTTCTAGGAACACTATATTGTCTGAGGATTCCTTTAGAGATGCAGAACTTATCAAGAACCTGATTCTTGAATTAAGTGCCGTTATCACTCCTTATTGCCTTGACATGAAGACCAAATTGTCTTTCAAGCTGAGTGATAAGGGCAATTATTTTATCAGAAGTCTCATCTTTGCTGAAAAGAAAGAAGGTCCAGCAAAATCTTGAGTAGTCATCCACAACAACTAAACAATACCTCTTTCTTGCCAAACTAGATACCTTCACTGGACCAAACAGATCCATGTGAAGCAGATTGAGACAGTTAGTTGTTTTGGATTCCTCAATAGACTTATGTGATGTTTTATGTTGCTTTCCCTCTATGCAAGTTTCACATTGTCCTTCAAAGTGAAATTCTTTGGAAGGCAATCCTCTTACTAAAGAAAGGGTAGAAAGCTTATGAAGAGATTGGTGGTTAAGATGACTGAATCTTCAGTGCCAAATAGCAGTTTCAGAAGATGGGCTTTGGCTATCAAACAAGTTGGAGAAGATGTTTGAGAGTCAGTGGTCATGTCTACAACGTAAACATTTCCACTTCTTTTTGCCGTTAGTAAGGTGTGTTGATCAATTAAGATCTTTATTTTTGAATTTATTTCTGGGGAAAGAATTTTGCAACTGTCTTTGGTGAAAAATGAACTAAAGTTCTTGTCAGCTAGTTGAGAAATGCTCAAGAGATTAAACTTGAGATTTTCAACTAAGCTTACATCTTTAAAGTGCAGTTTTCCGCTCAGGACAAAACTAGACCCTACTATCCAACCTTTTGCATTATTTTCAAAGGAAACAGACCCTCCATTCTTTGGAGTGAAGTTATTTAAGATGGATCTGCATCCTGTCATGTGCCTAGAGCCTCCTCCACTGTCCACATACCATAGAATAATTTTTTGAAAAAGGTCTCTGCACATGAGGGTTAAATGCAATAGGTTAGATATGGGTCTTATTTTATTTTATTTTTAGAAGAAAGAAGATATATTTATTTGTTTTTGCATCATCAGTATCAGCTGTTGCTGATTTTGATGCAAGATATTGATTTGTGAATCCACGGAGGAAGGGTTCACATCAGCAGGAGAATGGGTAGTAGGAGTCACCATGGGATAAGAATGTGGTGTTCCAAGGATGGATGGTCCGAGAGAAGCAGATGGAGGAGGGGACAAGCGAAGAGATGGACGGGAGTTAGATCTTATTGAACTGTTAGCTGAAGATCTATTAGCCTTCTTTGTTTTCTTCATCTTGTTAGGGAGGTTTCCTTTACATGAGGAAACCTGTTCAGCTTTCAATCTTTCAGCATTCAGTTTATCTCTAACTTTCTCCAAAGGAGTTTTTGTCCAACAGTTTTCAGTAGTGTGATTGTACTTGAAACACTTTAGACAAGCAGGAGATAGAGAGGAATAGTTTGGGATGAAAGGCTTATTTGCCTTCATTATTGGATAGGGTGGATGAGGATGAGAAGGAGGGAATCTGATGTCAACCATGGGCCTCTTTTCTTTGTCAAGGCGGGCAACATGATTATCAGAGGTTTCAAGAAGAATTTTACCTTCCGAACTTCAAGTAGAGCTCATGGTTGTGATCACTTTCCAAGTGTGTTTCCTCCAGTTTTTCAACGTAAGTTTCAGTGGGATAAACAAACGTAGGAAGTTAGCCTAGGTTGGTACACTCTTGGAGGTGTGATTTTTATGGCTGGAATTTCATCCGGAAGAAAGGTAGGGGAGATGGGTTCAGAATCAGTCTCATTTATTTCATTGTCAATCCCCATTCCAAATTTGGCCTTGCTGTGAATTTGCTTACTTAAAAGCATTTTGAACCCTTTGCAGGATTCAACCCACTTGTCACAACTGACTTTGGTCTGAGACAATTCATCTCTACAAGCTGCATATTTTTCATTTTGCAAATCAAATAGAGCTTGTAGATTGGATTTTCCAGTCTTTAGGATAGAGATTTGACAGTCTTTATTTTTTATAAAATTTTCTACTTCAGAATTTTTATTATCTAGCAGTTGCTCCAACTCAGATTTTGTTGTTGAAGCAACATGTTGGCTTTCTTTATTTTTGAAAATGCCTCTATGCTCGCATCGGTACATAGTTTTTCTAGAGTAGAAGAAGATACATTCGCATCAGGAGTGTCTGCAACAGGTTGTTCAGAAGGAGTAGAATCGTCACCAACAGCCATGGGAGCAAAATCTGATGGTTCATAGGTGATGAGGGCATAGCCTACATCTTCAGGCAGACTGCTCCAGTCTATGTACTCTTGGGTGAAAAGAGACGGTTGACTAGAAGAAGGGAACTGGACAGCAGGGCCTGGTATATTTATTTCTGAAGGGGATGGTGCAACAATTTGAAGAGGTGTATGATTAAGTTGATACATGCTACCATTGGAAGCTTGTTCAAATTGTATATTGGTAGGAGGAGGGGTCTGTACAATGTGTGCTGACTCCTGAGAATTGTTGTGCCTTCTGAAAGATGAGGAAGAAGAAGAAGAAGAAAAAGGTGCTGAAGAAGTATGTGATTGTGAGTTAGGGAAAGTCACATATGGTGAAGAATTTGAGTTGGGAGCATTTTTGCGTTCCCTGGCAAAGTGTCCAGTGCCATGACATCTATAGCATTGGACCTTAGCCTTATTTAGGCCGAACCTGGTTTTCCCATGAATACCAGGAAATTTCCTTCCGGTCCTCTTGTAGAATTTATTTGTTCTTATGCTCAAGAGGGCCAGTTGGTGAAGAATGTACATCTCTTCCAAGTCATCATTGGAACTTGATGGAGATCATCCATGATAAAGCACAGATGATCAGAAATAGAAGAGTGGTCATCACAAGAAGAAGAAGAAGAAGTGATGCCAGTAGTTATGTCTATGTATTCATCATAACCTTGATCATTTGTCTCAGAGTTATGACTGAGAAGAGATGTGATTCCTTGAACATACTCTTCAGTTGATTTACCAGACTTTATTAGTTTTCGTTTCTAGTCAATCTCTCGCTCAAAGGTGAGCAACTTACCATGGAGTTGGGTAAGCGAGAATTTGCCAAAGTCTGGAGAAGATCTCATGACAATGGAATAAGTTTCCCATTTTTCAGACAAAGATCTCAAGAAGCAACTCAGAACAGAGAAAAGGGGTACACTTGACCAGCTAGTTTTAATTCACTTAAGAGAGAAGTGAATCGTTCAAATTGCTGAGTCAGTGACTCATTATTTAGTTGGGAGAATGTCTCATATTGTTGAGCTAATATCTCCCTGGTATTAGCCACAACATCTTCGGTACCACCGAATTGCTCTTTTAGAGCATCCCACCAGTCTTTAGCAGACTCGTGGTGAAGAAGACCAGAGCCATAGCTAGTTGAGCATGTGCCTTTGCATCAAGCTCTAACTTCTGGCAGTCTTCTTCGGTGTAATTCCGAGGATCTTTCAGGACATGGTCTCCAGTCTCCGTGTCCAGGACCGTTGGTTTATGCGGTCCGAACATGACAGACTTCCAACATCCTGTATGATTATTGGACACGAAGTGTAACATCTGTCTCTGCCAAATGTTATATTGGAGCCTAACCAAGATTGGTGGCTTTGTGGCAGAACCGGTGTTATGAGGGTCTAGGGTGAATTTCTCTGCCATTGGTTGACAAACAGTTATGAGCAAATCAACGAGTGATGAGTTATCAAAGTGATTTGTTAGAATGATTTTTGAACACAGTTTAGTTAAAAAAAACCAAACTCCTGCAGATTTAAAGGAAATAGAAAGACAGAAGTGACAGAACGTAGAAAACTAAACACCAAGATATCAGTGAGAGCTTTGAGTTTTAGTCTTGATGGTTAAACCCAGACTAAGGACAAGGATTTGATACCAATTGTTGAACTACAAAAACCTTAAGGAGTAGCTGTTTCACCAGGAACAAGGCTTTAGACACTTAGTCAAAGCTTTGGTTTTAGCTCCCTCTAAAGTTTTGTACAGATTATTTTTTTTGTTTAGTTTTCTTGCTTAGAAAGAGAGAAAAGAACAGATAGAAAGTACAAGGAATTTTGGGGGAAGTAATTCATTTTATTCAGAGAATGTTGGGACTTAAATACCCAAACATTCTGAGATACAAGACAAGAAATAATAAGACAAATAGCTGACACTGTTACAGACACTGAACCAACAGACTAGTACAAATACAAAGTCAACAACAACGGAAACAAGAGTCTTCAGGAATCTTCAGGTCTTCCGAGGTTGAAGCAGTTGTGCTGATGTTCAGTGGTTATTCTTTCGAAAGATGATCATCGGAAGCTGATTAAACAATCAGTTATTTCGGAATAAGAGATTGTCTTCCGAGCCATTTGACTTCTTCCGATGCAATGGTTGTCTTCCGAAGATGTCATGATCAGCTAGTGTCTTTTGAGGTAGCTAAGTTCAGCGACAGTTCTTTTTGGCGAATCTTCCGCTGTTTATTCAATTGTCTGGCTTCAGTGGTTTTGCTCATCAGTCCTTATTTTCCAACAAAGCTAATACACGAACCTTTGAACTTATACTTCCACAAGGTTCAGACAAAGCTTTGAACAAACCTTTAAACAAACCTTTGAACGAACCTCTGAAACAAACCTTTGAACGAACCTCTGAAACAAACCTTGAATGAACCTCTGAAACAAACCTTTGAACGAACCTGTGGAAAAACCTTTTGAATGAACCTCCTATCTAACCTTCTGAACAAACCTACAATAGGTTCGGTCCATCAATTTCACAAGTTTTCACAAACCTTTTAATCAAACATTTTCAAACAAAACAAAATTTAGTGTTTCGGAGTTGAAAACAAACAATCAATAATTATTGATTCTACATCAGATATACAAAAATCTTTTTGGATTTTTAAATTTTATATTAAAACACACCAAAATTTTAATTTTGTAAGAAAAAGTAAAATAAAACATGAAAATGAATAAAAACAAACACATATTTGTGGTGAGAAAGATCCAGACATGAGATCATATTGCATTGCAATCATCTGTACAAACAGATTGATTTAATGAATGTGTTAATTAGCAAATCACAATTCATAGATGATTGTCAGTATATGAGTCCAGCTTAAATTTAATTATTTAGTTAAGATATCAAATGAAATCAAAACAATCACATACTTTATGTTCCTCATTTACTTGAACACATCCCCGTTTTGTAAATTGTTAACCAAACAATGATGTTCTTGAAACAATTTAATTCAAGTATATAACTAGTTTGATCATGCAAAACCAAAATAGAATTTCTTTTGAAAACAACAAAATTTAAAACAAGTTGAAATTGTTCAAGATCTTAGAATCAAGGTTGATACTTTCGTACGCACAAATGATCCAGATAATGAACGAAACAATAATTTAAGATTAAGAATTTAACAATCAGATCGATATTCTCATATACGCAGAGATTGTCCAAGTCTTAATCAAACCAAGAAAACAAATTTGAATTGTCCAAAGCCTTAACAATCAGGTCGATACGTAAGTATACGGAAAGAATGTTTTAGATTTGAACGAACATAAAAGAAAAACAAATTTAGAATCTCTTTTAAAATTTGAACAACATGATCAAAAACTAGCAATTAGGTAATCTTATATCAAGAAACAATCATTGTGAGATCAAAAACCACGCTTTCAGGACAAAGCTAAGCACTGTATCCTAAGCAACTGTATCCCACAAAGTATGATCATAATTTTGTAAAATATTATCTCAAATAAGTTATAAACCTACAAACATATCATACTTAGTAATTGTGAATGCTCTTTATGTTTAAGTTCTAGTATGATTCAGATGTACTTTCGATTGCTACAATGTACCATCATTTCTCACTAGGTCGAATCAATTTCTCAAATTTTTATTCTTCAATGTCTTTGCATTTTTAAAATTTTATATTGTTTTTGTGTTTTTGATTTTTCAAATGTTTTTGATTTTTCAAATTTTCTCCCCCTAAAACCTAAAACACAAAACAAACAAAACAAAAAAAAATTAAAAAATATCTTATGTTAATTCAATAAAAATTGATTATGAAGGAAATTGATTTGGTATGACGTCACCCATGACCCAAATTCCATTAAGTTTGAGTAAATACTCAAAACGAGTTCGGTCTAAGGCCTTGGTGAGAAGATCTGCACGTTGCTCATTTGTATGTATCTTCACCACATCAATGAGTTTCTTTTCATAGCAATCGCGTATGAAATGAAAACGGATATCAATGTGTTTGGAACGTGAATGATACACTGGGTTTTTAGTAACAGCAATGGAAGCCTCATTATCAACATGTATAGGGGTATTAAGAAAATTCAAACCACAGTCTCTCATTTGTTGTTATATCCACAACACTTGTGAACAGCAACTGGCAGCAGCTACGTACTCAGCTTAGCAAGTTGAAGTAGCCACAGAAGTTTGCTTTTTACATTGCCAAGAGCCTAGTCTTTCCCCCAAGAATTGTGCACCACCAGTTGTGCACTTAGCATCTGTCTTACATCCTCCTTAATCGAAATCCCTGTAAGCATTGAAGGAAAAGTTATCATCCTTAGGATACCACAGACCAGTGTCTAGTGTACCCTTCAGATAACGAAGAATCCGTTTGACTGCTATCAGATGTGACACCTTACGTTTAGATTGATATCTGGCACATATACTTGTATCAAAAACAATATATGGCCTTGACGTGGTCACATACATCAAACTTCCAATAATTCCACGATAAAAGGTGGGATCAATCAACTCCCCCTTAATATCAGGCTCAATCCCATGATTGGGCTGAATGGGCGTGGAAATTGGGTTTGAATCAAGCATGCTAAACCGTTTTAGCACATCTTGAATATATTTGGTTTGATGTATAAAAATCCCATTATCAGTTTGGTCTATTTGTAAACCAAGAAAGAATTTTATATCTGACATCGCGCTCATCTCCAATTTATCAATCATCACCTCTTTGCATTCCAAGCAATTTGTTCATCGGTAGATCCAAAGATGATGTCATCCACATAGATCTGAACAGGAAGAATATCCTTGTCCTTTTCCCGAAAGAACAAAGTTTTGTCAATCTGACCCCTATTAAACCCGTGTTCAATAAGGTGATTCGATAAAGTCTCATACCAGGCACGCGGGGCCTGATGAAGACCATACAGTGCTTTGTCCAAGATGTAAACCCGATCTCAATGGATAGGATCCTCAAAGCCCCGTGGCTGTCAAACATACACTGTTTCCTTCAAAGATCCATACAGAAAAGCAGATTTAACATCCAACTGAAACACTTTGAACTTCTTGTGGGCTGCAAAAGCAAGAAAAAGCCGAATTTCTTCTAATCGCGCCACAGGTGCAAAAACTTCATCATAATCAATTCCTTAAATTTGTCTAAAACCCTGAACCACTAAAAGAGCTTTGTTTCGGACTATTACACCTCTGTCATCTCGTTTGCATCGCAGCACCCATCGTGTGCCAATCTTTTTCTCTCCTTTTGGCAAGTCAACCAAATGCCAAACTCCCAATTTGCGAAATTGATTCAATTCCTCTTGCATAGCTTCCACCTAGGCAGGCTCACGTAAAGCTTCATTCATAGTCTTCGGCTCTATTTGAGAAATAAATGCTGATTGCATCAAAAGCTCATGACTGCCATGAGTTTTCTCTTTCCTCATTTGTGACTTGATTACGCGTCTGCACTCCTACACTAGGATCTCCTATAATTTGATCAATTAGATGATTGAAATGAACATGTGTGACAGGCAATTGCGGTACAACCACATCATGATCAAGATTGTTGATGTTCTGATCAGGATCTTGATCATGGGAGATAGCATCTTCAAAAATCTCATTTTCATTCTCTGATGACCAATCATCATTAATAACCTCTGAAGTACCTTCCACATGTGGTATAAAAGCTTCATCTTCAGGTTGATGAGAAATTCCTTGTTCATCTGAATTCTGCAAATCATACAACATTTGTAAGGTTATACCCTCATCAGAAACAGTTGACATATTAAAAGACTCAAACAACTTATTGTAATCAAAAAGCCAATCTGGACCCTTCACATTTGGTATAGGTGTATGTCGTTGGACATCCACATGATACCATAATTCTACAGCACCCATACGTTTATTAAACACACGTTTGTTTGGAAGACTATAGCCGAGAAAAAACCCTCTTCAACTTTAGAATTGAATTTTGAATCTTTTTTCGGCATTGTACAAGGAGCCCCAAAAGGATCCAAGTGTTCCAGATTGGGCTTCCGATTCTGAAGCAAGTCATAACATGTTGTATTATGTCTTTTAACAATTAAAACTCTGTTAAGGGTAAAACGCTGTAGCCACAGCTTCACTCCAAAAAGTAATGGGAAGTTTAGAATCAGCTAGCATCGTTCTTGCAGATTCAATCAAAGTCCTATTCTTTCTTTCAGTTACCATTCATCTGACGCTCATATGGTGTACTAAATTGCTACTGAATGCCTTTCGAATTACAAAATTCCTCCATTTGATGATTCTTGCACTTAGTCCCATTATTAGATCTTATATGCCTCACCCTTAACTTATATAATATATCCAACCTATTAATCAACAAAACAAAGTTTTCATAAGTTTCTGATTTATGTTTTAAAAACATAACCCATGAAAATCTTGAAAAGTCATCAGTCACCACAAAACAATAAGAATCACCACCTATACTTTTCACATTGATGGGTCCAAAAAGATCCATTTGAAGAAGTTCAAGAGGCATGTCAATAAAAAAATTTTCTTTGTTTTGTGGGACTTTCTTTTCTGTTTACCCATTTTACATGAGACACACACATCCGGTAGTTTAAAATGTTTTACAGGTACACCATCAACTAAATGATTATGTACATGATGGTTCATTTTACGGATGTGGATATGTCCCATCCGCCTGTGCCATGAACGTGTATCATGTTCAGTAGCTATGGACACGAGACACGTTTCCACATTATTTACTGTCTCCGCTTTTGCCATGTCTAGCACATAAAGATCCTTGCTATGCTAAGCTGTCATCAGAATCCACTCCTCTGAAATCTTAAATCCTTGCTTGAGCACGTAACACCTCTCTTTGTCAAACATCACTTTGTAATCTTTATCACAAATCTGTGATACACTCAACAAGTTGTTAGTTAACTCTTTACAAAAATTAACATTGTCAAAAGAAACTTTCCCATTTGTCAAACTACCAATCCCTGTAATTTGATCTCCTTTGTCTCCAGCAAAGTTCATATAGCTCCCCTTCAAAAGTTTGACATCTCTTAACAAGCTCAATTCACCAGTCATATGGCGGGAACATCCACTATCAACAATCCAACAATTATTAATATGGCCCGTGGATGTAACCTGCACAATAAATTAAAAGAAACTTGTCTGTATTCAAAAGGGATGACCCCCACCATTTCGGCGTCGAGTCTCCCGGAATGGACCCTTTCCATTCTTTTGTGATGACCTGATTGAATAACCATCATCACTTGTATCCTCCTCTTTCTTAGAGATTTCATCACCAGATCTGTTCTTGAGTTTCCAAAATGATTTAGATTTAGTAGGTTGTTTTGAAAATGAAAATCCTGAAGAAAAATTTTCAAATGACTCATCACTAAGATGACGTCACAATTTTCACAATCTTTTTAATATTTCTTTTATTTTCAAAAACTCTTTTCTTTTGCTCAATTTCTTCCTTCACCCAAAAACAATCTGGGTTGAATTTTCTAAGAACTTTCATTTCATTTTCACTAGGTCTATCTTTCCTAGAACTCCCACTTGAAACATGCACCCGAATCTCCTCATCATAACTCTTTCTAACTTTGTTATTAGGGCAATTAGCAGAAATATGCCCTTTACCACAACAAGTAAAACGCTTGCGTGTTTCCCTCGGCGAGAAAGACCTCAAACTGCCACAATTGCTTGAACTGAATCCTATATTGCATTCAGCAACCAAATGACCCGTTTTACCACATCGGTAACGCTTCCTCTCTTTATTTTGAGTTATTGGTTTGGGTTCATCATAAAAACTTGATGAACTGAAAGGTCTTGAGATAACCTTAGAAGATGAACTTTCGTTTCTTAAACCAGTTGAACTTTTATTTGAATTATCCAATTTCTTTTGAAAATTCTTTGATTTACTGTAACATCAGTGCCGGACGTGTTGCCGGAACAGTGATCTCTATAGTAACTTGCACAGTAACTCAGGTACACACTACGGGAAACTATGTATATGCTATTGACACTTGATGCTTGCCACTAAACTATTATGCTATTGTTCTAAAATCTGACTTAAACCTTATGGTTTAACAGTCATAAACACATCAGACAACATTGAACTGACACACAAATGCTTGATTTAATGCTATTATGTATAAACGTATGATAGGTTAAACAAAACAAAGCCATAACGGTTGTTGTTACGGAATGCAAAACCGACGAATTATTCGTATAAGTGACGATCTGTACGAATAAATCTGAAAGTTTAACGTTCTGAAATGATGACTGAAAAGTAGAAAACAAGAATCAGAAAGTGAAACCAACGCTGTGTCCGTTCGGGTGATGATTCGAACGAATACGCGCGAAGGTGACACGTTCTGACGAAACGAAAATGAACTACGAAACGATTGATAATAATGCAAGAAAGTTAAACATTAAATATTTATTAGGAATCACAATCTTTTAGGAATTTTAAGAATAAACTCACTTTAATTAAAATACATATAATATGTGTAAAAGTGACGTGAATTAACGAAGCGTTTAAAATAACCAACCACGATAAATAATTCAAGAAAATGGATTTAAAACATTTACTAGGAATAACCACCTTCCAAACATTTGGAAATAAATCCTTTTTATTTAGATTACAACACATGCGCATAACGTGCCGGAAACGCGACGAAAACGAGAACCGAGCAACCGAAACGAACCCGAACACCCACGGGGTATATAAACCCTAAATGATTTCATTTCTTCATTTATTACACTCTCCCTCTCTCTAAACCACCTCCACCATCATTCTCTCTCTCTCTCTCTATGTTCAAGACTTCAAAACACCATAACTCCTCCAATTCTTGGTGAAATCTTGTGTTTTTGGTGACCACACGAAGATCTCGAGCTCCTCTACCATAAAGTACAACTGATCTGAGGATTTATCCGGCCATTTTCTAGGTATGAAGCCAAGAACATCAAGGAGACTAGGGTTTTACAACCCTTAGTTCGACACACTCACCCTAAATCGGTCCTAGGCCCAACTCCTTCCCATTTCGTGCCTTAGGAACCTTCTGTAGTGCAGCACCAACCTTGGAAACAAGCTGGGGGTGGCTCGGTTCGAGGAAGATGATGGTAGTGGAACCAGGGTTCGCGAACAGTTGCAAGAGCCGAACCAATGATCGACCGAACCTGTTCAAGTGATTGGCCGAACCTGCATGCAGCACTCCCGAACCCTGCTGCCACGAACCTTCTGTTAGCCACGAACCAAAGAGCCACGAACCTCTTATTGTGCTTTAGCCGAACCATTCTTACCCAGCGAACCTGTGAGCTGCCATGTAGCGAACCTTGCAACATACATGCAAACCTATGGGTGTGCTGCCACGAACCTACACCAATTGGCGAACCTGAGTGCTGCAAGGCCTAGCCGAATCCTTAAATTCCAACAGAACCTATTAGCAATCACCGAAACTTTGGGCCACGAATCTCCATGAAGCCGAACCCTTCTGCATCAACGGACCTTAGAGCCATGACTTAACCAGCCGAACCATGTAACTTCACGAACCTAGATTGGTTGTTGAATGGTTCGCTGGAAACCAGCCATGTTCCTCACTCTAATTGGCCTAAGCCCATTTGATTTGCCCATATGGTTACCCTAACCCACAACATCATTTGACCCAAGCCATCCTAACCGGCCCAATTATCCGGCCCCAAACACAATTATGGCCCAAGTGTTTCATTTGGCGCATGCGAACAATTTAGTCCATGTAACGTTTGGCCCATTTGATTCAATGTGCAAACTAACATGTGAAACCAAATTAAGTGATAACATGCAAGTAATTATATGCCAATAGTCAATCTTTACTACAAAGGTGACAAGTTTGGGTGTAATTAAGTCTATAAAGTTTAAACAATTCATTTTAGAATATGCTAACAAAAGATTTCAAAGTGACAAAGTAAAGGAAAAATGATGATACAAAACCATGTTACAAGATGTTAAGGGTTGTTAATATTCAACCTAAAATTCTAAGTTTTATACTTAGCACCTCTTTTGTTGTGATATTAAAGGGAGTTAATATGAAAAAAATAAACAAGTATATTAGCCTTACAAAATTGGGATAAGGGCTAACAAAATCCTTAGTAAGAAAATTGGGCCGAATAAAGACCGAGACTTGCAAGTGTTAGCCAACTTTAGGGCTAACACATATGCACACACAAATCACTACAACATATACTTATAAGATACAACAACATGAAATCAATACAGGATTGTGAATACTACCACAAACACAACAACGAGCGCGTGCATTCTTGTTTATACTTAGTCAACCACTTCAAACACAAGGTGAGTTCATTTGTCCCTTTTCAAACATATTTGTTTTTACCTCGGGACTGAGAAGCATGATATACATTTTAAAACAATTATTGAAATGTTTATTAAATGCTTTTACACATATTCATGATGCTTATACTCATGCTTAAGCCTGTAACTCTTATTCGGGAAGCTAAAGACTAAGACTTAATCTATATGCTTGATGCTTATGCTATAAACTCTAAGCTTAAACTACATGCTCGATGCCTATGCTATAAACTCTAAGCTTAAACTAGATGCTTGATGCTTATGCTATAAACTCTATGCTCAAACTATATACTCGATGCTTATGCTATAAACTATATGCACAATATTAATGTTACGGACTATATGCTCAAACTATATGATAATGCTTGAAACTAAATGCTCAAAGCTATGATTGTATGCTAAATGCTAAGCTTGTATCTATTCATCGGCTGCGTAATTGTTAAACATTGCTAGAGCAAAGCTTGTACCCATGCACTGAGATACGTGAAAGCTAAACTACGCGAATGCTAAGCTTTTATCTATATATGAGATACGTAAATGCCAAACATTGCTAGAGCAAGGCTTGTATCTGCATATAGGAGATATGTAAATGCTAAACTATGTGTGTGCACAGCTTGTGTCTATGTATGAGATACGTAATTGCCAAACATTGCTAGAGCAAGGCTTGTATCTGCATATATGAGATACGTAAACGCTAAACTATTCGGATGCTAAGCCCAAAGCAATTCATGATATACGTAATGGCTAAACATTGCTAGAGCAAAGCTTGTATCTAGACGTGGGCTACGTAAGTGCTAAACATTGCTAGAGCAAAGCTTGTACCCACGCATGAGATTGGTGAAAGCTAAACTATGGTTTGTGAAACAATGGTGCTTGTACAACTTACTCTAAAGCTAATCTACATGAATGCTGTAAACTTTTAAACTTTTAAACAGTACACTAAAGCTATGATGAAGACTGGATTGAATGGTAGGTAAAATGCTTAATTATCATTAACAACAATGTCATATGTGGTTTAGTATGTGGTGGGATGGCGTCTGGGTGGGTTGTAGGCTTGACCCTTTTGTTTGCCCTATATATAAGCATACCGAATTGGATATTACATGTGATGTTAATGAGGTTAAGGTTTTACCGTAACAGGTTTGCTAAAGCTATTTTTTCAACAAATAAACTATATGAACTGACCAACTATTGTGTTGACTTTGTTTTCTTACATGTTTTCTCAGGTGATGCATAGGTTTAAGCTAAGGCTCAGGATTTCATGCTAGGATGCCCAGATAGAGGACCTAGTAGACTTTTGGAAAGCACATATTTTGTTAATGATGCGAGTCACTTTTGATATCTTGCACAGATACAAGATAGAAACATTTGATTCTTTTGATAGGTTTACTTAGTTAAATTATCGAAGATTGATAGTGTAATTTAACTTTGTAATCCTAGTTTGATGCTTTATTGTGCTTTAGTTATTCTCAATGTTGATGCTATGCAAACAATCTGATCATCACGATTATCACTCACGATATCGCGCCCCGAGAACCTTTCGCCCGGCTGGAAACTCGATCCGTCTCGCTGGCTCGGGGTGTGACAGATTGGTATCAGAGCTCAAGGTTATAGAGAATAATAGGTCATTTACTTAAAACGGTTTGGCCTAGACTATAACTTAGGGACCCTCATGTAGAGAGCATAAGATTAGGATTGCATTGTGTCTTTTGCATTCGATCACTGCACTAACCAATATCCTTTTGGTTATGATCAGAATGCAGCGTAGAAGACAACCGACCCCGCAAGCTTCTGCACCTCACTCATCGACCCCTACACCACCAGATTCACCACCGCCACCTCCTCCTCCACTAAACCCTCCTCCGAACCCGAATGCGGTTCCAGCTCTTGATCCTGCTACTGTTGCTTTGGCAACACTTCTGAGCATCCAACTGATGAGCCAACTTAAAGATGACATCCCAGAGATGATTAAAAAAAATCCAAGGCCACGAAAACAATTTTGGTCACACTACTGGAGAAGCTAGTGGAAACACTGGCACTACTTCTGACTGCTCCTACAAATCATTTGTAGGATGCAAGCTGCCGAGCTTTACTGGTGTCGAAGGAGCTGTTGGATTAATCCAATGGCTGGAAAAGATGGAGACGACTCTGGACATAAGCGGTTGTCCGGAACATCATAAAGTTCGCTATGCAGCTGGGTCTTTTAGCAAGCGAGCTTTGACGTGGTGGAACTCCCAGATTCGAGCAAGAGGCAGAGAGGAAGCACTGGCAATGCCTTGGGCAGATTTCAAACTCCTTCTGAGGAACGAATTATGTCCGAAGCATGAACTACAAAAGCTGGAAGTCGAGCTCTCAAAACATGTGATGAAGGGAGCTGATCATATGACTTTCACCACACGCTATCATGAACTGGTAGCTTTGGTGCCAGAGATGGTGCCAACACTGGAAAAGCTGATCGATCGATATGTAGCAGGATTACCCTCCTGCATTCAAAGCATTGTGCTGGCTGCATATCCCGCAACTCTGGAGTCAGCCATCTCCCTCTCAAATAAACTCACTAGTGTGATGGTGAAGTCAGGGGTTTTGAAAGATGACACGGGGAAAGCGAAGGAAGAATCGACAAAGAAACCCGAGCACCACCAAAAGAAAAAGCAAAAGGTCGTCAAAAACTATGCGATGGCCACTCCTCTAAGACAAGCTCCTGCAGTACCTGCTGATGCTGCACCTAAGAATTATGTTGGAGTGCATCCTCAGTGTACTCACTGCAAGTATCATCATCATGCTAAAGCGCAATGTAGGAAGTGCATGAATTGTGGTCGATTTGGCCACTGGGTTACACAGTGCCGCACTCCTGCAACACAAGCTACCAACAATGCTGCTAGAGCATTACCTCAACCACCACCCCCAGGCAACAACACTAACAACAACAGAGGATGCTATAGTTGTGGAGAAGTGGGTCACTTCTCCAGAGATTGCCCGAAGAGAGTGCAACAAGGAGCACAAGCACCTCGTGGACGGGCTTTTGTCATCGGAGCCAATGCAGCACGCCAAGACCCTAATGTGGTCACTGGAACATTTCTCTTACATGACTCTTATGCATCTATTCTGTTTGACACTGGTGCAGACCAAAGTTTTATTTCATCTGATTTTGCACATCAACTTAATCTTACTGAGGAAACTTTAGACTCCCCTTACATTATCGAAGTAGTGAAAAGGAAACAAATCACAGTTAGCACTATACTTAGGAACTGCCCACTCACACTCACTACTCACACATTTACCATCGACTTGCTACCGATGGAGTTTGGCAATTTCGACATCATTGTTGGGATGGATTGGCTATCTCTCAATAGGGTAGAAGTCATCTATTCTGAAAAGCTACTTCGGATTCCATTGGCGAATGATCGTGCATTGGAAGTTCGTGGGATCAAGCAAAGCGAAGTGTCAAAATCATATCCTGCATAAAAGCGCGTAAGTGTCTACAAAAGAAATGTATAGCTTTCTTGGCTCACGTGGTGGAAAAGGAGAAAGACAAGAAAACGATACAAGGCACGATAGTAAAGGAATACCGGAAGTGTTTCCTGAAGATCTACCCGGTTTTCCACGTGTACGACCGGTAGAGTTTCACATTGATTTGATTCCTGGAGCAACACCTGTTACTAAATCTCCTTACAGGTTAGAACCTTCATATATGCAGGAATTGTCGAATCAACTACATGAGCTACTTGACAAAGGTTTCATCCGACCGAGCTACTCACCTTGGGGAGCCCTGGTTTTGTTTGTGAAAAAGAAGGATGGATCCTTTCGTATGTGCATAGACTACAGGGAGCTAAACAAACTAACCATCAAGAATCGGTATCCATTACCGAGGATTGATGATTTGTTTGACCAACTGCAAGGAGGATAGTACTTTTCGAAGATTGACTTGCGGTCTGGGTACCATCAGCTCAGAGTTCAAGATGAAGATATACCGAAGACAGTTCCGTACCAGATATGGGCATTACGAGTTCATGGTGATGCCTTTTGGATTGACGAATGCACCTGCGGTTTTCATGGATCTCATGAACCGAGTGTGTAAGCCGTATTTAGATCAATTTGTTATTGTTTTCATTGATGACATATTGATGTATTCTAAAAGCAAAGCAGAGCACGAGCAACATCTTAGAATGATCTTGGAACTGTTGAAGGAAGAGAAACTCTATGCCAAATTCTCTAAGTGTGAATTTTGGTTAAAAGAAGTTCAATTCCTGGGTCATGTAGTTAACAGTGAGGGAATACATGTTGACCCTGCCAAGATCGAAGCAATAAAGGACTGGGACACTCCGAAGACACCGACATAGATACGTTCCTTTCTAGGCTTAGCAGGCTATTATAGAAGGTTTATCTCAAACTTTTCTAAGATAGCCCTGCCACTCACAAAGCTAACATAGAAAAGCGAACCGTTTGTTTGGGTACAGAAGCAAGAAGACGCCTTTCAGACTTTGAAGCAAAAGCTATGTGATGCTCCAATCTTATCTCACCCAGACGGTTGTGATGACTTTGTAGTGTACTGTGATGCATCCCATCAGGGACTCGGCTGTGTGCTAATGCAGCAGGACAAAGTTATCGCGTATGCTTCGAGACAACTGAAGATTCATGAGAAGAACTACACTACTCATGATCTGGAACTGGGAGCAGTGGTATTCACATTGAAGATTTGGAGACATTACTTATATGGCACCAAGTGTACCATATTCACTGATCACAAGAGTTTGCAGCACAAATTCGATCAGAAGGAACTCAACATGCAACATCGACGTTGGGTGGAACTTCTAAATGATTACGACTGTGTAATCAAGTACCATCCGAGCAAGGAAAACGTTGTAGCTGATGCCTTGAGTCGGAAGGAATGGGTCAAACCCTTGTGCATCAGAGCAATGGGGATGACTATGCAGACAAGCTTACACGACAACATCATGCAAGCACAACAAGAGGCTGTTGAAAGAGGAAACTTGAAGAAAGAACTAGATTGTGGAGCAGAAAAGCAACTGGAGACAAAGCCTGATGGAATCATCTACTACAAGGATCGGGTATGGATTCCTGTAGTGGATGAATTGAGAAGGCTTATCTTTGATGAAGCACACAAGACCAGGTACTCTGTTCATCCTGGTGCTGATAAAATGTACCAAGACTTACGGGCGTTTCATTGGTGGCCGGGTATGAAGAAAGACATAGCCGAGTACGTTGGTCGATGCCTAACGTGTGCCAAAGTGAAGGCGGAACACCAGAAACTGTCAAGTTTACTGGAACAGCCTGAAATTCCACTTTGGAAATGGGAACAAATAGCTATGGACTTTGTTATCAAGCTACCCCGCACTTCCAGTGGACATGACACTATTTGGGTTATCATTGACCGATTGACCAAATCTGCTCATTTCTTGCCAATGCGAGAAACTTACACGATGGATAAACTTGCGAAACTCTACATCAACGAGATAGTGGTACGCCATGGTGTGCCATTGTCTATCATCTCTGATCGTGATAGCAGATTTACATCGAGGTTCTGGCAATCATTACAGAAATCTCTAGGGACACATTTAAACTTGAGTACAGCTTACCACCCACAAACGGATGGTCAGAGCGAACGTACTATACATACCCTGGAGGACATGTTAAGAACCTGTGTTCTAGACTTCGGTGGGAATTGGGATTCTCATTTGCCACTGATCGAATTCTCTTACAACAACAGCTATCATAGTAGCATCGGATGTGCACCGTTCGAGGCTCTCTATGGTCGAAAATGTCGATCGCCGATCTGTTGGTCTGAAGTGGGAGATAATCGAATAACCGGGCCAGAACTCATTCAGGAAACTACAGGAAAAATTGCTCAGATACAACAAAGACTACAAGCAACTCGAAGTAGGAAAAAGAGCTATGCCGACAAACGGCGCAAGCCGTTGGAATTCCAAGTGGGAGACCGTGTCATGTTAAAGGTGTCCCCATGGAAAGGCGTAGTCCGTTTTGCAAAGAAAGGCAAACTAACACCACGATACGTAGGACCGTTCGAGATCATCGAGCGTATTTGTCCTGTGGCGTATAGACTTAGATTACCAGATGAACTTAGTGGTGTGCACGACGTGTTTCACGTCTCAAACTTGAAGAAATGCTTAGTTGATAAATCGCTCGTCATACCAGTTGAAGAAATTCAATTGGATGAACATTTACACTTTGTCGAAGAACCTTTGGAGATTATGGATCGCAAGGTTAAACAACTGAGGCGAAGCCATATCCTGATTATCAAGGTTCGTTGGAACTCAAAGCGCGGACCCGAGTTCACTTGGGAACGCGAAGATCACATGAAGCTCAAGTATCCCCAACTGTTTACAAAGGAAGTCGTACCGGATAACGATTCTTAAATTTCAGGGCGAAATTTCTCTAAAAAGGGGAGACTGTAACATCAGTGCCGGACGCGTTGCCGAAACAGTGATCTCTACAGTAACTTGCACAGTAACTCAGGTACACACTACGGGAAACTATGTATATGCTATTGACACTTGATGCTTGCCACTAAACTATTATGCTATTGTTCTGAAATCTGACTTAAACCTTATGGTTTAACAGTCAGAAACACATCAGACAACACTGAACTGACACACAAATGCTTGATTTAATGCTATTATGTATAAACGTATGCGAGGTTAAACAAAACAAAACCATAACGGGTGTTGTTACGGAATGCAAAACCGACGAATTATTCGTATAGGTGACGATCTGTACGAATAAATCTGAAAGTTTAATGTTCTGAAATGATGACTGAAAAGTAGAAAACAAGAATCAGAAAGTGAAACCAACGCCGTGTCCGTTCGGGTGACGATTCGAACGAATACGCGCGAAGGTGACACATTCTGACGAAACGAAAACGAACTACGAAAAGATCGATAATAATGCAAGAAAGTTAAACATTAAATATTTATTAGGAATCACAATCTTTTAGGAATTTTAAGAACAAACTCACTTTAATTAAAATACATATAATATGTGTAAAAGTGACGCGAATTAACGAAGCGTTTAAAATAACCAACCACGATAAATAATTCAAGAAAAATGGATTTAAAACATTTACTAGGAATAACCACCTTCCAAACATTTGGAAATAAATCCTTTTCATTTAGATTACAACACACGCGCATAACGTGCCGGAAACGCGACGAAAACGAGAACCGAGCAACCGAAACGAACCCGAACACCCACGGGGTATATAAACCCTAAATGATTTCATTTCTTCATTTATTACACTCTCCCTATCTCTCTCTAAACCACCTCCACCATCATTCTCTCTCTCTCTATGTTCAAGACTTCAAAACACCATAACTCCTCCAATTCTTGGTGAAATCTTGTGTTTTTGGTGTCCACACGAAGATCTCGAGCTACTCTACTGTCACACCCCGAGCCGGCGGGAACGGATCGACTTTCCTGTCGGGCGGAAAGTTCTCGGGGCGCGATATCGTTTGATAATCGAAATGATCAGATTGTTTACATAGCACATGAGATATAAAATGAGAAATGTTAAAATAACATCAATACAGAATTACAAAGTTAAATTACATAGTAGTGTTCATAATTTAACTAAGTAATTCTACCAAAAGAATCATTGTGACTTCTATCTTGTAACTGTACAAGATATACAAAATATGATTCACTGTTTTGTCATATCAAAAGTATGCAACACAAAATTAAGCTAGGTCTTCTAAAAGTCCACTAGCTTAGTTCTTGCAGATGAGTACTACACCTGTTCGTCACCTGAGAAAACATGCATTTAAACAAAGTCAATACTAGGTTGGTGAGTTCATAAATATAGTAATTGAAAACCTTGATTTGTTCACATGCACAATCACAATGTAATTCTTGTTACTTGTATGTTGTTTGATTCACCCGTTCACCCAATGGCTTCTCAATAGTTATATTCACTAATAATATCTCATCCTAGTAGTTATGCTTATATGTAGGGCATATGTAGGGGAACCAAGCCCCAGCCAACATCCCACCACATAACTACTAGAACTCCACACTACTTGCAATACAACTACCGATATCCATTTCCATTTCACCTGTTCATCTCTTTTGTTAATCACCTGTAACATCATGTGTAGAATAATATAATAATAGGGTTTTAGTTATCAAACCGAAGTATTGATAACCCTTTTATGTATTAAGGATATTAGATTAATTTAATCTGATCCTTGTATTATTCTATTACTTGTGGGGTTAACTGTTAATCAATGTTAAATATTAAGAGTGTTAGTTAACCGTTTGTCATTTGTTCTCAACTTGAAGCGCATAGAGCATAAATGGGAGTCCATTGTTATCCTCACATAATCAAATCACAATGCACCCCAATTTACCTCTACCACCTTGTATTCCCATAGACCTCAACGAAAGCTATTACCAGTAGTGGAACATGAGAGAAGATCAATTTCTCAACCTACTAGTCAATAGGATTCCGCTGGATTAATTACATATTCCTGCAGATTAATATCACCATGTGACGCTTTCCCAGAACCTGACTTGGAGTCGCCCTGTTACTGGTCATACGTTACCGACCAATGAATCAATACGATCAACATACTTGCCCTACAAGCTAGAGGTTTGTCAAACCTCTAGTACCACTATGCTATCGTCGGTTTAGTCACGTCAAACTAACTGGTCAGCGATTATAAGGGGCTTACATGATCAATTGCACAGTGGCACATGATTGAAATGATATAATACAACAGTTCAATAGTAATTAATTGTAATGTGTTCATCAATGTAATGGTTCTCAATGTTATATGTTCTCATTGTTATTAACAAGGTTGAATAAGAACTTGTCTTATTACATTATGTTAATTATTGTATGAATGATGTTGTTATCATGAATTTATATTATCATGATTATCATTTCTTGTTATTCCATATAATCACCATGTTGTCACTAAGCTGTGATAAGAACTAGTCTTACTACACTTAGTCGACTCAGGTGGTGGATGATTCTTGTTCCATGTTATCCTGTAATATGTGTTGAGTTGTAAGCTAAGTGTTATAAGCACTTGTCTTATTACACTTAGTTAACTCTAGTGTTGAATGATGTTAAGAAGATGTGTTATCTTCGTATCATTCTTGTGTTTTGTTCTCGTCATCATGTTCTTCTGTGATTATCTTAATGTTTGTTCTTGTAAGAATAATTAAGTGTTGTAAGATATAATCTTGCAACTATATTATTCTAATGTGTTGATGAATTATGAAGTTATATTATCATATTCATCCTAGTTATTCCTGTCATGTCATGATCATACAAGCATGCATACAATGATAAATGATAATAAAGCATTTAATATTATCTAAATCAAAGTATAAGCAATATGTTAAGAAAAACTTTTAAATAAATAAAAGTAAGCATGTTTCTCAGCCCCGTGAGTTTAAAATCAGTTAAGATTAAAGAAAAGGGGCATATGAACTCACCTTATGTTTGAAGTGGTTGACTTAGCTTAAACGAAGAATGCACGCGCTCTTGATTGCACTTGTTGTGTTTTCACGATCCTGTATTGATTTCACATTGTATTTAACTTATAAGTGTAGATCCTCAAGTACGTGTTTGCGTGTGTGTTTGTGTTAGCTCTAGGATCGGCTAACACTCGCGAGTTTCGGTCTCGGTCTTCATTCGGCCCATTGTACTTATTATTGACCATGTGTTAAATCTTGATTTACTATCTTGACAAGAGTGTTTCTAAACATAGGACTAGATGTTAACCTATAAGTTAACCATCCTTGACCTCTTGTAATATAGTTTTGTGCCATTATTGTTCCATTTGATTTAACATTTAATAGAACCACTTGTTGACCTATTCGAAATACCATGTTTTAAACTTTATGAAATTACACCCAATACTTTATCACCTTTGTAGTAACATTTTCTAATACTCATGCATAAGTTTTGTTAATTGCTCTCTAAAGTGTTGGTTTATTTCGTCCTTAATTTGGGCCGAAGTTAGTGATCATGGGCCTTGGGCCAATTGTTTTACATGGGCCGAAAGGTTAGTCATGGGCTGGGTAGTGGACCGTAAATCTGTTATTGGGCCAGTTATAATTTGCGTGGCTACATGAATGTTTTGGACCGAGAGGCACATGGTCCGCATGAATGGCTCCATCCTAAACTATGTCGTAGGCAAAACTAATTGGGCTAGTGGGTGATTTTGGGCTTTTAGACATCTCGGTCAACACAAGGTAGATCCGACCATCACTCAGCGAACCTCTTAGTTTATTGAGCTAGGGTTCATGGACTGAATTAGGTTCGTCTGAAGGTAGTCATAGGGTTCGGTGGTGCTGCATTGGTTCGGCAAGTGAAAGGTTCGACTACAACTGCATTAGGTTCGGCCCCAGTGAGTAGAGGTTCGGGGGTGTTGCTTGGCGAACCCTAGGATGGACAGGTTCGGCGGTTGGGTAGGTTCGGTAGCTTGCATGGGTTCGGTCGGAGATTGTAGGTTCGCCTCTTGCGTAGTGGTTACAGGTTCGTGCAAGGTGAAGGTTCGTTGAGCAGGGTTCGGCAATGCTAGGTTCGCGAGGATGATCGTGATGCAGGTTGAAGGTTCATGGCACGACTCAACACATGGTTCGTGATGTGAACATCAGCAAGGTTCGTCACCCCTGCAGTCCGATGTTGAGGTTCGGCCATCCTACGAACCTGTACATCTCATCACCCCCGTCAAACCTGGTGGAGTTGTAGGGCTGTTTAACTCGTCGTGGATGTACTAGGTAAGGTTTTTCGGGAATGTGGAATGAGTGTACTGATGTTCTATGCCAATCTAGGGTTCCGGTCGAACAAGCAAGCATGAAACCCTATTTTTCAGATTTTCCTTGCTCAATACCTTGATTTTCAGCGGATGAAACTCCAGATCCGTTGTACTTCCTTGTAGAGGATGTCGAGAGCTACGCGTGGACACCAAGAACGCCCGGTTTCGTTTAGAAACGAGTGAGATACGTGGATTTGAAGGTTGAAATTGGTGGTGGGAGAGAGGTGGCCAGAATTCTTGGTCTAGAGAGAGAGTGAGATGTTGAAAATGAGCTCAAAAGCCTTATTTAAGGCTTTAAATACCCCGCGGGTATTCGGGTTCGTTACGTGTTTTAAATAAAAGAAGTGTTATTTTAATTATTTTGATGAGTTTCAAAATTGTAAAATATTATTTATTTTATTTTATTAATTTAAAGTCGTTCGTGTCGTGTTTCGTTTTCGTTTCGTCAGATCGCGTCACCATCACGCGTATTCGTTCGAATTGTCATTCGAACGAACACGTCGATGGTTTGGCTTTCTGACTTTTGTTTTCTACTTCCCAGTCATCATTTCAAAACGTTAAACTCACAGATATGTTTGTGTGAATCGTCACCCACGCAAACACACTGTCAGTTCGTTATTCTGAAACGACATCCTGTTATCACATTATTTTCACACTGATTTGTCGGCCATCTGATTCATCGCAATCGATTTGTTCTTGTTATTTGTTTGAATACTGTTGTTTCTCGTGTTTCGTGGTATTATTTGTACTTAGGTTTTCACCTAAATACTAACTATTGTTTCAAATGAGTGTTGTACTTACGGCATTTAAGTTTACACATAAATACGTACAACTGTTTCTTGTATTTTGGATTCTGTTAATACAAGTACTGTTCACAATCATGTATTTACACATAGTTACTATTGAAAGTACACGTACCGTACAGACTTGCCGGCCGGTCAGGTACTAGTTGTCACAGTATCCCTTTGTTAAAGAAATTTCGTCCCGAAATTTAAGCATCAAAGTCGGGCTCTAATTCTCGAACAGGTGGGGATACTTTGTTTTCATGTTGTCCTCGCGCTCCCAAGTAAATTCTGGTCCACGCTTGGAGTTCCATCGAACCTTTACAATAGGGATACGGCTTCGTTTCAGTTTCTTAACTTCACGTTCCATAATCTCTATAGGTTCTTCAATGAAGTGTAATTGCTCATCTATTTGTATCTCTTCCAATGGTATGATCAATGTTTCGTCTGCTAAGCACCTCTTGAGATTTGATACGTGAAACACATCGTGTACTCCGCTGAGCTCATCAGGGAGTTTGAGTCTGTATGCCACAGGACCTATGCGTTGAGTAATCTCAAACGGTCCGAAATACCTTGGTGCTAGCTTGCCCTTAGTCCCAAAACGAACTACGCCTTTCCATGGGGACACTTTCAACATGACTCGGTCACCCGCATCAAATTCCAAAGGCTTGCGCCGTTTGTTTGCGTAACTCTTTTGGCGGCTACGTGTTGCTTGTAGTCTCTGTTGTATCTGGGCTATCTTATCAGTAGTTTCCTGGATAAGTTCAGGCCCAGTGATTCTGTTATCTCCCACTTCGGTCCAACAAATTGGAGACCGACATTTTCTACCATATAGTGCTTCAAATTGAGCACATACAATGCTGTTGTGGTAGCTATTGTTGTAGGAGAACTCAATGAGTGGTAAATGTGTATCCCAACTCCCACCGAAGTCTAGGATGCATGTCCTCAACATATCCTCTAGGGGTTGAATGGTTCGCTCACTTTGTCCATCCGTTTGTGGATGATAAGTAGTGCTCAAGTTTACACTTGTCCCTAGGGATTGTTGCAATGATTGCCAGAACCGCGAAGTAAATCAACTGTCCCGGTCGGAAATAATAGACAACGGCACACCGTGCCTCACTACTATTTCATCAACGTAAAGTCTTGCTAGTTTCTCCATCTTGTAAGTTTCTCTGATCGGCAAGAAGTGAGCGGACTTGGTCAATCTATCAATGATGACCCAAATCGAATCGTGTCCGCTGGAAGTGCGGGGTAGCTTGGTAATGTAATCCATAGCTATTTGTTCCCACTTCCATTGTGGTATCTCTGGTTGCTCCAGTAAACCCGAAGGTTTCTGGTGTTCAGCTTTGACTTTGGCACATGTAATGCATTTGCCAACATAAGTGGCAATATCTTTCTTGATTCCCGGCCACCAATAAAACGACCTAAGATCTTGGTACATCTTATCGGCACCAGGATGAACGGAATAACGTGTCTTGTGTGTCTCGTCAAGTATAAGTGTTCGAAGTTCATCTACTGCCGTGATCCAAACACGATCCAGATAATAGATAACTCCATCTTGTTTTGTCACAAAATGTTTCTCGGCTCCACAGTCGAGCTCTTGTTTCAAATTGTCTCTTGCCACTGCTTCTTGTTGTGCTTGTAGAATTAGTTTTCTAAAACTTGTTTGCACGTTCATTCCCATTGCACGAACACGCAAGGGTTTGACTATTTCCTTCCGACTCAAAGCATCTGCAACAACATTTGCTTTGCCCGGATGGTATTTGGTCACACAATCGTAATCGTTCAGGAGCTCCACCCAACGTATCTGTCTCATGTTAAGCTCCTTCTGATCAAATATGTGCTGTAGACTCTTGTGATCTGTGAAGATAGTGCATTTGGTACCATACAGGTAATGTCTCCAAATCTTCAAAGCAAAGACAACAACTCCCGGTTCTAGATCGTGTCTTGTGTAATTCTTCTCGTGTATTTTCAACTGTCTTGAGGCATAAGCAATCACTTTGTCTCGTTGCATCAAAACACATCTGAGTCCCTGATGGGAAGCATCACAGTATACCACAAAGTCATCATTGCCTTCTGGGAGTGTTAAGATTGGAGCATTGCACAATCTTTGTTTTAGTGTCTGGAATGCCTCTTCTTGTTTCTGGGTCCACACAAAAGATTCACTCTTCTGTGTGAGCTTGGTGAGAGGCAAGGCTATCTTAGAGAAATTCGAAATGAATCTCCTGTAATAACCTGCCAATCCCAAGAATGATCTGATCTCTGTTGGGGTTGTAGGCATATCTCAGTTCTTGATCGCCTCTATCTTGGCAGGATCCACGTGAATACCATCACTGTTAATCACGTGACCCAAGAATTGAACTTCCCTTAACCAAAATTTACACTTGGAGAATTTGGCATAGAGTCGTTCTTCTTTCAGGAGTTCCAAGACTGTTCTGAGGTGTTGTTCATGTTCTTTCTCGTTCTTTGAATAAATCAGTATATCATCAATAAAGACGATAACGAACTGATCTAAGTACGGCTTGCACACCCGGTTCATTAAATCCATGAACACTACCGGTGTGCTCGTCAGTCCGAATGGCATCACCATGAACTCGTAGTGATCGTATCGGGTACGAAATGTCGTCTTTGGTATGTCCTCTTCTTGAATCCGGAGCTGATGATAACCTGATCTCAGGTCTATCTTTGAAAAGTACTGTGCTCCCTGTAATTGATCAAACAGATCATCAATCCTCGGTAACAGGTACCGATTCTTGATGGTGAGTTTGTTGAGTTCTCTGTAATCAATGCAAATCCTGAAAGTTCCATCCTTTTTCTTAACAAAAAGAACCGGAACTCCCCACGGGGAAAAGTTCGGTCGGATGAATCCTTTGTCGAGTAGCTCTTGTAATTGATTGGACAACTCCTACATTTCAGATGGTGCAAGTTTGTAAGGAGACTTAGCTACAGGAGTCGCTCCCAGAATCAGATCGATTCGAAACTGCACCGATCTCTCGAGTGGCAGTCCCGGTAAATCATCCGGAAACACGTCCACATAATCTTTCACAATTGGTACATATTGGATCTTGATTGCTTTCTTGTCTTTCTCGATCACGTGAGCTACAAATGCAACGCATTGTTTTCGGAGGTACTTACGAGCCTTCATGCACGATATTATCTTGACACTGCGTTTCGCTTGGTCTCCACGAATCTCCAAAATCTCATTGTTCTCCACTGGAATGCGTAGTAACTTCTCGGAACAGATGAACTCAACTCGATTAAGGGATAGCCAATCCATTCTGATGATGATATCGAAACTGCCCAGCTCCATCGGTATCAAGTCGATGGAAAATGTGTGATCGCCAAGTGTTAGTGGGCTATTCTGTGACAACTGTAAGAAATCCCAACAAACGTAAACATATAATTATATATTGAATAATTAGGCCTAATAAAGGCCCAATAAGATATAAAGCCCAACATGATATGAAGGCCCAAATAGGCCCATTAAAACCCCATATGTACAATTTAGGCCCAATAAGGCTCATTAAAAATATAACTTGCGAAAGAAAACGTGTAAATTGTAACAAAATGATATTATCTTAATTATTAGAAACTTAAACATAAAATCTAACCTAAGAGAAATAACACGAATCAGTGTAACATAAACTTACGAAGTCGTGTTTAGCACTAGTTAAATGATATTAACCGTTTAAATGTTCTAATACCTAAATCAAGGTAAAACGTGTATAAGAAATAATAATTATGAATAAATAAAATATTAAAAACATAAGAGTTCTATTCTGAGCGCGAAAACATTAAACAGGTAAATGCATCGTATACGCGATATTAACGCCGTTTAACGTAATTAATTAAACAAATTAATTTTAACGGACAAAATAAACATTTTAATAATATTTTAGGTTACTATTCGCTATCTAATATATTTCGGGGCGAGAATAATAAACGGAAACGGAATACGCACGCGAGACGGCTCAAAATACGCGTTTTAACCTAATTGAAACCTAAGTAACCCTAAGTATAAAAAGGAGCCCCTTTCCCCATTTTCTTTCATTTTGCCAGCCGCACACATGAAATGTGTGTGTGTTTGCTGTTGTTCAAGAAAAACCGAGAGAGAGAGAGAGCGGCGGCACCACGGCGGAGTCACGGCGGCACCACGGCGGAGCACGGCGGCGGGGTAAGATGGCTGCATCACCGAACTCCTCTCATAACGCACAACAACCTTCTCTTCTATGGTTTCGTGAGACTCTGGCTCTAGAAGGGAGAAATCGGACGAGAAAGTACATGACGGCTAGGGTTTTCACCCTAACCGCCGGCGACAAGGGGCTTAGGGTGGCGTTGTGGACTGGTAATGTGCATTAGAAGATGGCAGGCGACCCAAAACATCACATGCAGTGGCTGTTACGGCTCTGGCAGCGGATTAGGATGGGGGCGGCTAGTGTTCCGACCAAGGGCTAGTAATACGCATAAGGCTCTTGTGGTGGTTAATCTTGCGGCGGTTCTAGGGTTCCGGCAGCCACACCTTCGTTCTCGGCAAACTAAGGTAAGTATTGACCCAATAACCCACATCGATCTACATATGCATGTTGATTTCTCGACTATTTTGTACTGATAAGTGTATTTGGGATGTGCCATGCGGCTGTAATGGACCCGGCATGGTGGCTGTGGCGGTGGAGCAGCCATGGTGGTGGTCATAAATGGAGGCGACAGAAAGTTAGGGTTTTTGAAGAAGGCTTGAACCCTGGTCAACGAAAGTCAACAGGAAATACGGCTGGTCAAACCCGGACCGTCATGGTCAACAGCAAAAACCGACTACTCGATTTTATTCGTTATTTAAAAACGATTTTAGAAACATATTCGAGTTATGAAACATACGATCGGTTAAATAAATTAGATTGTACGCGCGAGATGAACGAGTGGAAAGGTAAACACGGGCGCCATTATATTTTAATGAATGGTTAATATGTTTAAACAAATAAATTAAGGTGGTTGAGCATTTGGGCTAAAATAGGATAAAATGTGGTTCATAATAATTAGATAATAATAAAAATGTTTATAAAACCATAAAACGTGTGTGAGTTATATTATACATTCGGAGTGACATTTGTGAATAATAATAGTCATGAAACCCAAAATACTAATATATAAGTTGGAATTTAAAACATAGCAACTTGTTCAATGTGTTAATATCAATACCTACATAATATGTATAAATGGTAATAAACGTTTAAATTAGTTTTAACAGGTCTTGATATGTAATATAGAACTTGTTGCATTGTGTATAAAATAACTTAGAAACTTAAATTATAAGACATTTTATAAATGGAGAACTCAAAGTATGGGCATGATTCATATATTATTTATGTAGGTGTTAAATCATTAAATGTATATATATACATCTATAGGTTAATATATACAATAAATAATTTATGTATAATCGTATGTTTACGAGTATGTTTAAATCCAATATGATAACAACTGATTTTATACAAGATAACAATCTCATATTAAGTCTCTAAATGATTACTAATTTGTTAGTTTTTATATTAAGGCTAATTACTTTTAAAAATTATTATTATTATTGCTATCAACGCCAACATTTTCATTTTTATTCTTTTAACAATATTAAAGGTCTTGCTAAATATTATCTAACACTTTAAACATATGCAAATCATAATCATTTAGGTTATTTAAATTATTGTTTATAAATAGTTACACTTAGCTTAAAAACATTAATATTAACCTAACGTATGATATTACCTTAGTTATCTATTTTATGATTAACATTTTGAACTAAAAACGTTGTTAGTGAAATTAGTATGATTATGTTTATTGCTGTTAATGTTGTTAATATTATCTTTGATAAAAGTTTCTCTAGGAATGTATAATTTGATTGATACATAGAAATTAAATTATAAATATGTTTAAACATTCTATTATTCTATAATTATAACAATTATAATAGTTAGTATATTCAATGACTACAACATGTATAATATTTTTGATACTAATGATTTATTTGCAACTATCTTGTTACATATGAAATCCTTATTAGTTATCTCTAATACTAATAAGTTAGGTGAATACATTATAATAATTATATGATTGTCTTGTAATACCTTATGCATTACATCAGCTTATATTTAGAAGATCATAAACATACTAGTCACATAAGTAGCATACTAGTAGTTATACTAAACATCAAATAATACCAACATTTGCTCATACATTTATACGTACAATATAAGGTAAGGATTTGTTATGTATAGTAATATAATGAAACTTTAAACTAGTGAAATTTAAACACATTAACCCAAAGAGCTCAACCACATTAAACAACCATAAAGTATGAAATCTACAACTTATACATATATACATAAATTGATACAAATAGGAGCTTGTGATGATGATAACTCTGGGAACGTAGCAAGGCATACATAGTGGCAATGATATAATTGTACAGGAACAAATGAAGGCATTTAGCAACCAGGTGAGTTCATGTGATCCCTTTTCTTTTACTGTTTTGGGATACTGAAAGCATGCTCCAAAAACCGTTTATAAATTTATATTTATGTGATAATGAACGTCCGTTTCAAATATAATTGCTTCCCCTAGACATTAAACATAATTTACAGCCATTAACTCCGGAGGAGAGCCGGTGGGTATATGGGTAGTACTACTTGGGGAATCCCCACGCACAGTGGCCCGAAAGGGTGGCCTTATAAAAATAGGGTTGAAACCCCACTGAGGTTAATGTCAACCGTTGTGGCATATATTCGCTTTGACACATTTACACCGAGGGCAGGAACGGGTCTCGGAATGGGAAGTAGATTAAAATGTCATGATACGGGCTAGCATTATAAGAGGCAAACGCTCGGCATGGCACAGGGTTGGTTGTATTGTTTTTGAATTATCACATGCTATTTATGATTGTGTCTGTAAACTAAAACTCATGAGCTCACCAACTTTATAGTTGACGTATTTTAGCATGTCTTTCAGGTAATTAGAAACAGGTATGGCTCGGATACTTGGTTGCTAGAACAGGAATACTGGATGTAAAACAGAAGAACTTGGCTAAAGATTAATATAGTGTGCTGATGCCTGGATGGACCCAATATCTCTAGAGAATCTCCCATTAGTTAAATCACATTTTAGATTTGTTGTAAACAAATTAGATACTTAGTCTAAACCTTTGGTTAAATTGTAATATATTCATTTTGTCTTCCGCTACTTTGTGTTTTGAATCAATCGTTAGTCAAGCCCCCTGGTTGGGTTGTGACATATTCCTAAGTATTGTGTCTACTGTGATCTGTTTGCCGTTTGCTATCTCAATAGTGTAAGGGGAGTCTAACAATTCCTCAACATAATTAAGATGGCATGCAAAATCGGATGAGATAAAACTCTGATCCGCACCAGTGTCAAATAATATGGATGCATAGAAGTCAGATAAGAGAAATGTACCCGTGATTATGTTCGGGTCCTGTCGTGCATCAGCAGCTCCAATCTGAAAGGCTCGTCCTCTTGCTGCCGGAGCCCTTGGTTGAAATCTCCTGGGACAGTCCCTAGAGAAGTGTCCAGGTTCACCACAGTTGTAGCAAGACCTGTTATCAGCAGCGACAGTAGTGGCTGCGTTGTTGTTTCTGTTCTGAGTCCTCGGGCTCCTGCATTGGGATGCCAAATGACCAAACTTCCCACAGTTAGTGCAGTGTCTGCACTGGATGCTTGGTAGATGATGATATTGGCATGTGTTGCACAAAGGTGCAGTGCCAGTGTATGGCCTTCTGATCTGCAGTGGTGTTGGTTGATTGAGCATCAGTGTCTGAGTGGTCGGAACAAAGTTCTTGACCACTTTTTGTTTCTTAGCCGGTCTCTTATCTGGCTTTCTTGAAGTTCCAGCTTTGGCTGTGTCAGCCTCTTTCTTGAACACCCCAGAAGCAACCATCATATCTGTCAGGGATGCTGACAGAGTAACAGCTAGTTCCATGGTAGTGGGATGGGCAGACATCACGTGCCCTTGAATGCAGGACGGCAGTCCCCCGACATACCATTTGATTCTCTTCTCCAGTGTTGGCACCACATCCGGTGCCAAGGTAGCCAACTCATGAAAACGAGTGGTGTAGGCCAGATGCCCAGCACCAATCATGACCAGGTTGAGTAGTTCAGTCTCAACCTTCTTGAGTTCGTTCCTCGAGCAAAACTTTGCCCGCAGCATCGCCTTGAAATCATTCCAAGGCATGGACAGAGCGTCATCTATGCCCCTTGTCTGAACTTGAGCGTTTCACCAAGTTAACGCTCTTTTGTGGAATGAGCCAACAGCATATCTTACCTTGTGCTGATCAGGACAGCCACTAATGTCTAGGGTGGTTTCCATTTTCTCAATCCTTTGGATTAATCCAACGGCACCCTCACTGCCACTTAAACTGGGTGGCTTGCATCCTACAAAGTTCTTGTAGGAATAGTCCTGATGTTGTCGGGTATTGCCACTGCCCTCCCCAGATGAGTTGGCAATGTTGGTGCTATTGTTGGTGTTGAGCATGTTCATCATCTCGGGAATCACATCCCTCAGTTGGCTGGTCAGCAGAGTGGCCAGTGCTATAGTAGCAGGATCTAGTACATGAGCAGGTGATGGCGGAGGAGGAGGTGGTTGTGTAGGAGAGTCAGCAGGTGAAGGTGTAGATGAGTGTGGTGTCAAGTCTTGTGGTGGTGGTGGCGGCAGTATAGCAGGTGGTGGTCTTCTCGACGGCATTCTGATCATAACCGAAAAGAAATCGGTTAGTGCAGTGATCAGATGCAGAAGACACAAGCAAATAGAATCCTATGTCATATGATCTCTACATGAGGGTCCCTAGGTTATAGTCTAGGCCAAACCGTTTAAGTAATATGACCTATATTTCTCTATAACCATGGCTCTGATACCAATCTGTCACACCCCGAGCCGGCGGGAACGGATCGACTTTCCCGTCGGGCGGAAAGTTCTCGGGGCGCGATATCGTTTGATAATCGAAATGATTAGATTGTTTAGATAGCACATGAGATATAAAATGAGAAATGTTAAAATGACATCAATACATAATTACAAAGTTAAATTACATAGTAGTGTTCATAATTTAACTAAGTATTTCTACCAAAAGAATCATTGTGACTTATATCTTGTAACTATACAAGATATACAAAATATGATTCACTGTTTTGTCATATCAAAAGTATGCAACACAAAATTAAGCTAGGTCTTCTAAAAGTCCACTAGCTTAGTTCTTGCAGATGAGTACTACACCTGTTCGTCACCTGAGGAAACATGCATTTAAACAAAGTCAACACTAGGTTGGTGAGTTCATAAATATAGTAATTGAAAACCTTGATTTGTTCACATGCACAATCACAATGTAATTCTTGTTACTTGTATGTTGTTTGATTCACCCGTTCACCCAATGGCTTCTCAATAGTTATATTCACTAATAATATCTCATCCTAGTAGTTATGCTTATACGTAGGGCATATGTAGGGGAACCAAGCCCCAGCCAACATCCCACCACATAACTACTAGAACTCCACACTACTTGCAATACAACTACCGATATCCATTTCCATTTCACCTGTTCATCTCGTTTGTTAATCACCTGTAACATCATGTGTAGAATAATATAATAATAGGGTTTTAGTTATCAAACCGAAGTATTGATAACCTTTTATGTATTAAGGATATTAGATTAATTTAATCTGATCCTTGTATTATTCTATTACTTGTGGGGTTAACTGTTAATCACTTTTAAATATTAAGAGTGTTAGTTAACCCTGTTGCCATGAACCTTCTGTTAGCCACGAACCAAAGAGCCACGAACCTCTTATTGTGTTTTAGCCGTAACATCCTTACCCAGCGAACCTGTGAGCTGCCATGTAGCGAACCTTGCAACATACATGCGAACCTATGGATGTGCTGCAACGAACCTACACCAATTGGCGAACCTGAGTGCTGCAAGGCCTAGCCGAATCCTTAAATTCCAACCGAACCTATTAGCAAGCACCGAACCTTTGGGCCACGAATCTCCATGAAGCCGAACCCTTCTGCATCAACGGACCTTAGAGCCATGACTTAGCCAGCCGAACCAAGTAACTTCACGAACCTATATTGGTTGTTGAAAGGTTCGCTGGAAACCAGCAATGTTCCTCACTCTAATCGGCCCAAGCCCATTTGATTGGCCCATATGGTTACCCTAACCCACAACATCATTTGACCCAAGCCATCCTAACCGGCCCAATTTGTTGGTTCTATCTGCCCAAGAGACATAATAAATTGATGTGGCTAGTATGTTATGATCCAAGTCGAGTCATACCCAATAACAAACTAGACAGACACCTACTATATTTATTTAATTGATATGATCAGTTAATTAAATAACAACACTTAGAAAATTGTGTTTTCTAAATAGAAGCACTTGTGAAATTAATAGATTACTTGGGTAATTTATTTATGAGAGATAACTTTATTTTGTTATTTAATTGGTTAAATAACACTTATAAAGTTTAAATAAAATGTAGCAAGTAACTAATTAAATGTCACTAGTTAAAATGGTTTTTACTATGAATAATTTAATTAAAAGTGGGAAGTATCTCATTGGTGAAGAGATGCATGACCCAAGAGTGGTCAATCCCACACATGCTTTACTGCCTTTTTTTAACCAATCATGAGACATGCATTTACACATTTTCTCATACAAGTATCTCTCACACAGTAAAAAATAAACTCTCTCATCCTCTCTCCTTGTAATTTTCGGCCAAGACCAAGAGCAAGAGAAAAAAGAGTTTTGTGGTTCTTCTATGTTGTTCAATCCTAGCACACCTTGGTGTTTGTTGTAGGTTTGTGGGTATACAAGCTTGTGGTCTGCATCCTTTGGAGATTTCATTCAACAACCATCATCTATTTCAAGAATCACACCCTCTATAGGAGGAGGTAGTTTTCTTGTTTCTAACTATGTTTGTTTGTAAGCATGAACATCCTCATATGGATCCTTTGATTCGGGTTAATCATAAAATGGTTTATGAAAATTTTAAAACAAGTTTTAAACTACTAATATCCGCTGCGTTTTTCCATTTTAAAATGGTTAAAATGGCTTTGATAAACTTGTTAAAACCCAACAATGGCATCAAGAGCCAGGTTATGTGGATGCATGCTTCAAAAATCCAAGAAAAAAGTGATTTTTGACACACTTGAGCCTAGGGGCTGATGTGTTTTGATAAAATAGTTAAACCCTTGTCTTTCAAAGTTTACAATATGCATGTGGAAACATTGAAAGATTAGTCATTTGGATGATAGTTAATTTGGACAAAATCGGTTTTGTTGAATTTTTTTTTGTGTTTGGCCGTAAGTTTCAACACAAAAAAAGGGGGAACATTTTTTTGAATACTTGTATGATTGTATATTTGGTGTTCATAACCTAGCCATGACCTTATGGATGTGTTTGGTTGATTTGGTTGTTTTTGGCATTTGACTATTCAAAGGATTGTAATAATTATTTTATTCATTTGGGCATGTAATTTATTTATTTCATTTGGTATGTAATAAATAGATCAGTTGTATTTTGGTTTCATTTACTAGATAAAAATGTATTAAGATATTTTTTGTAATTGTAAATGAAGACACAAAATGGTGTTTTGGTTTGGGCAAATTTGGGTCCAAAAGGACTTCATAGTCCATAATGGGATTCAAGCCCAAAACCAAATAACACCTTGGAGGACCAACTAGATTTTGGATCTGAAAAATGAAGCCCAATTGAAGCCCAAAGCAACATGGAGAAATCACAACACAAATGGACACTTGAAGCATTTGGATGCAAGATCAAGTGGGAGTTCTTGGACACAACACTTGTGTCATTTTCCACCCTTAGGAAAGACCTTTTGGCACACTTGTTTTGGCTAACAAGTGTGACAAGATTAGTTGGCTATGGTTATGCACTTATTTCGTTTATGTTTATTTGGTGGTTGTTTTGTATTATATTTGGATATGCATGATTAACAAACAAATAAACGCGACAAACTAAAACCAGTTCATTAAAATCATTAAAATTGGTAAAATACTTTGATTTTATTAAACATAATGATTTAATAATAAAATGGGTTTTATTATAAAAGAACCTAAGGGTACCACTCATTTGGATGCATACAAATGCAAAGTACACAAAGTTTTCTAAACTAGAATTAAGAAAACTAAGAAAAAAATTCCCTTTTAAAACAAATTTAACACCATCCTTTTACGCAACACTTGAATCACTTGGAAAATCTTTGTGGGATAAAGGTCACCTAACCACTTGGAGGAAACTTGTGTTTTAAGGTGGGAATACTATACTTGTGGGATAAAGGTCACCTAACCACTTGTGTAAGTAAACTCACACGAGTGTGTAAGTAGGACAACTTAATTTGCAAACCGTGTGGAATCGATCACCTAACACATGGGTTTCCAAATGGTGTTGATGGGATAAACATGCCAACTAAATATATGATATTTAATCGATCCCATACACTAGAAGTTGCAAAGGTTGCAATTGTCAAACGTTGACTACCTTGTTAATTTAAAAATGGGATAAAGGTAACCTAACCATTATTTGAATGTAACGTTGGATTCTAGATTTATTTATTTATTAATTGTCATTAAGACACAAAGGGTATTAATAATTAAAACGTAATAAAGAACGTACTAAAATCAAACTTTGTTAAATTCTTGTAGATGGCCGCAAACGATGCTAATAACGATAACCCAACCGGTAATAGCCAATCACTAAGAGCAATTCTCCAAAGAGAACGTCTAAATCACACAAACTTTATGGATTGGTATCGAAACTTGAGAATTGTTCTCAAGCAAGAGAAACGATCCTACATTTTAGACGATCCCATCCCCGATGAACCCAATGAGGATGATGAGGATGCCTATCTCGAATGGATTAAATATGTCGAGGATTTCGTACAAGTCTCTTGCCTAATGTTGGCAAGTATGACTACCGAACTCCAAAAGGAGTATGAGCTCCACGGGGCTTATGACATGATTACCCAATTGAAGGAAACGTTCCTTCAACAAGCAAGGGTAGAAAGGTTCGAAACGGTTCGAGCACTTCATGCATGTCGTATGGAAGAAACCCAATCGGTTTCATCTTATGTACTTAAGATGAAAAGCCACATTGATCGCCTCGAAAGGCTAAATTGTCCCGTCTCGAAAGAGTTGGCAACGGATTTGATCCTCAAGTCTTTGTCAAAAAGGTTTGACAACTTTTTCATGAACTATAACATGAACGGATGGGACAAGAGCGTTGGTGAACTTCACTCAATGCTCAAAACGGCCGAGGCTGCAATGGGTAAAAAGGTTTTACCCGTTGTCAATATCAATGAAGGGGCTAACAAGAAAAGGCAGCATCCCGAACCTAAGGCAAATGTTGCTAAAGGTAAAGGGTACTCAAAGGGAAAAGGGAAGGGTAAGGCTAAAGTGGAACCACCAAAACCCAAAGAAAAGAAGCAAAAGGTTGCTGCAAATGACCCATGCTTTAAGTGTGGTGAGATAGGACATTGGATGAGGAATTGTCCAGTCTATCTCAAAGAGTTGAAAGAAAAGAGGGATGCAGGGCAAACCTCAGGTACAACTTTCATGATTCATATTGATCTTAATGTTATTTCCTCTAACACATGGGTACTGGATACCGGATGTGGAACTCATATTTGCAATTTGTTGCAGGGGTTTAAAAGAAGTAAGGACTTCAAGAAAAGGGATGTTAGCCTCTTCATGGGCAATGGAGCAACAGTTCAAGTTGAAGCCCGAGGAGACTATACATTAAATCTTCCAAGTGGTTTGGAAGTAATTTTGAGAAATGTTTTGTATGCTCCTAGTTTGACTAGAAACATTATTTCTGTTTCCATTTTAAGACAATATGGTTATGGTTTTAAATTTATTGAAAATGATATTCATGTTTCTTTAAATGATGTGTTTTATTTCAAAGCTATTCCTTTAAATGGTATTTATGAATTGGTTCATGATAATGCATTGAATGATAGCTCATTGTACCAAGCAACCACCAAGAAACTCAAAATGGATTTGAGTGAGACCTATTTATGGCATTGTCGCCTTGGACATATAAACAAGAAACGTATAGAAACACTTCAAGTGAATGGTCTCTTGAAAACGAATCAAAATGATTCATTTGATATATGTGAATCTTGTTTACAAGGCAAAATGACCAAAGCCCCTTTAATATAATTAATGAAAGGGCCAAGGATTTATTAGGAATCATACATTCGGATGTATGCGGTCCTTTTAAACCAATAAGTAGGAATGCTGAAAGATACTTCATTACCTTTACCGATGACCATAGTCGTTATGGGTATGTGTACTTGTTAAGACACAAAGATGAAGCTTTTGAAACGTTCAAAATCTTTAAGAATGAAGTAGAAAATCAACTCAATAAGTCAATTAAAATTCTTCGAACCGATAGAGGAGGTGAATACCTAAGTGATGCCTTTCAAGAGCATCTTCGAAGTTGTGGGATTATCTCACAACTCTCTCCACCTGGAACACCACAATATAACGGTGTGTCTGAAAGGAGAAACCAAACCTTATTGGATATGGTTCGTTCTATGATGGCTAGAAGCACACTACCTTTATCATTTTGGGGTTTCGCTTTGCTCTCCGCAGCCTGTATTTTAAATATGGCACCAACCAAGAAAGTTTAAAGGACACCTTATGAAATATGGCATGGAAAGGCTCCATCGCTATCATATTTAAGGGTATGGGGTTGTGAGGTTTATGTTAAACAACATGTTCCAAACAAACTAGAAGCCCGATCCACTAAGTGTATCTTTGTTGGATATCCTAGAGATTCTATGGGATATTATTTCTATGATCCAACCGAGCAAAGAGTATTCATTGCTCGAAAAGGGGAGTTCATGGAAACTAAGTTTCTCATGGAGGAAACTAGTTGTAGAACAGTGGAACTCGAGGAGGATCAAGAACCACAACCCGATACACGTTTGGTTGATACTAGCACTCAACAAAAGGTTGTTGAAAATGATCAAATGGTTGATCAACGTACACAAAACATTCGTACATCTAGTAGAATAAGCAATCCACCTGAAAGATATGGATTTTTCATGGATGGATGCTATGTGATAGATTCGGATGAACCGACCACATACCGAGATGCAATGTCCAATCCAGATTGTGACAAATGGCTCGAAGCCATGAACGTTGAGATGCAATCTATGTATGACAACCAAGTTTGGGAACTGGTTGTACCACCTCTTAACTCCAAATTAGTTGGAAGTAAGTGGTTTTCAAGAAGAAAACGGACATGCATGGAAACTTGGATACTTATAAAGCTAGACTTGTAGCAAAAGGTTTCACTCAAACTCAAGGGGTTGATTATGATGAAACTTTTTCTCCTGAGGCGATGGTAAAGTCTATTAGGATATTATTTGCCATAGTTGCACATTATGATTATGAGGTATGGCAAATAGATGTCAAAACGGCTTTCCTAAATGGACATCTTGAGGAAGATGTCTATATGGCTTAGCCTGATGGTTTTGTCGATCCTAAACATCCCAATAAGGTATGCAAGTTAAAGAAGTCAATCTATGGATTGAAACAAGCATCAAGGAGATGGAATCAACGTTTTGATAAGGAAATACAAAAGTATGGATTCATCAAGAACGCTCATGAAGCATGTGTATATAAGAAAGCTAGTGGGAGCATGATTACCTTCCTAGTATTACATGTCGATGACATTTTACTTTTTGGGAATGACATTCCAACCATGGAGGTGTAAAAACCTGGCTTGGAAGTCGTTTTTCCATTAAGGATCTTGGAGAAGCCGCCTATATTTTGGGAATAAAGATCTATAGGGATAGATCTAGGCGGTTGATAGGCTTAAACCAAAGTGCATACATTGACAAAATCTTGAAAAGGTTCAAGATGGAAAACTCTAAGAAAGGTTTGGTACCTATTCAAAGAGGGACAATATTGAGCGCTTCTCAATGTCCAAGCTCAAAGGATGAGCAAGAGAAAATGAAAGGAATCTCATATGCTTCGGCTATAGGATCCATCATGTATGCAATGATATGAACTAGGCCGGACGTGTCATGCGCTTTGAGCATGACAAGTAGATACCAGCAAAATCCCAGTGATAGTCATTGGATGGCTGTCAAAAGCATACTAAAGTACCTGAGAAGGACTAGAGATATGTTTCTTATCTATGGATCTGGTGAAGAGGAACTCGTGGTAAAGGGTTACACGGATGCGAGTTTTCAAACCGATCGAGATGATTCTAGATCGCAATCGGGTTATGTCTTCATTCTAAATGGAGGAGCTGTTTCTTGGAAAAGCTCAAAACAAGACGTGGTAGCATTGTCCACTACAGAATCGGAATACATCGCTGCTTCAATAGCAGCAGAGGAAGCTGCTTGGTTGAAGAAGTTCATATCCGATCTTGGGGTTGTTCCTTCCATTCAGGATCCCCTAGAGATCTTTTGTGATAACGAGGGTGTGATTGCTCAAATCAAGGAACCTCGTAGCCATCAAAAGACGAGACACATTGAACGTAGATTCAACTACATAAGGGATGAAGTTGAAAAAGGAAAGATATTTATTCGCAAAGTTCACACCGATCAAAACATTGTGGATCCACTCACGAAGCTCCTTGAAAGGCCAAAGCATGAGGGTCATACTTGTGGCATGGGACTTCGATATTCTAGTGATTGGATTTGATCATATGTTGTACTTAAATGTTGGAAACTTTTGATTATTTGAATGAATTATTTGGTTATAATGTTTCATATAATATTCCAATTTTGCATGTTTAATCCATGAATAAGTTAATTATTCTAAATGTCTGTAGTCACTCATACTTGTGGGAACAAGCATGAGGGTAAGACTATTATGAACCTGGATTGGTGGATATCCATAAGGTATGAATATAAAGCAAGGGTTGCTACCAATGTTAATAGATATTTGTGAGGTACAAATATTGGACTGACCCGCTCTCAAACATTACTGCATGGAATCTTAATGATTTGATCATAAGTAATTTTGAGTAAAGGTGAATATCGTTTGTATCCTCGGACCTGAGATACATATTGGGTCTTGATATTCATCAAGTATTATACCTTGACTTAGTTCTTCGCTGCTCTGAAACATGGCAGTACATAAGGCTAAGCTCAGGTGTGGTACAAGGTGATAATGATAGACGTATGTAGTCAAGATGGAATTTGTCCCTCTTATTCGTTGAGAGTAAGATGTCCAAGGCCTGTTAAAGTCAAATCATAGGAGAATTATCACTCTATGTCTCTAGATTTTGACATGACATCTGTGACAAAAGGATAAAATGATTGATTCATCTAAAACATTACAAGTAAGGGACTTGAAGAAGATGATGTTATTGAATGGCACTTAGTCATACGTATTAGGGGTAGTAAACCGTTGCTAGGCGGTATTTACTGCTTCCATCAATTTTCTATGTATCATGTGCAAGTGGGAGATTGTTGGTTCTATCTGCCCAATAGACATAATAAATTGATGTGGCTAGTATGTTATGATCCAAGTCGGGTCATACCCAATAACAAACTAGACAGACACCTACTATATTTATTTAATTGATATGATCAGTTAATTAAATAACAACACTTAGAAAATTGTGTTTTCTAAATAGAAGCACTTGTGAAATTAATAGATTACTTGGGTAATTTATTTATGAGAGATAACTTTATTTTGTTATTTAATTGGTTAAATAACATTTATAAAGTTTAAATAAAATGTAGCAAGTAACTAATTAAATGTCACTAGTTAAAATGGTTTTTACTATGACTAATTTAATTAAAAGTGGGAAGTATCTCATTGGTGAAGAGATGCATGACCCAAGAGTGGTCAATCCCACACATGCTTTACTGCCTTTTTTTTAACCAATCATGAGACATGCATTTACACATTTTCTCATACAAGTATCTCTCACACAATAAAAAATAAACTCTCTCATCCTCTCTCCTTGTAATTTTCGGCCAAGACCAAGAGCAAGAGAAAAAAGAGTTTTGTGGCTCTTCTATGTTGTTCAATCCTAGCACACCTTGGTGTTTGTTGTAGGTTTGTGGGTATACAAGCTTGTGGTCTTCATCCTTTGGAGATTTCATTCAAGAACCATCATCTATTTCAAGAATCACACCCTCTAGAGGAGGAGGTAGTTTTCTTGTTTCTAACTATGTTTGTTTGTAAGCATGAACATCCTCATATGGATCCTTTGATTCGGGTTAATCATAAAATGGTTTATGAACATTTTAAAACAAGTTTTAAACTACTAATATCCGCTGCGTTTTTACATTTTAAAATGGTTAAAATGGCTTTGATAAACTTGTTAAAACCCAACACAATTATCCGGCCCCAAACACAATTATGGCCCAAGTGTTTCATTTGGCCCATGCGAACAATTTAGTCCATGTAACGTTCGGCCCATTTGATTCAATGTGCAAACTAACATGTGAAACCAAATTAAGTGATAACATGCAAGTAATTATATGCCAATAGTCAATCTTTACTACAAAGGTGGCAAGTTTGGGTGTAATTAAGTCTATAAAGTTTAAACAATTCATTTTAGAATATGCTAACAAAAGATTTCAAAGTGACAAAGTAAAGGAAAAATGATGATACAAAACCATGTTACAAGATGTTAAGGGTTGTTAATATTCAACCTAAAAATCTAAGTTTTATACTTAGCACCTCTTTTGTTGTGATATTAAAGGGAGTTAATATGAAAAAAATAAACAAGTATATTAGCCTTACATAATTGGGATAAGGGCTAACAAAATCCTTAGTAAGAAAATTGGGCCGAATAAAGACCGAGACTTGCAAGTGTTAGCCAACTTTAGGGCTAACACATATGCACGCACAAATCACTACAACATATACTTATAAGATACAACAACATGAAATCAATACAGGATCGTGAATACTACCACAAACACAACAACGAGCGCGTGCATTCTTGTTTATACTTAGTCAACCACTTCAAACACAAGGTGAGTTCATTTGTCCCTTTTCAAACATATTTGTTTTTACCTCGTGACTGAGAAGCATGATATACATTTTAAAACAATTATTGAAATGTTTATTAAATGCTTTTACACATATTCATGATGCTTATACTCATGCTTAAGCCTGTAACTCTTATTCGGGAAGCTAAAGACTAAGACTTAATCTATATGCTTGATGCTTATGCTATAAACTCTAAGCTTAAACCACATGCTCGATGCCTATGCTATAAACTAAGAAGCTTAAACTAGATGCTTGATGCTTATGCTATAAACTCTATGCTCAAACTATATACTCGATGCTTATGCTATAAACTCTATGCTTAAACTATATGCACAATGCTAATGTTACGGACTATATGCTCAAACTATATGATAATGCTTCAAACTAAATGCTCAAAGCTATGATTGTTTGCTAAATGCTAAGCTTGTATCTATTCATGGGCTACGTAATTGCTAAACATTGCTAGAGCAAAGCTTGTACCCATGCACTGAGATACGTGAAAGCTAAACTACGCGAATGCTAAGCTATTATCTATATATGAGATACGTAAATGCCAAACATTGCTAGAGCAAGGCTTGTATCTGCACATAGGAGATATGTAAATGCTAAACTATGTGTGTACACAGCTTGTGTCTATGTATGAGATACGTAATTGCCAAACATTGCTAGAGCAAGGCTTGTATCTGCATATATGAGATACGTAAACGCTAAACTATTCGGATGCTAAGCCCAAACCAATTCATGAGACACGTAATGGCTAAACATTGCTAGAGCGAAGCTTGTATCTAGACGTGGGCTACGTAAGTGCTAAACATTGCTAGAGCAAAGCTTGTACCCATGCATGAGATTGGTGAAAGCTAAACTATGGTTTGTGAAACAATGGTGCTTGTACAACTTACTCTAAAGCTAATCTACATGAATGCTATAAACTTGTAAACTTTTAAGCAGTACACTAAAGCTATGATGAAGACTGGATTGAATGGTAGGTAAAATGCTTAATTATCATTAACAACAATGTCATATGTGGTTTAGTATGTGGTGGGATGGCATCTGGGCGAGTTGTAGGCTCGACCCTGTAGATTTGAAGAATCGATCACGAAATTCTACGATTCGATCATAAACGTGCGGAATCCGTTTACAACTAGATTTGAATCAACAATGACAATGTAATAGATCATGAATCTGAATTCTTCATTGATATCCAAGTGTTTACAAACAATAAACGTGAAAATACAACACTTGAACGATCAAATGAAACAAAGATGAAGAGAGTCTTGATCTTGATCTTGAGAGAGAATTTGACTTTGTGTGTGTGAATTGTGAGCTCCAACCTACCAAGTCTTCAAAAGTCTACCTATATATAGGTTTCATAGGTTTGCCAAACCTATAGGTTTGCCAAAAGGTTTACCAAACCTATAGGTTTGCCTAACCTTAAACCATGTGAATGCCAAACCTTTTAGCCATCAATCATACATACTATGATTTCATTTACAACAAGAGAGGTTCACACAGTAAATGCAGCTTTCACACAGAAAATGCATCAACATAATCCCCCTTGAACCTTGCTGTTGTATATGCTCAAACTTTATGTGCTTCCCCTACAACCTTGTTATCTACATACTCCCCTTCAGTTGTAGCTGTTGTATCAAATTTTGTCGTATAGACAACATTAGACTCTTTGTTTCCACTTCATTCTCTCTCTTGATCTCATTCTCTCTGTCTCCATCTTATGTCTTTCTTTTTCCAAGATTCACCTGCTGAGGACTGCAGTGACATCTTCAATCACACAGATCTTCATCACCCTTATCACCTGCATCAGTTGATACATAATCAAAAATAAATCTTTTGCTTCACATGTAATCATACTAGATGCCTCATCACAATTCCAATTTCTCTTTGTCACTTATTAACAGTAAATCAATTATAGTGTTTACAAAGAATTAGTAAGTCACACTGGATAGTCTAAATGTAACATTTGTACATTTAGTCATGGTAGTCGTAAACAGTGTTAGAACAAATGTGTTTTCATATCAAATCAGTCAATGTGATTCATGTGTTCATAATGTGCTTGTGTGTTAGGATCTTTATTATTTAGGAACAGGTATGTATTATTTATTTACAGTCGAGTTCGCTAGGCAAGAACAATATCGTATTATATCGAAACAGTGGTGGGACGGCGTCAGGTACGGCAGGTAGCTGGAATCTGGGGTATCCCTATACATATACTGTGTTCGGTGTAATGGGATAGTGTTAGTGCGTAGTGTTGAGACGAATATTATGACAATTAATTAAACAAAAGTCATAATACGTAAGCGAGACTGAGTATAGTTATGGGTGACGATCCATAATGATACGAATGTTGAACTTATAATTATGATTAAACTGCTTTGAACATTTAATACGATCGAAAAACGTACGCTATTGCGGGTATACACGTAATTGCGGTTGTTTAACGATCTGTCAAAACACGAAGAGTAAAAATAATTAAATATATATATTATTTTATATTTTTACAATTTTGAAACTCATCAAAATGATGAGAATAATAATCCTTTATTTTAAATCGCGTAAAATACGCGTTACGTGTCGGAAACGCGAACCGAGCGACCGAAACGAACCCGAATACCACTTGGACTATAAAAGCCATGAAGATGGCTATTTTTCTCATTAAATCAGCCACCAACCCTTCCTCTCTCTAGAAAATTCGTCAACCCTTTCTCTCTCTAGAAAACCGAACTTCAAACGCTCGTAACTCGCTCATTTCTCAACGGAATTCGGTGTTCTTGGCACCCACGCGTAGCTCTTGACATTCTCTACACGAAAGTACAAGGGATCTGAAGTTTTATCCAGCCATAAACGAGGTACGATCAAAAGAATATGCTGAAAAATAGGGTTTTGTTGCGTATTGTTGTTCACGAACTTCAACCGGTTCTTTTCTCTTTATTTCGAGCCATATGTACAACTACTGTTGATCTGGGTTGCTAGCATGATGTGTATCGATCTGGAATAGCTGGTAGTCGATGATGAAGATGGTGATAGCAGGTACAGGTTCGTGAAAGGGAGGCATAGATGGGACGAACCTGTGCATTTTCAGCCGAACCATAGAGACTCACGAACCTTCTTGTAGCTGCCGAACCATCCTCATCCGACGAACCATGTCTGACTCGCGAACCTTCATGCTCTAGTCGAACCCAGACTTCCCTCCGAACCTTGCATGGTGGCGAACCATGCATAGACCGACGAACCTTGCATGTGAATCACCTCACGAACCCTAATCGCCATGCACGAACCCAAACCTATCGCAAACCAGATGCCGAACCCTAGATACCATGCTGGAGAACCTTTTTGGCGACGAACCTTGGTTTAATTTTGTAACATTTGTACATTTAGTCATGATAGTCGTAAACAGTGTTAGAACAGTGTGTGTCCATGTTCAGTTAATCTATGTGATTCATATGTTCATTATGTGCTTGTGTGTTAGAATCCTTATTATTTGAGAACAAGTATGTATTATTATTTACAATCGATTACACTAGGCAAGAACAGTATCGTGTTATATCGAAACGGTGGTGGGCAGCGAGAGTGAGCCCTATATATATATTGGGTTCGGTGTAACAGGATAGTGTTAGTGCGTAGTGTTAAGACGAATATTATGACAATTAATTAATTCAACAAGAATCGTAATACGTAAGCGAGACTGAGTATAGTTATGGGTGACGATCCATAATGATACGAATGTTGAACTTATAATTATGATTAAACGACTTTAAATAATTAATACGATCGAAAAACGTACGCGATTGCGGGTATACACGTAATTGTATGTGTTTAACGATCTGTCAACGCACGAAGAGCAAAAATAGTTAAAATGATTATTTTATATTTTTATAATTTGGAAACTCATCAAAAAGACGAGAATAATAATCTTTTATTTTAAATCGCGTAAAATACGCGTTACGTTCCGGAAACGCGAACCGAGCGACCGAAACGGACCCGAATACCGCGCGGGCTATAAAAGCCTTGAAAGAGGCCATTTCCTCATTTATTCCACCACCAACCACTCTCTCTCTAGAATTTTCGTCTACCCTCTCTCTCTCTAGAAAACCAACTTCAATCGCGCGTATCTCACTCGTTTCTCAACGGATTTTGGTGTTCTTGGCGTCCACGCGTAGTTCTCGACATCCTCTACACAGAAGTACAAGGGATCGGAGGTTTTCACCGGCCAAAAACGAGGTATGATCGAATGAAAGTGCTGAAAATTAGGGTTTTTTTTGTTGATGTTGATGCACACATGTTCAACCGGTTTCCCCACTATGTTCTTCGAATCCAACACTCTCGAAGCCCTAGCCGCACGTAGCAACACCTTTGGGAGGGTAAGATTAAAGGTTTGAGCTGATGGAAGATGGTGGCTGTACAGGTTCGTGGTCGAACATGGCTGGTTTAGGGGCCGAACCTTCTTGCTGTGATACAAGGTGGCCGAACCTTGTTCAACCCCTACGGCCGAACCTTCCTTCGATCAGACATCCCAGGCGAACCCTGGCTTGATTGGCGAACCATATCCAATCCAACGAACCTTTATGATGCCACGAATCTCCTGGATCAGTCACGAACCACAGCGAACCCTAGGGTTGTAGCCGAACCCTACCTGGCTAACGAACCCTCGGGCATTCAGCTTCATCAGCAGAACCATTAAGTAGTTTGCGAACCATTTGTTGCCGGAAACGAACCATAAAGCTTGCATGGCCGAACCTTCGGTGATCATGGCGAACCTTTGTGAACCACCGAACCATTTGTTCCTTCCCGAACCATTTAGCCATGCAGCCGAACCCTCCTATGCCGAACCCTGTGAAGACGAACCCTGCATGGTACGTTGGTTGTTGCCGAACCTTGGACATCTCACCATGAACGAACCCTTGCTTCCATGAACTAATCTTATCTCGGACGAACCCTTAGCCATGCAAGCCGAACCTTAGAAGAAAAGGAGATAGGTTCGCTGCCCAAATTTGGCAGCCCATAACCCATTCGGCCCATTATGATTCTAAGTGGCCCAATTGATTAGTTAACTTCGGTCCACATTAGATCAAGTCCAACAAGACCTTAGGCCCAATTCGATCCATTTCGGCCCAATACTTAGCAATTGGCCCAATATTACCTTTGGAACCTTACATAGCCCATATACATATTGGTTGGCCCAACATCACATTCAATTGGCTCATTTTTAACTTAAGTGGCCCATGGCCTTGGATTAAGCTTCCATGGGTTCATGGGCTTAAGGCCCAATGGGGTGGCCCTCGACTTATTATAATTGTGAATTGATCATGAATAGGTTACGTTGTAATTTAACATAATCATGAGATAAATTCATAATTTCAAAGTCATAACAAATCAACATCGATTTCAAAATACATGTTAAACAATGGTTTATCAAACTCTCAAACACATGTGATGTTGTACAAACAAGTTTGTGCATAAAAGAACATTACACATCCTTTTCATGGATCCATGATCAAACAAGTAACTCAATCATGATTTTCAAGTTTACACAACAATCATAATCATGAGATCATGTATTCAAACGTTAATCAAGTTCAAGAGAACACAAGTCAATCAATGAATCAAGGTCTATACAATTATAATCTTATATCTTATGTATGATTACAATGATATAGGAACCAATTAGAAGTCATGTTTGCTACTTGCTAATTGTTATAGTTCAGAGTCTACTGCAGACAGGTGAGAACATTAGCCCCTCTTTTTACTGTTTTTACAACTGTTTTGGGGTGGAACACGTGATCAAATGCTCTTACTTCAATCATATTTCATGATACATATTACTGTTACTTGGCAAACATTACAGGTTTACTTTAGAAATCCAAGGGATTTCTCAATTGTTTTTAAAGGAATTTATAAACTCTTTTACTCTAAACTCGTGTTTTCAAAATTAATCTTTTATAAACCTTGTTGTTATACAAGGATGCTATCTTATGTACTCAATCAAAGGATTCACAACCTGGTATTCAAACAATGGTTTTCATGGTGTTCAAACAAGGATTCATTTCATGGTATTCAAACAGAGGATTCATTTCATGGTACTCAAACAAGGTTTTAAATCAAGTTATCAAATGAGGCATTAACACGCTAGTTTAAAGCAATGTTCAAAAGCATGGTGTCCATCGTTGTGAACAAACTTATAAACACATCAGGTTTCATATTCATTAGCGTTAGTACTGGGTGATCACAACAAGGGAAAGCGGACACATTTGGGCAGACCGATTGCTGCAGTTAGATTTTAAATTTGTTTTATAAACTAACTGCAGATTTCGGTTACGTATGGTTATCATTGTTGCTGACAAATTTTCTGACTCCAAACGTAGTTTGGGACTTGATTATATGTTGGTTTTTGTGCAAACAGTCTTTGGACTGTTTACACTCGTTTGACATACCTGATGTTAGTTTGGGTTGCAACCCATCCATGTAATTCATTTGTTGCTTTAATATACTTATGCCTTATAGTACAAATTCAAGTTTTCATATGTTAAACCTATTGTTCTCACCAACTACTTCTGTAGTTGACAGTTACTTTTCACGTGTTTCAGGTAACCAGGTTTAAGACTTACTCAGAGACAGCTAAGGAGACCATTCTAAGATAGAACAAGATGAAGAAACATGCTAGGATGGATTAGAAACACACTAAATCCTAATTGTTTAATTTTCTTGTTTGAAGTCTTATTTTGTAACTATATTTTGGGTTTGTAGTTGTCTTTCTTTTGGTAGATAGATTATCTGTAACTAAACAATGGTCTGAATATTATGAAACTTAGTAATCCATTGTGGTTGTTCTTATTCAATACTTGTGCATGATTCAACTGTTCATACGTCACCGCGCCGTGGATTCCGCACGCGGCGCAGGGGTGTGACAGGTTGGTATCAGAGCCAAGGTTGTAGAGAACTAGGAAAAACCCAATGTTTAATGACCTAGACTATAACCTAAGCTACCCAATAGGACTAAGTGCTATAGGCTTGAGGATACTTAGGATCTAAGTAACTTGAGTAAGCATTAAGTCTACATTAAGCTTGAAAGATCTTAGGGAAATTTTTCTAAGATTAGATATCGAGTCAAGGAATTTAAATCGGAATTCTATAATTTTAGAAACCGAATTAAATTTCTCACGCATATTCATTTAAGAATTTCATAGGCAAGGATCTGTATTCTTAGTATCCTTGATCTGAAATTCTCACACAGAGTTCATTAAAGGATTCCAGAGGCAAGGATCTGTATTCTTAGTATCCTTGATCTGGAATTCTCAATCAGTGTTCATTATAGGAATTTAGAGGCAAAGATCTGTATTCTTAGTATCTTTGATCTAAAATCCTTGTCATGTTTATCATAGGAATTCAGAGGTCAAGATCTATTAATTTAGAATCTTGATTTGAAATCCTTGTCATGTTATCATTATCAGGTGTTCATTATCATAGGAACTTTGTAACTTAGAATCTGGGTAACAGTATTCTTTAGTTGAAGTTCTCACAGGAAATCATATTACTCAATACTGCAAGTATTGGGAACCTAGGTTAAATCAACCTAGGACACATATACAGAAACCTAAGGTTTTAATTTCAACTAAATTAAGAACCGTGGTTTACACAGTCATAATCATATCCATAGCACAAGAGGCAATCATGAAACAATCATAATCAATCAAGAGTTGGAATCTTAGCTCCAAATACAAACGACGGATTAACGCTGACGTGCTGAGGTAAGTGGTGGGTCGGTGAGAGCTTACCCTATATATAAGCTTATTTCGGAATGTCAGGGGGAATCCGGCGTTCGTGTTTGAAGTGAAGATTCGGGAGCAACTGGATCATTGGACATTAGTCAAACACATGAGATACAATCATTGGTGAATCAAATCATAGTGCAATTCAAACTTGGATGAACCAAACATTATGGTGAATCAATCAAGTTGTGAACATTCTTTCAATGTAAACCTTAAGTGAAATTCTTAAGTGATTACATCATTAGTACTTACTAACATAGTTAACAGGAAAAAAAATTGTAGAGCACACATATGACTTAGTTCTACATGTTAACAACTGTTAGTAGGTGCACACATAACATAATCATAGTTCTATCATGGATTCTATCATAGTTCAAATTGATCAAAGATCAAGGGATTCTTAATCAATGGAACATACATGGAAATCAGTACAAAACATGTTGCCAAATGCTAGCAAGGACATGATCGTGGTATATCGAAGCGGTGGTGGGATGGCGTCTGGGCTGGCAGTTTGCTTGACCCTTTCGTATGCCCTATATATAAGCTATCTTCGGTATATCGGGAAAGTGTCAGTGTGTAGGTTTGGTGGAGTGAGATCATGGAACATCATACACATTCACATGAGAAGTATGCTAATAAGCTGATCGCTTATACGTGTACATGCTCATATTACAATTGAATGATAATACTAGTAGTATGGATATATTACTAATTTTATCATGCAAAATTCAATTGTATCTTTTCTCATTACTGACCCACTTGTGGCTTCTATTCGTAGAATGCCTCCCCGACGTGATCCTAACGGAGGGGGTTCGACAAGTGGCAACGACGATGAGATCAACAAGATTGCCCGAGCCATCGCTATACACATGAGAGATGTCATTCCGGGCATGGTCACTGATATTACCCAGAATCTTCGGGGAAGTACTAGTGATTCAGCACATAACTCAAATGCTACCAACACTGGAACTGCTAACTTCACTTTTAAGCAGTTCAATGATGCTAAACCTCTTAAGTACGCTGGTACTGAAGGAGCTACTGGCCTACTGCAGTGGCTGGAGAGCATCGAGGATATTCATGATTTCACAGGATGTCCTGAGAACCTGAAGGTCAAAATGGCCTCGAGCGCTTTTCATAAAGGCGCACTCACCTGGTGGAACTCTGAGAAGAACACCAGAGGACGGGAAGTCGCATTAGCTTTATCTTGGGAGGATTTCAAGAAGTTACTTGTGGATAAGTTTTGTCCACGACATGAGCTGAAGGAACTTGAGGTGGAAATGTGGAATCTGGTGCAAGATAGTGGGGAGAACGCAAAGTACACAACTCGTTTCCATGAGTTGTGCATTCTGGTGCCACACCTGGTTACTCCTCTATCCCGCAGGATAGATAAGTACATCGAAGGCTTACCTCTAGTTGTCAGGGGAATTGTGATGGGGAATAACCCCACTACTCTGGAGGCAGCGATTCTTCTTGGAGCTAGCCTTACCGAAGAATACGTTAAGTCTGGAGTGCTCACCCGAAAGGGGTATAAGAGAGCACAGATTGATGAAGGCAAGAAGCCTGAACAACAATATCCCAAGAAGAAGAAGCAAAAGACAATCAAGAACTTTGCAGCCCTGACTGCAGTTACACCTACTCATGCCACACCTATTACTGCTATGCCACAACCTGCTAATGCCAGAAAACTTTATACTGGCACGTACCCACTGTGCACCAAATGCCAATACCATCACCTACCCAATACTCCATGCAAAAAGTGTCTCAAGTGTGGGCGGATGGGACACTTGGCAGTTACATGCCGATCTGCTCATCTTGCTGCTGCTACAACTGCTACCACTACTACTGCTACAGGCGGAAGGGCCTATTATAATTGTGGAGCAGAAGGACACTTCAGAAACCAGTGTCAAAAACTCAACAACAACACTGCTACTGCTCGTGCTTTTGTTATCGGGGCTACCGAAGCACGCGAGGAGCCGGCAGTCGTCACGGGTACATTTCTCATCAATGGTCATTATGTTTCTATCATATTTGATACTGGTGCTGATAAAAGTTTTATCTCTGCTTATACTGCTTCCTTGCTAAATATGCAACTATCTATACTTACTACTCCCTATACCGTAGAAGTAGCCAATGGTAAGACTATAGTTGTAGATTCCATAATACATGGTTGTGAATTAAGATTAAATGACCATCTCTTCCCCATCGATCTCATTCCTATGACTCTCGGAAGCTTCGAAGTTGTAGTAGGAATGGATTGGTTATCCAAAAACAATGCCGAGATTGTATGCTCGGAGAAACTTATTCGAATTCCTCTACCGTCTGGCGAAACGATGTTAGTTTACAGCGAGAAACCCTGCCGCGGATTGAAGATTGTATCGTGCATCAAGGCTATGAAGTATCTAATGAAGAAATACTATGCGTGCCTGGCTCACGTGGTGGGAAAGAAACCTGATAAGAAAGCAGTTGAAGACGTTCCAGTCATTAGAGATTATCCGGATGTATTTCCAGAAGACTTGCCTGGGCTACCAACAGTCCGGCAAGTGGAATTTAGAATCGATCTCGTCCCTGGAGCAAACCCAATGGCGAAGTCACCGTATCGATTAGCACCGTCTGAGATGCAGGAACTGTCCAGTCAACTTCAAGAACTTCTAGACAAGGGATTCATAAGACCGAGTTTCTCTCCATGGGGAGCTCCGGTTCTTTTTGTCAAGAAGAAAGATGGTTCATTTCGTATGTGCATCGATTATCGTGAGCTGAACAAGTTGACAATCAAGAATAGATATCCTCTGCCCAGGATCGATGATATGTTTGATCAATTACAGGGAGCAACTTGCTTCTCTAAGATTGACTTACAGTCCGGGTATCATCAGTTACGAGTAAATGATGAGGATATACCAAAGACTGCGTTTAGGACTCGATATGGACACTATGAGTTTGTGGTTATGCCATTTGGGCTGACCAATGCACCTGCAGTGTTCATGGACTTGATGAACCGAGTCTGCAAGCCATACTTAGACCAGTTTGTTATTGTCTTTATTGACGATATACTGATCTATTCCAAGTCGGAACAAGAACATGAAGATCATTTGAGGAAAGTCTTAGAATTACTAAGAGTTGAACAACTTTATGCTAAATTCTCAGAATGTGAATTTTGTTTAAAGGAGGTTCACTTCTTAGGACATGTCATAAACAAAGATGGGATACATGTAGATCCAGCTAAGATTGAGGCGATTAAGAACTGGACTACCCCATCTACCCCAACAAAGATTCGTTCATTTCTGGGTCTGGCGGGCTATTACAGAAGATTCATTTCTAATTTTTCCAAGATTGCCTTGCCACTTACCACTTTGACTCAGAAAAGTCAAGCCTTTATATGGGGACAGAAACAAGAAGATGCATTTCAACTTCTTAAACAGAAGTTATGCAATTCCCCTATCCTTAGCCCTCCAGAAGGCAGTGATGATTTCATTGTCTACTGTGATGCTTCAAACCTTGGTCTCGGTTGTGTACTTATGCAACGAGACAAGGTGATCGCGTATGCTTCAAGACAGCTTAAGGTTCACGAGAAGAATTACACTACTCATGACCTTGAGTTAGGGGCTGTGGTCTTTGCATTGAAGATTTGGAGACACTACCTTTATGGTACTAAATGTGTCATCTATACAGACCACAAGAGCCTGCAACACATTCTCAATCAGAAGGAACTCAACATGAGACAACGACGTTGGGTTGAGCTTCTAACTGATTACGACTGTGAGATTCGTTACCATCCGGGTAAAGCCATTGTGGTGGCAGATGCTCTTAGTCGCAAGGAACCAGTTAAACCAATTCGTGTAAGAGCCATGGAGATAAACACACAGCCAAACTTGAAAGATTTGATTCGTATTGCACAGCAACAAGTGGTGACAAACAATCAGCTGAAAACAGACTTAGATTGCGGGATTGAGAAGAAACTGGAAACTCGATCTGACGGGGTGCTATATCTCAACGGCCGCATCTGGATTCCGAAGTCTGAAGAATTGCGCACACTCATCTGTGATGAGGCTCATAAGTCGCGATACTCAGTTTATCCTGGAGCCGATAAGATGTATCAGGACTTGAGGATATCTTACTGGTGGCCGGGAATGAAGAAAGACATAGCACTGTATGTGGGAAAATGTCTTACATGTTCAAAAGTCAAAGCAGAACATCAAAAGCCTTCGGGACTTCTGCAGCAACCTGAAATTCCTCAATGGAAATGGGAACAAATTTCCATGGATTTCATAACTAAGTTGCCGAGAACTCCACGAGGTTTCGATTCGATTTGGGTGATCATTGATCGACTCACCAAATCTGCTCATTTTCTCCCAATCCGAGAGGATTACAAGATGGAGAAGTTATCCACATTGTACATCAACGAAATCATTGCACGTCATGGTACACCAACATCAATCATATCTGATCGTGATAGTCGTTTCACTTCTCGCTTTTGGCAATCATTGCAAAAGGCTTTGGGAACTCGTGTTAATCTTAGCACGGCGTATCATCCCCAAATCGACGGTCAAAGCGAAAGGACTATCCAAACACTCGAGGACATGCTTCGTTCTTGTGTCATTGACTTCGGTGGAAGTTGGGACACTCATCTTCCACTTATCGAGTTTTCGTATAACAACAGCTACCATACAAGCATTCAATGTGCACCATTCGAAGCTTTATATGGTAGGAAGTGCCGATCACCGGTCTGCTGAACCGAGGTTGGTGACTCACAAGTCGTAGGACCAGAACTCATTCAGGAAACATCAGACAAAATCACAATCATTCAATCAAGGCTTAAGGCCGCATGAGATCGGCAGAAGAGTTATGCTGATCGACATCGGAAACCGCTTGAGTTTCAAGTCGGTGACCGAGTCTTACTCAAAGTTTCTCCCTGGAAAGGCGTTGTTCGATTCGGGAAGAAAGGGAAACTTGCACCAAGGTACGTTGGACCTTTTGAGATCCTGGAACGGATTGGTCCCGTAGCCTACAAACTCAAACTTCCAGTGGAGCTAAGCAATGTTCACGATACTTTTCATGTATCGAATCTTAAGAAATGCTTGGCGGATCATGATGTTCAGATTCCACTGGAAGACATTCAGATTCAGAACAACATGCAATTCATAGAACGTCTGGTTGAAATCATGGATCATGGGGTCCAGAAACTTAAACGCAGCCGTATCCCGATAGTAAAGGTACGATGGGAGGGCAAAGGCGGTGCTGAGTTCACCTGGGAACGTGAAGACCAGATGAAGCTTAAGTACCCTCATCTTTTTACAGTACCTTCGGCTAGCTAATTTCGGGACGAAATTCCCTTAACTAGGGGAGACTGTAACATTTGTACATTTAGTCATGATAGTCGTAAATAGTGTTAGAACAGTGTGTGTCCATGTTCAGTTAATCTATGTGATTCATATGTTCATTATGTGGTTGTGTGTTAGAATCCTTATTATTTGAGAACAAGTGTGTATAATTTACTGTCGATTACACTAGGCAAGAACAGTATCGTGTTATATCGAAACGGTGGTGGGCAGCGAGAGTGAGCCCTATATATATACTGCGTTCGGTGTAACAGGATAGTGTTAGTGCGTAGTGTTAAGACGAATATTATGACAATTAATTAATTCAACAAGAATCGTAATACGTAAGCGAGACTGAGTATAGTTATGGGTGACGATCCATAATGATACGAATGTTGAACTTATAATTATGATTAAACGACTTTAAATAATTAATACGATCGAAAAACGTACCCGATTGCGGGTATACACGTAATTGTATGTGTTTAACGATCTGTCAACGCACGAAGAGCAAAAATAGTTAAAATGATTATTTTATATTTTTACAATTTTGAAACACATAAAAAAGATGAGAATAATAATCTTTTATTTTAAATCGCGTAAAATACGCGTTACGTTCCGGAAACGCGAACCGAGCGACCGAAACGGACCCGAATACCGCGCGGGCTATAAAAGCCTTGAAAGAGGCCATTTCCTCATTTATTCCACCACCAACCACTCTCTCTCTCTAGAATTTTCGTCTACCCTCTCTCTCTCTAGAAAACCAACTTCAATCGCGCGTATCTCACTCGTTTCTAAACGGATTTTGGTGTTCTTGGCGTCCACGCGTAGCTCTCGACATCCTCTACACAGAAGTACAAGGGATCAGAGGTTTTCACCGGCCAAAAATGAGGTATGATTGAATGAAAGTGTTGAAAATTAGGGTTTTTTTTGTAGATGTTGATGCACACATGTTCAACCGGTTTCCCCACTATGTTCTTCGAATCCAACACTCTCGAAGCCCTAGCCGCACGTAGCAACACCTTTGGGAGGGTAAGATTAAAGGTTTGAGCTGATGGAAGATGGTGGCTGTACAGGTTCGTGGTCGAACATGGCTGGTTTAGGGGCCGAACCTTCTTGCTGTGATACAAGGTGGCCGAACCTTGTTCAACCCCTACGGCCGAACCTTCCTTCGATCAGACATCCCAGGCGAACCCTGGCTTGATTGGCGAACCATATCCAATCCAACGAACCTTTATGATGCCACGAATCTCCTGGATCAGTCACGAACCACAGCGAACCCTAGGGTTGTAGCCGAACCCAACCTGGCTAACGAACCCTCGGGCATTCAGCTTCATCAGCCGAACCATTAAGTAGTTTGCGAACCATTTGTTGCCGGAAACGAACCATAAAGCTTGCATGGCCGAACCTTCGGTGATCATGGCGAACCTTTGAGAACCACCGAACCATTTGTTCCTTCCCGAACCATTTAGCCATGCAGCCGAACCCTCCTATGCCGAACCCTGTGAAGACGAACCCTGCATGGTACGTTGGTTGTTGCCGAACCTTGGACATCTCACCATGAACGAACCCTTGCTTCCATGAACTAATCTTATCTCGGACGAACCCTTAGCCATGCAAGCCGAACCTTAGAAGAAAAGGAGATAGGTTCGCTGCCCAAATTTGGCAGCCCATAACCCATTCGGCCCATTATGATTCTAAGTGGCCCAATTGATTAGTTAACTTCGGTCCACATTAGATCAAGTCCAACAAGACCTTAGGCCCAATTCGATCCATTTCGGCCCAATACTTATCAATTGGCCCAATATTACCTTTGGAACCTTACATAGCCCATATACATATTGGTTGGCCCAACATCACATTCAATTGGCTCATTTATAACTTAAGTGGCCCATGGCCTTGGATTAAGCTTCCATGGGTTCATGGGCTTAAGGCCCAATGGGGTGGCCCTCGACTTATTATAATTGTAAATTGATCATGAATAGGTTACGTTGTAATTTAGCATAATCATGAGATAAATTCATAATTTCAAAGTCATAACAAATCAACATCGATTTCAAAATACATGTTAAACAATGGTTTATCAAACTCTCAAACACATGTGATGTTGTACAAACAAGTTTGTGCATAAAAGAACATTACAAATCCTTTTCATGGATCCATGATCAAACAAGTAACTCAATCATGATTTTCAAGTTTACACAACAATCATAATCATGAGATCATGTATTCAAACGTTAATCAAGTTCAAGAGAACACAAGTCAATCAATGAATCAAGGTCTATACAATTATAATCTTATATCTTATGTATGATTACAATGATATAGGAACCAATTAGAAGTCATGTTTGCTACTTGCTAATTGTTATAGTTCAGAGTCTACTACAGACAGGTGAAAACATTAGCCCCTCTTTTTACTGTTTTTACAACTGTTTTGGGGTGGAACACGTGATCAAATGCTCTTACTTCAATCATATTTCATGATACATATTACTGTTACTTGGCAAACATTACAGTTTACTTTAGAAATCCAAGGGATTTCTCAATTGTTTTTAAAGGAATTTATAAACTCTTTTACTCTAAACTCGTGTTTTCGAAATTAATCTTTTATAAACCTTGTTGTTATACAAGGATGCTATCTTATGTACTCAATCAAAGGATTCACAACCTGGTATTCAAACAATGGTTTTCATGTTGTTCAAACAAGGATTCATTTCATGGTATTCAAACAGAGGATTCATTTCATGGTACTCAAACAAGGTTTTAAATCATGTTATCAAATAAGGCATTAATACGCTAGTTTAAAGCAATGTTCAAAAGCATGGTGTCCATCGTTGTGAACAAACTTATAAACACATCAGGTTTCATATTCATTAGCATTAGTACTGGGTGATCACAACAAGGGAAAGCGTGACATTTGGGCAGACCGATTGCTGCAGTTAGATTTTAAATTTGTTTTATAAACTAACTGCAGATTTCGGTTACGTATGGTTATCATTGTTGCTGACAAATTTTCTGACTCCAAACGTAGTTTGGGACTTGATTATATGTTGGTTTTTGTGCAAAAAGTCTTTGGACTGTTTACACTCGTTTGACATAGCTGATGTTAGTTTGGGTTGCAACCCATCCATGTAATTCATTTGTTGCTTTAATATACCTATGCCTTATAGTACAAATTCAAGTTTTCATATGTTAAACCTATTGTTCTCACCAACTACTTCTGTAGTTGACAGTTACTTTTCACGTGTTTCAGGTAACCAGGTTTAAGACTTTCTCAGAGACAACTAAGGAGACCATTCTAAGATAGAACAAGATGAAGAAACATGCTAGGATGGATTAGAAACACACTAAATCCTAATTGTTTAATTGTCTTGTTTGAAGTCCTATTTTGTAACTATATTTTGGGTTTGTAGTTGTCTTTCTTTTGGTAGATAGATTTTTAGTAACTAAACAATGGTCTGAATATTATGAAACTTAGTAATCCATTGTGGTTGTTCTTATTCAATACTTGTGCATGATTCAACTGTTCATACGTCACCGCGCCGTGGATTCCGCACGCGGCGCAGGGGTGTGACAAATTTGCAGCGAACCCTCATGCATTCGACGAACCCTGATGTGCCGCACCTAATTGGCTTTTAGCCGAACCTTTCACGAAGGTAGACGAACCAGGAGAGTGCCCGAATCTTTGGCCGAACCCTTGCATGGTTCGTTGATCATATAGTCGAACCTGTGGCCTCATTCTTAGCCGAACCTTAGTAGAAACATCAGATAGGTTCGCTGCCATGGGAACCCTATCCTTCGATATAATAATCAGACACATAACCGGCCCAAATTCCTGGCCCAATGTATGTTGTTCAGGTCCATATACGCATACCCTTGGCCTATGAGGTTTTGTTTTGGCCCAAGTGATTTGTTAGCTTCGGCCCACATTAGATCAAGCCCAATAGGACTCTTGGCCCAACAATTCACATATGTGGCCCACGATATCCCTTTCGGTCCAATATTGAACCAACATTGAGTCTCGTTTGGAACTTTGGCCTACACTCACATACTTGGCCTAATAACAATTGTTTTTGGCCCATGATGTGGCCCACAATGCAAAGTATTTATGAATTGATCTTGGTTGGGTTAAGTTTAACCTAAATTAATAATGAGATCAATTCATAAACACATGGGATCTAAAACACTTCAACATATCTACACTTTTTCATGTTAATCTATGGTTATCAAATTCATCAAACACTTGTCAGTTTATGCATACAAGATGTGCATAAAAGGATATGACATTTCTTTTACATGAAACAACTCTCAATCAAGCGACTAAATCATGACTTTCAAGTTCACACAACATTCGTAATCATGAGATCAAGTAATCATGAGTTAATCGAGTTCAAGTTAACACAAGTCAATCAATGAATCAAAGTCTATACACTTATAAATCTTATATCTTATGTATGATTACAATGATATAGGAACCAGTTAGAAGTCCTGTTTGCTACTTGCTATTTGTTATAGTTCAGAGTCTACTGCAGACAGGTGAGAACATTAGCCCCTCTTTTACTGTTTTCCAACTGTTTTGGGGTGGAACACGTGATCAAATATATTCCTTACATTGGTAATTCATTATACAAAATGTATGTTATTCTACAAACACCACAGGTTCATGGTATAAATTCATCAGACTATTCAACTGTAACAACTGTAAGAAAATCCCAACACACTTAAACATATAATTATTGATTGAATACTTAGGCCTAATAAGGCCCAATAAGATATAAAAGCTCAACAAGTTGTGAAGGCCCAAATAGGCCCATTAAAACCCAATATGTTCAACTTAGGCCCAATAAGGCTCGTTAAAACAAAATATATCTGACGAAAAACATTAATAAATAACTAACTACAAATGTTGAGAATATTTAAAATACAAGAATATTATTCGGAGTGTGAAAATATTTAAACTAGTCAAATATGTTGAATACGCGATATTAACGTGTTTCAATGTAATTAATTAAACAAATAACTTTTAACAAACAAAATAAACATTCTAATATTATTATAATTTATTTTCACGTAAGTTAGGAGAGTCGGGTCGAGAATGATAAACGAAAACGAAATACGATCTCGAGACGGGTCGAATACGCGTTTAAAACCCTAGAATTAAACCCTAAGTATAAAAAGGGAGTAAACCCTTTTCTTTTTCTCATTTCACCAGCCGCAACACACCTTATGTGTGTGTTCAGCCGCTCAATAAACCGAGAGGAAGAGAGGGAGCCGAGGCCGGCCACCCACGGCGGAGCAGAGGCGGAGGCGCGGCGGTCCCACGGCGGTCCACGGCGGCGAGACAAACAAACCATATCACCGAACTCCTCTCATCACGTTCTACAATCTTTTCTTCTTCAACCTCACTATATCTCGACTGTGAAAGGGTGAAAACAGAGTGAGAAATGGCGACGGCTAGGGTTTTCACCTCAAAACCACGGCGGCAAGAAGCTGAGATCTGGTTTCAGCTAAGAATCGAGGACCAAACGGTGGATGAGGACCAAAAGGGTGACAATGCGACGGCGGCTAGGGTTCCGCTAGGGCTGTGCGGCGGTGCATGTGAGTTCCGACCACTTTTCTCGCTACAAGCAGCCCTCGAAGGTAAGAAACGACTCTGTAATCCTCCGATTTATCCATGCATGACAATATCTTGAGGATTCTAGTTGTTTTACATGCGTTTTTGGAAAATCTTGTGAAGGTGGTCGTCGGATGTGGAGATAGGGAGGTTACCAGCGGCTGAATGATGGTTCACGGTGGCTAGAGAGTGGCTGGTTGCACGATGGTGGTGGTCTCAACCCACTGGTGAGTCTACAGCAACGATGGGTGGCTGTTAGGTTGAGAAATCGGGTAAGAATCAACTCTACTAGCTTCGATCTACACATGCAAGTCATTTGCTTCGTTTGTTATGAACTGATACATGTTTTGGATGGTTCTATGCGGTGGTGATGGTGTTGAGTAGGTGGCTGGTGGCGGTTGAGCAACTACCAAGGGAACCGGCGGAGGCCAAAAGAAGAGATGGAGGAAATTAGAGTTTTAGAGTCGAATAAAGCCTCGGTCAACAAAAGTCAGACGCGTATAGGGCTGGTCAAACCCGGACAGACTCAGTCAACAGGAAAATCCGACTACTCGATTTCATTCGTTACCCAAAAACGAGTTTAGAAACATTTTCGAGTTATGAAACATGCGTACGATTAATTTAATCAATTTTCGATACGCGAAATGAATGAGTGGGAAGGTAAAACCGCGCGCCATTATCTTTAAATGTATGGTTAATATATTTAAACAAATAAATTAAAGTGGTTGAGCATTTGGGTTAAATAGGATAAAATCTGGTTCATAATAATTAGTTTATAATAAAAATGTTTAACGAAACCATATATCGTGTGTGATTTTGTTAGAAATTCGGAGACGTGTACGTAAATAATTATAATTACACATGAGTGATTTATAAAATAATATACTTAAGATACTTACACAAAAATATGTATATAAATATTTATACATTTGCTAAATATGTCAATACTTGACTAATGAATATGGTTTATAATTTAGTTTATCATTGTATATGTGATATAAATGATTAGAGTTTAATTTGAATGAATTTTATAAATTTTTTTTAACCAACTAAGTGCTTAATCATAACAAGACTTTGAAAGTTAGAATCATTAGTTAAACATAATAAATTTTACAATGTGTTAATGTGAACATTTGCATTTTATATGTACATTTATATATGATAAATACAAGTTAAATGGTTAATACAAGTCTTGATATCTAAAATGGATACATATTAGAAGTTATATGAAACTATATAAAATGACTTAGAAACTTAAATTATAAGACATTTTATAAATGGAGAACTCAAAGTATGGGCATGATTCATATATTATTTATGTAGGTGTTAAATCATTAAATGTATATATATACATCTATAGGTTAATATATACAATAAATAATTTATGTATAATCGTATGTTTACGAGTATGTTTAAATCCAATATGTTAACAACTGATTTTATACAAGATAACAATCTCATATTAAGTCTCTAAATGATTACTAATTTGTTAGTTTTTATATTAAGGCTAATTACTTTTAAAAATTATTATTATTATTGCTATCAACGCCAACATTTTCATTTTTATTCTTTTAACAATATTAAAGGTCTTGCTAAATATTATCTAACACTTTAAACATATGCAAATCATAATCATTTAGGTTATTTAAATTATTGTTTATAAATAGTTACACTTAGCTTAAAAACATTAATATTAACCTAACGTATGATATTACCTTAGTTATCTATTTTATGATTAACATTTTGAACTAAAAACGTTGTTAGTGAAATTAGTATGATTATGTTTATTGCTGTTAATGTTGTTAATATTATCTTTGATAAAAGTTTCTCTAGGAATGTATAATTTGATTGATACATAGAAATTAAATTATAAATATGTTTAAACATTCTATTATTCTATAATTATAACAATTATAATAGTTAGTATATTCAATGACTACAACATGTATAATATTTTTGATACTAATGATTTATTTGCAACTATCTTGTTACATATGAAATCCTTATTAGTTATCTCTAATACTAATAAGTTAGGTGAATACATTATAATAATTATATGATTGTCTTGTAATACCTTATGCATTACATCAGCTTATATTTAGAAGATCATAAACATACTAGTCACATAAGTAGCATACTAGTAGTTATACTAAACATCAAATAATACCAACATTTGCTCGTACATTTATACGTACAATATAAGGTAAGGATTTGTTATGTATAGCAATATAATGAAACTTTAAACTAGTGAAATTTAAACACATTAACCCAAAGAGCTCAACCACATTAAACAACCATAAAGTATGAAATCTACAACTTATACATATATACATAAATTGATACAAATAGGAGCTTGTGATGATGATAACTCTGGGAACGTAGCAAGGCATACATAGTGGCAATGATATAATTGTACAGGAACAAAATGAAGGCATTTAGCAACCAGGTGAGTTCATGTGATCCCTTTTCTTTTACTGTTTTGGGATACTGAAAGCATGCTCCAAAAACCGTTTATAAATTTATATTTATGTGATAATGAACGTCCGTTTCAAATATAATTGCTTCCCCTAGACATTAAACATAATTTACAGCCATTAACTCCGGAGGAGAGCCGGTGGGTATATGGGTAGTACTACTTGGGGAATCCCCCACGCACAGTGGCCCGAAAGGGTGGCCTTATAAAAATAGGGTTGAAACCCCACTGAGGTTAATGTCAACCGTTGTGGCATATATTCGCTTTGACACATTTACACCGAGGGCAGGAACGGGTCTCGGAATGGGAAGTAGATTAAAATGTCATGATACGGGCTAGCATTATAAGAGGCAAACGCTCGGCATGGCACAGGGTTGGTTGTATTGTTTTTGAATTATCACATGCTATTTATTATTGTGTCTGTAAACTAAAACTCATGAGCTCACCAACTTTATAGTTGACGTATTTTAGCATGTCTTTCAGGTAATTAGAAACAGGTATGGCTCGGATACTTGGTTGCTAGAACAGGAATACTGGATGTAAAACAGAAGAACTTGGCTAAAGATTAATATAGTGTGCTGATGCCTGGATGGACCCAATATCTCTAGAGAATCTCCCATTAGTTAAATCACATTTTAGATTTGTTGTAAACAAATTTGATACTTAGTCTAAACCTTTGGTTAAATTGTAATATATTCATTTTGTCTTCCGCTACTTTGTGTTTTGAATCAATCGTTAGTCAAGCCCCCTGGTTGGGTTGTGACAGGTTGGTATCAGAGCCAAAGGTTTTAGCGAATTAGGAACCTTAGGATAAGTTCCTAGACTTTAACCTGAGTAATCTAGGGGCCTAAACAAATAGAAACTAGTGAGACCATGAATACCCAGGCATATGAAGCACACGAATGGTTAAACTAGAACAAACATGTAAATCAAATTCAGGATTATGGGTGCACACATAATGGTGAATTTGAAGTTACATGGGAAGTTCTAAGACACACATAAAATTAAATTTGAACATAATGTTTATGTATATACGTATAAATACTTGTTATGTTAATGATTACTGAAACAAACATTAGTTGACAATGGGAGCTGAGCATAGGATTTAAGTCACAAGAGGTCAACGGTGATTTTATGGTACGATATCTTCTCTTCATTCATTCTATCCTATTGGAAACGGCGTTCCCGGATTCTTGTCTTCTTTTTACCTCAAATATTAGGGGAATCATGACCTCTTTGTTATCAAGGTACTTATGTCGTCGACTTCCAATCCTTTAAGGCGTCTAAGAATCTTTTGATTTTATTCTATAAACTTCAAAACTCCTTTGTACTTCTTTATCGAATTTATATATAGCCACAGAAGTTTGATTTTAACTATCAACGATGACTACTCCTCAACTGACTACAAGATTACATGAATGAGTGAAAAATCACAAAGACCCAGGAGAAAGCAGGTGATGACATCAAAGTATTGTGACACATACTCCCTTCAGATTCGGATTATCATACGTAAAAACTTGAGAAACTCTTCATTTCATCATTTCTCATATCAACATTAGGTTAGTCACCTTTAATAATCAACGACCATTATTGTCTGTGATTACTATTCCTATTATCCTTAATAGTTCATCTTCGATCTCCAAACTTTCATCAATGATTTATTCTATTTGCAACTCTAATGAACACTCCTTTAACTTAACCATACCCAAATTCTTGATAACTAAAGTAGAAGTATTAGAATTATATGCTGTGAAAGGTAATTCCTTAGTTCACACAGCGAGAATGTGAACCTTCAATATAAATTTTAATTTATTCTATCACTCGAAATTCTGTTCCAGAAAATGATATTTCTTAAGCAAACCGTTTCAACATTGAAACTCTTTTCTATTGAATCCTTCGATCGAACCCCTGATTCTAAACCCAATAACGACGTCATATGCGAACAATTTGTAAATCCCTAAAGGAGCTCCACCTAGTGAATATAATAGATGGAACATGAAGCTGAAGGCCGGAAACATAAATTGTGAAGGTATGATTGTCAAGAGAAGAATGTGTTCCTATTGATAGTGAGAGTGATCAAGATATTTCTTTGATTGCAAGGTAAAAGGGAATACGCGAAGGACATTTTGTGTACGGTATATCAAAGACCATAGATGAGATTGAACGAGACATCCTATTATCTCTTGAAGAAATTTCATAGTTTTGGCAAATGAGACCTCCATGCGCATTGATATACGATGATCAGTACCAGCTACCAAGTTATAGCAAGGTGAAGGAAGGTAATTAATATCAAGAGGAAAAGACGAGCTTCAAACAGTTAGAATCGATGTTTATTGGAAATAGAAGAAGTGAAAAATTAAATGGTGAAGGATTTAATCTTAGATTAGAAGATTTTATAGTGCCAATAAATGTTTTGAGAAGCATTGAAGACCAACTGCAGGAAATAGTATTTGCATCATAACATCAATATGAATCTTATGAACATGTGTAGTATGACAGAGGAAATTATTTAGTTGATAAGTGTTTGCTAACATATTTACGGTCAAATACGTTTGGCAAGGACACTATCGTAATATATCGAAACGGTGGTGGGCTGGCGGCTGATAAGGCAGGTAGCCTGACTCTACGTATGCCCTATATATAAACTATGTTCGGTATATTGGGATAGTGTTAGTGCTGAGCATTATGACAAGTAGTAGAACAGCTAAAACATTTAAACAGAAATATAAAAACCATAGGAATTCTCATGGTATACACCTTATAAAATTTCAACAAGCCGAACTCATGAGTAGTTACACGAATGACACTAGTTAATACCGACCACTCCATAGTGGAAGAAGAGATATCCTGAAATTGAAGAGTTTGGGCACTTTGGAGGTTTTAATCATTGGGTGGATCTACATCGGAATTCACTCGTACAAATATCATTAAGAGATAATGAATTGAATTAGCATGAAGGACAACTAATCTAGATTGTCACCGGAGGAAAATAGTAGCAGTATGGAAGGACTGCAAGGAAGTAAAGTAGGAGGATCAATCTCAAATAAGTTAGAATGTGTTAAATAGTAAGAAGAAAAGCTACAGAAAGGTAGCATGAAAAGTTAAAATCATTTGCGAAAAGTCAGCCTCAAGAGTGAAAACTATGGAAATATCTGTCATACTTTGAGGATAACCAGTGAAGATCACGTTCGAGCCTAATGCACGTTTTCATCAGTTCAAGACGTAAGGTAAATAAAATATATACATCAAGAGTATTCATGACAAGGAGATACGTCAGAAATCTTATCACAATAAGGAAGTTGTAAGATATAAGTCATAGGACGAAGTAGAACGACTAGTAAAGGAGAAAGGAAATGAAACAGGCGACCAATGCAATGACACAATGAAGTTGTGATCATGTGCATAATGTGAAGGAAGAAATCTAGAACATTCTACTGACTACGCAAAACGATAAAATAATTATTTGTCAGATCTACTGCGAAGCCAACAACAATTTATACTCTTACATCTCATAACTTCATGTATCAGTAGTAGGTTGGATAAATAATAGACAAGGTGTCAATAGAAACGATAGTATCATATACGAAAGTCATGTCTATTTGTTCGCCAAAAATGGGTACATTCAATAGCTCAATCTCAACAAGCACACAATTGAGGTCTCGGTGCAAGAAGTCATCATTAGGGTGATGCGTGTCAAAAGGCTATTTAGAAGGACTTATTGAAAGAGATCAAGTTGTAACCACACTAGAACAAAGGAACCCTCGTCCGTTTAGCTTGTAATCATTTTGTACGTCTTTTAAATGCTCTAATCGTTCCTTTACACCATAACATACTGTTAGCGTCTCTAAAATTCCCGATACAATTTCATTTTATTGGTAGCAATCGAAAGAACTACTCCTTGAATTTTCTTGGTTAGAATGAAAGCTCCCTTAAATCTTTGTATCTCCGATTTCTTATATTCCAAACCGGGATGATCAGAAAGTTTGGCATATTCAAACAAGATGATGCCATGCTCACTAATGATGAATTATTCTTTAATTATTATTCTAAAGAGCTTCGGAGGAAGTGATAATTGCTGCAAACACTTGAAATAATTTTAAGTAAGATTCTGACACAAACAGTGAGTCAAAATCCTTGCGTATTTAAAGCTATAGATTCTAGTTGAGATCTAAACCATCTATCTATGTTAACTTGCTCCTTGGAATTCTATGATAACCTTCATTTAGGGATTCTTCTTCAGCCTCTCGAATTTATCCATGAAGCAGATAGGCATCATCGCGATTAAACTCCCTAAGTCAAGATAACATCCTTAGTCTGAAGATTTCTTGGCTCAAGTATTTCAATAAAATCCTTAGCTTCTTTTAGTAGTACCATCGTTATCTCATTGGAGCCTATTCTTTGCTATTCAAGGCTTATAGAATCAATAACTCCATTTGTATATAGCTAAGATATTAGTTGGATTCAACATAAAAAGTGATTGTGCCCTACTCATAATTACACTCTCTATATGATCATAATTGTTTCTACTCTAGCTAAAATATATCAGTTACACCTTAGTTCTTGACAATCCATACGTAGACTTCGTTTACTTGAAATGATTACTTTCAATCTATTGGATTTAGAAAACAAAGATATGTTTATCAATAAATAACTTTGTAGACTCAGATAAGAAATCATAAATTTATGGTGTAAAAGGAAAGTAACCAAGAATACAAATTGAATTACATTATGTACAACTTTGTGCCAAATGTCATGTACAAGTGAGATAATTATATTAATAACCTAGATGAGACATTAAATGAATAACGAGTATGCTTGATTGCTATGTTCATGTTGTATGAAACATTGTATTCAAATACACAATCAAGGAACTGTGAGCCTTGACACCTATTGGTTACATTCAGTATAAGATGAAGCATTATGTTTGGAAACAAGATCAAAATGATCGGGTTTTGGAAACTATTGATGCATTAGATGCGTAATGAAACATGTGGGAAAAATAGAATGTAACTTGGTATCCTATGGAACATTTATAATGCGAATAAACTTTATTTATGCGAATTTTTGTGTATGATGGCCTTATGAACTATTAAACTGCAATACACGTAGACTAACATTTCTTGTTAGGCTTTACTACTTATAATAATCAGAATCTGTGTTAACGTCTTATGCAATAATAAGTAGAAGTGTATGCTTGTTAAGTTTAGGGGTAGTCCCTTAGAATGGACTAGAACATGGTGATACTTAGAAATGATAAACAAAAATTTAAGCTTAAAGAAAACATGCATAAGAAATACCCACAACTACTCGAACGGGCTATACCGTAAAAACAACTAATTTCGAGGACGAAATTCTTTTAAGTTGGGGAGACTGTAACAACTGTAAGAAAATCCCAACACACTTAAACATATAATTATTGATTGAATACTTAGGCCTAATAAGGCCCAATAAGATATAAAAGCTCAACAAGTTGTGAAGGCCCAAATAGGCCCATTAAAACCCAATATGTTCAACTTAGGCCCAATAAGGCTCGTTAAAACAAAATATATCTGACGAAAAACATTAATAAATAACTAACTACAAATGTTGAGAATATTTAAAATACAAGAATATTATTCGGAGTGTGAAAATATTTAAACTAGTCAAATATGTTGAATACGCGATATTAACGTGTTTCAATGTAATTAATTAAACAAATAACTTTTAACAAACAAAATAAACATTCTAATATTATTATAATTTATTTTCACGTAAGTTAGGAGAGTCGGGTCGAGAATGATAAACGAAAACGAAATACGATCTCGAGACGGGTCGAATACGCGTTTAAAACCCTAGAATTAAACCCTAAGTATAAAAAGGGAGTAAACCCTTTTCTTTTTCTCATTTCACCAGCCGCAACACACCTTATGTGTGTGTTCAGCCGCTCAATAAACCGAGAGAAAGAGAGGGAGCCGAGGCCGGCCACCCACGGCGGAGCAGAGGCGGAGGCGCGGCGGTCCCACGGCGGTCCACGGCGGCGAGACAAACAAACCATATCACCGAACTCCTCTCATCACGTTCTACAATCTTTTCTTCTTCAACCTCACTATATCTCGACTGTGAAAGGGTGAAAACAGAGTGAGAAATGGCGACGGCTAGGGTTTTCACCTCAAAACCACGGCGGCAAGAAGCTGAGATCTGGTTTCAGCTAAGAATCGAGGACCAAACGGTGGATGAGGACCAAAAGGGTGACAATGCGACGGCGGCTAGGGTTCCGCTAGGGCTGTGCGGCGGTGCATGTGAGTTCCGACCACTTTTCTCGCTACAAGCAGCCCTCGAAGGTAAGAAACGACTCTGTAATCCTCCGATTTATCCATGCATGACAATATCTTGAGGATTCTAGTTGTTTTACATGCGTTTTTGGAAAATCTTGTGAAGGTGGTCGTCGGATGTGGAGATAGGGAGGTTACCAGCGGCTGAATGATGGTTCACGGTGGCTAGAGAGTGGCTGGTTGCACGATGGTGGTGGTCTCAACCCACTGGTGAGTCTACAGCAACGATGGGTGGCTGTTAGGTTGAGAAATCGGGTAAGAATCAACTCTACTAGCTTCGATCTACACATGCAAGTCATTTTCTTCGTTTGTTATGAACTGATACATGTTTTGGATGGTTCTATGCGGTGGTGATGGTGTTGAGTAGGTGGCTGGTGGCGGTTGAGCAACTACCAAGGGAACCGGCGGAGGCCAAAAGAAGAGATGGAGGAAATTAGAGTTTTAGAGTCGAATAAAGCCTCGGTCAACAAAAGTCAGACGCGTATAGGGCTGGTCAAACCCGGACAGACTCAGTCAACAGGAAAATCCGACTACTCGATTTCATTCGTTACCCAAAAACGAGTTTAGAAACATTTTCGAGTTATGAAACATGCGTACGATTAATTTAATCAATTTTCGATACGCGAAATGAATGAGTGGGAAGGTAAAACCGCGCGCCATTATCTTTAAATGTATGGTTAATATATTTAAACAAATAAATTAAAGTGGTTGAGCATTTGGGTTAAATAGGATAAAATCTGGTTCATAATAATTAGTTTATAATAAAAATGTTTAACGAAACCATATATCGTGTGTGATTTTGTTAGAGATTCGGAGACGTGTACGTAAATAATTATAATTACACATGAGTGATTTATAAAATAATATACTTAAGATACTTACACAAAAATATGTATATAAATATTTATACATTTGCTAAATATGTCAATACTTGACTAATGAATATGGTTTATAATTTAGTTTATCATTGTATATGTGATATAAATGATTAGAGTTTAATTTGAATGAATTTTATAAATTTTTTTAACCAACTAAGTGCTTAATCATAACAAGACTTTGAAAGTTAGAATCATTAGTTAAACATAATAAATTTTACAATGTGTTAATGTGAACATTTGCATTTTATATGTACATTTATATATGATAAATACAAGTTAAATGGTTAATACAAGTCTTGATATCTAAAATGGATACATATTAGAAGTTATATGAAACTATATAAAATGACTTAGAAACTTAAATTATAAGACATTTTATAAATGGAGAACTCAAAGTATGGGCATGATTCATATATTATTTATGTAGGTGTTAAATCATTAAATGTATATATATACATCTATAGGTTAATATATACAATAAATAATTTATGTATAATCGTATGTTTACGAGTATGTTTAAATCCAATATGTTAACAACTGATTTTATACAAGATAACAATCTCATATTAAGTCTCTAAATGATTACTAATTTGTTAGTTTTTATATTAAGGCTAATTACTTTTAAAAATTATTATTATTATTGCTATCAACGCCAACATTTTCATTTTTATTCTTTTAACAATATTAAAGGTCTTGCTAAATATTATCTAACACTTTAAACATATGCAAATCATAATCATTTAGGTTATTTAAATTATTGTTTATAAATAGTTACACTTAGCTTAAAAACATTAATATTAACCTAACGTATGATATTACCTTAGTTATCTATTTTATGATTAACATTTTGAACTAAAAACGTTGTTAGTGAAATTAGTATGATTATGTTTATTGCTGTTAATGTTGTTAATATTATCTTTGATAAAAGTTTCTCTAGGAATGTATAATTTGATTGATACATAGAAATTAAATTATAAATATGTTTAAACATTCTATTATTCTATAATTATAACAATTATAATAGTTAGTATATTCAATGACTACAACATGTATAATATTTTTGATACTAATGATTTATTTGCAACTATCTTGTTACATATGAAATCCTTATTAGTTATCTCTAATACTAATAAGTTAGGTGAATACATTATAATAATTATATGATTGTCTTGTAATACCTTATGCATTACATCAGCTTATATTTAGAAGATCATAAACATACTAGTCACATAAGTAGCATACTAGTAGTTATACTAAACATCAAATAATACCAACATTTGCTCGTACATTTATACGTACAATATAAGGTAAGGATTTGTTATGTATAGCAATATAATGAAACTTTAAACTAGTGAAATTTAAACACATTAACCCAAAGAGCTCAACCACATTAAACAACCATAAAGTATGAAATCTACAACTTATACATATATACATAAATTGATACAAATAGGAGCTTGTGATGATGATAACTCTGGGAACGTAGCAAGGCATACATAGTGGCAATGATATAATTGTACAGGAACAAAATGAAGGCATTTAGCAACCAGGTGAGTTCATGTGATCCCTTTTCTTTTACTGTTTTGGGATACTGAAAGCATGCTCCAAAAACCGTTTATAAATTTATATTTATGTGATAATGAACGTCCGTTTCAAATATAATTGCTTCCCCTAGACATTAAACATAATTTACAGCCATTAACTCCGGAGGAGAGCCGGTGGGTATATGGGTAGTACTACTTGGGGAATCCCCCACGCACAGTGGCCCGAAAGGGTGGCCTTATAAAAATAGGGTTGAAACCCCACTGAGGTTAATGTCAACCGTTGTGGCATATATTCGCTTTGACACATTTACACCGAGGGCAGGAACGGGTCTCGGAATGGGAAGTAGATTAAAATGTCATGATACGGGCTAGCATTATAAGAGGCAAACGCTCGGCATGGCACAGGGTTGGTTGTATTGTTTTTGAATTATCACATGCTATTTATTATTGTGTCTGTAAACTAAAACTCATGAGCTCACCAACTTTATAGTTGACGTATTTTAGCATGTCTTTCAGGTAATTAGAAACAGGTATGGCTCGGATACTTGGTTGCTAGAACAGGAATACTGGATGTAAAACAGAAGAACTTGGCTAAAGATTAATATAGTGTGTTGATGCCTGGATGGACCCAATATCTCTAGGGAATCTCCCATTAGTTAAATCACATTTTAGATTTGTTGTAAACAAATTAGATACTTAGTCTAAACCTTTGGTTAAATTGTAAAATATTCATTTTGTCTTCCGCTACTTTGTGTTTTGAATCAATCGTTAGTCAAGCCCCCTGGTTGGGTTGTGACATCAACTGTTTCAAAGGATTTTATCAAATGTTAAACACTTTTTATTAAAGAGGTTTTATAAAGTTTCCTTGAATTATTTTATATCAGTTTTACTCGAATAGTTTTATAAATGACCAACACTTTTAAATAATGTGATTTATAAACTCTTTTACTATAAGCTCAAGTTTTCGTAAATGATCTGTTATAAACCTTGTTATTATACAAGGACACTATCTTATGTACTCAATCATGGGTTTCAAAACAAGATATTCAAACAATGGTTTTCACGGTGATTTCAAACACAGGATTCAAATCATGGTATTCAACAAGGTTTCAAATCATGTTATCAAATAAGGCATTAAATCATTGGTTTTTAAAGCAAAGTTCAAAAGCATGGTGTCCACTGTTGTCAACAAACTTATAAACACATCAAGTTACATATTCATTAGCGTTAGTACTGGGTGATCACAACAAAGGAAAGCGGACACATTTGGGCAGACCAATTTCTGGAGTTAGCTTTTAAATTTGTTTTAAAAGCTAACTGCAGGTTTTGGTTACGTATGGTTTTATCAATGTTGCTGACTAATTTTCTGACTCCAAACGTAGTTTGGGACTTGATTATATGTTGGCTTTTGTGCAAACAGTCTTTGGACTGTTTACACTTGTTTGACAGACTTGATGTTAGTTTGGGTTGCAGCTCATCCTTGTAATTCATTTATTGCTTTAAACATATGCCTTACAATGCAAATTCATGTTTACAAATTGTTAAACCTATTGTTCTCACCAACTACTTCTGTAGTTGACAGTTACTTTTCACGTGTTTCAGGTAATCAGGTGTAGGACATTCTAAGGACAACTAAGGAGAACGTTTAAGATAGAACAAGATGAAGAAACATGCTAGGATGGATTTAGAAACAAACTAAATTCCTGAATGTTTAATTGTCTTGTTTGAAGTCTTATTTTGTAAACTATATTTTGGGTCTTTAGTTGTCATTCTTTTGGTAGATAGATTGTCTGTAACTAAACAACTGTCTAAACATTATGAAACTTAGTAATCCATTGTGGTTGTTCTTATTCAATACTTGTGCATGATTCAACTATTCATACGTCACCGCGCCGTGGATTCCGCACGCGGCGCAGGGGGTGTGACAGGTTGGTATCAGAGCCAATGTTGTAGAGAACTAGGAAAAACCCAATGTTTAATGACCTAGACTATAACCTAAGCTACCCAATAGGACTAAGTGCTATAGGCTTGAGGATACTTAGGATCTAAGTAACTTAAGTAAGCATTAAGTCTACATTAAGCTTGAAAGATCTTAGGGATACTTTTCTAAGATTAGATATCGAGTCAAGGAATTTGAATCGGAATTCTATAATTTTAGAAACCGAATTAAATTTCTCACATATATTCATTAAAGGATTTCAGAGGCAAGGATCTGTATTCTTAGTATCCTTGATCTGAAATTCTCACACAGAGTTCATTAAAGGATTCCAGAGGCAAGGATCTGTATTCTTAGTATCCTTGATCTGGAATTCTCAATCAGAGTTCATCATAGGAATTTAGAGGCAAAGATCTGTATTCTTAGTATCTTTGATCTAAAATCCTTGTCATGTTTATCATAGGAATTCAGAGGTCAAGATCTATAATTTTAGAATCTTTGATTTGAAATTTTTGTCATGTTTTCATTATCAGGTATTCATTATCATAGGAACTTTATAACTTAGAATCTGTGTACCAGTATTCTTTAGTTGAAGTTCTCACAGGAGATCATTATACTCAATACTGTAAGTATTGAGAACCTAGGTTAACTAACCTAGGACACGCATACTAAAACCTAAGGTTTTAATTTCAAGTAAATTAAGAACCAGGGTTTACACATTCACAATCATAATCAATCAAAAGTTGGAATCTTAGCTCCAAATACAAACGGCGGATTAACGCTGACGTGCTTAGGTAAGTGGTGGGCGGTGAGAGCTAGCCCTATATATAAGCTTATTTCGGTATGTCAGGGGGAATCCGGCTTTTGTATTTGAAGTAAAGATTCGGGAGCAACTGGAATCATTGAACATTAGTCAAACACATGAGATGCTAACATTTGTGATACAATCATTGGTGAATCAAATCATTGTGCTATTCAAATTTGGAGGAGTCAAACATTGCTTGTGAATCAATCAAGTTGTGAACATTCTTTCAATGTAAACCTTAAGTGAAATTTTTAAGTGATTACATCATCAGTACTTACTAACATAGTTTAACAAGAAAAATGTAGAGCACACAGGTGATCTAGTTCTACATGTTAACGACTGTTAGTAGGTGCACACATAACATAATCATAATTCAATCATGGATTCAATCATAGTTCAAATTGATCAAAGATTCATGGGATTCTTAATCAATGGAACATACATGGAAATCAGTACAAACATGTTGCCAAATGCTAGCAAGGACATGATCGTGGTAACTCGAAGCGGTGGTGGGATGGCGTCTGGGCTGGCAGTTTGCTTGACCCTTTCATATGCCCTAGATATAAGCTATCTTCGGTATATCGGGAAAGTGTCCGTGTGTAGGTTTGGTGGAGTGAGATCATGGAACATCATACATATTCACATGAGAAGTATGCTAATGAGCTGATTGCTTATACGTGTACATGCTCATATTACAATTGAATGATAATACTTGTAGTATGGATATATTACTAATTTTATCATGCAAATTCAATTGTATCCATTCTCATTACTGACCCACTTGTGGCTTCTATTCGTAGAATGCCTCCCTGACGTGATCCTAACGGAGGGGGTTCGACAAGTGGCAACGATGACGAGATCAACAAGATTGCCCGAGCCATCGCTATACATATGAGAGATGTCATTCCGGGCAATGTCACTGATATTACCCAGAATCTTCGGGGAAGTACTAGTGATTCAGCACATAACTCAAATGCTACCAACACTGGAACTGCTAACTTCACTTTCAAGCAGTTCAATGATGCTAAACCTCCTAAGTACGCTGGTACCGAAGGAGCTACTGGCCTACTGCAGTGGCTGGAGAGCATCGAGAATATTCTTGATTTCACGGGATGTCCTGAAAATCTGAAGGTCAAAATGGCCTCGAGCGCTTTTCACAAAGGCGCACTCACCTGGTGGAAATCTGAGAAGAACACCAGAGGACGAGAAGTCGCATTTGCTTTACCATGGGAGGATTTCAAGAAGTTACTGGTGGATAAGTTTTGCCCACGACATGAGCTGAAGAAACTTAAGGTGGAGATATGGAATCTGGTGCAAGACAGTGGTGAGAACGCGAAGTATACAACTCGTTTCCATGAGTTGTGCATTCTGGTGCCACACCTGGTTACTCCTCTATCCCGCAGGATAGAGAAGTACATCGAAGGCTTACCTCTAGTTGTCAGGGGAACTGTGATGGGGAATAACCCCACTACTCTGGAGGCAGCGATTCATCTTGGAGCTAGCCGTACTGAAGAATACGTTAAGTCTGGAGTGCTCACCCGAAAGGGGTACAAGAGAGCACAGATTGATGAAGGCAAGAAGCCTGAACAACAACATCACAAGAAGAAGAAACAAAAGACAATCAAGAACTTTGCAGCCCTGACTGCAGCTACACCACTCATGCCACACCCATTACTGCTATGCCACAATCTGCAACAGTCAGAAAGTCTTATACTGGCATGTTTCCACTTTGCACCAAGTGCCAATATCATCATCTACCAACTATCCCATGCAAAAAGTGTCTCAAGTGTGGACGGATGGGACACTTGGCAGCTACATGCCGATCTGCACATCTTGCTGCTGCAACAACTGCTACCACAACTCCTATGGCTACAGGTGGAAGGGCCTGTTATAACTGTGGAGCAGAGGGACACTTCAGAAACCGGTGTCCAAAACTCAACAACAACACTGCTACTGCTCGTGCCTTTATTATCGGAGCTGCCGAAGCACGCGAGGAGCCAGCAGTTGTCACGGGTACACTTCTCCTTAATGGTCATTACGTTTCTATCATATTTGATACTGGTGCTGATAAAAGCTTTATCTCTGCTCATACTGCTTCTTTGTTTAACATACAACCATCTATGCTTACCGCTCCTTATACCGTAGAAGTAGCTGATGGTAAAACCCTACTTGTAGATTCTATAATACATGGTTGTGAATTAAGATTAAACGACCATCTTTTCCTCATCGATCTTATTCCTATGACACTTGGAAGCTTCGAAGTTGTGATAGGAATGGATTGGTTATCCAAAAACAATGCCGAAATTGTATGTTCGGAGAAACTTATACGGATTCCTTTACCGTCCGGTGAAACGATGAGAATCTATGGCGAGAAACCCTGCCGCGGATTGAAGATTGTATCGTGCATCAAGGCTAGGAAGTACCTGAAGAAGAAATACTATGCGTTCCTGGCACACGTGGTAGAGAAGAAACCTGAAAAGAAAGCAGTTGGAGACGTTCCAGTTATCAGAGATTATCCTGACGTATTTCCAGACGACTTGCCTGGACTACCACCGATCCGGCAAGTGGAGTTTAGAATCGATGTCGTCCCTGGAGCAAACCCAGTGGCGAAGTCACCGTATCGATTAGCACCATCTGAGATGCAAGAACTGTCTAGTCAGCTTCAAGAACTTCTCGACAAGGGATTCATTAGACCGAGTTTCTCTCCATGGGGAGCTCCGGTTCTCTTTGTCAAGAAGAAAGATGGCTTGTTTCGTATGTGTATCGATTATCGTGAGCTAAACAAGTTGACGGTCAAGAACAGATATCCTTTACCTAGGATCGATGATCTGTTTGATCAATTACAGGGAGCAACTTGCTTCTCTAAGATTGATTTACGATCCGGGTATCATCAGTTGCGAGTAAATGATGAGGATATACCAAAGACTGCATTTAGGACTCGATATGGACACTACGAGTTTGTGGTTATGCCATTCGGGCTGACCAATGCACCTGCAGTGTTCATGGATTTGATGAATCGAGTCTGCAGACCTTACTTAGATCAGTTTGTTATTGTCTTTATTGATGATATACTGATCTATTCCAAGACAGAGCAAGAGCATGAAGATCATTTGAAGAAAGTCTTAGAATAACTGAGAGAGGAACAACTTTATGCTAAATTCTCAAAATGTGAATTTTGGCTAAAAGAAGTTCACTTCTTAGGACATGTCATAAACAAAGATGGGATACATGTAGATCCAACAGAGATTCGTTCATTTTTGGGATTGGCAGGCTATTACAGAAGGTTCATTGCGACCTTTTCAAAGATCGCCTTGCCACTTACTACATTAACCCAGAAAAGTCAAGCGTTCATATGGGGACAGAAGCAAGAAGATGCATTTCAACTTCTTAAACAGAAGTTATGCAACTCCCCAATCCTTAGTCTTCCAGAAGGCAGTGATGATTTCATTGTCTACTGCGATGCTTCAAACCTTGGTCTCGGTTGTGTACTTATACAGCGGGACAAGGTGATTGCCTATGCTTCAAGACAACTTAAGGTTCACGAGAAGAATTATACTACTCATGACCTTGAGTTAGGGGCTGTGGTCTTTGCATTGAAGATTTGGAGACACTACCTGTATGGTACTAAATGTGTCATCTATACAGACCACAAGAGCCTGCAACACATCCTTAATCAGAAAGAACTCAACATGAGACAACGGCGCTGGGTTGAGCTTCTAACTGATTACGACTGTGAGATTCGTTACCACCCGGGTAAAGCCAATGTGGTAGCGGATGCTCTTAGTCGTAAGGAACCAGTCAAACCAATTCGTGTCAGAGCCATGGAGATCAACACACAGCCAAACTTGAAGGATTTGATTCGTATTGCACAACAACAAGTAGTAACAGACAATCAGCTTAAGGCAGACTTAGAATGCGGAATTGAGAAGAAACTGGAACCTCGATCTGATGGGTGTTATATCTCAACGGCCGCATCTGGATTCCAAAGTCAGAAGAATTGCGCACACTCATATGTGATGAGGCTCATAAGTCGCGATACTCAGTTCATCCTGGAGCAGATAAGATGTACCAAGACTTGCGGACATCTTACTGGTGGCCAGGAATGAAGAAAGACATAGCACTGTACGTGGGAAAATGTCTTACATGTTCTAAAGTCAAAGCAGAACATCAAAAGCCTTCGGGACTTCTGCAGCAACCTGAAATTCCTCAATGGAAATGGGAACAAATTTCCATGGATTTCATAACCAAGTTGCCGAGAACTCCGCGAGGATTTGATTCGATTTGGGTGATCGTTGATCGACTCATCAAATCTGCTCATTTTCTCCCGATCCGAGAGGATAACAAAATGGAGAAGTTAGCTACATTGTACATCAATGAAATCATTGCACGTCTTGGTACTCCAACATCAATCATTTCTGATCGTGATAGTCACTTCACTTCTCGCTTCTGGAAAACATTGCAAAAGGCTTTGGGAACTCGTGTTAATCTTAGCATGGCGTATCATCCCCAAACCGACGGTCAAAGCGAAAGGATTATCCAAACACTCGAGGACATGCTACGTTCTTGTGTGATTGACTTTGGTGGGAGTTGGGACACTCATCTTCCACTCATTGAGTTTTCGTATAACAACAGCTACCATACAAGCATTCAATGTGCACCATTCGAAGTGTTGTATGGTAGAAAGTGCCGATCACCGGTCTGCTGGACTGAGGTTGGTGACTCACAGGTCGTAGGACCAGAACTTATTCAGGAAACATCAGACAAAATCACAACCATTTAATCAAGACTTAAGGCCGCACAAGATCGGCAGAAGAGTTATGCGGATCGACGTCGGAAACCGCTTGAGTTTCAAGTCGGTGACCGAGTCTTACTCAAAGTTTCTCCCTGGAAAGGCGTTGTCCGATTCGGGAAGAAAGGGAAACTTGCACCAAGGTACGTTGGACCTTTTGAGATCCTGGAACGGATTGGTCCCGTAGCCTACAAACTCAAACTTCCAGTGGAGCTAAGCAATGTTCACGATACTTTTCATGTATTAAATCTTAAGAAATGCTTGGCAGATTATGATGTTCAGATTCCACTGGAAGACATTCAGATACAAAACAACATGCAATTCATAGAACGTCCGGTTGAAATCATGGATCATGGGGTCAAGAAACTTAAACGCAGCCGTATCCCGATCGTAAAGGTATGATGGGAGGGCACACGCGGTGCTGAGTTCACCTGGGAACGTGAAGACCAGATGAAGCTTAAGTACCCTCATCTCTTTACAGTACCTTCGGCTAGTTAATTTCGGGACGAAATTCCCTTAACTTGGGGAGACTGTAACATTTGTACATTTAGTCATGGTAGTCGTAAACAGTGTTAGAACAAATGTGTTTTCATATCAAATCAGTCAATGTGAATCATGTGTTCATAATGTGCTTGTGTGTTATGATCTTTATTATTTAGGAACAGGTATGTATTATTTATTTACAGTCGAGTTCGCTAGGCAAGAACAGTATCGTATTATATCGAAACAGTGGTGGGACGGCGTCAGGTACGGCAGGTAGCTGGAATCTAGGGTATGCCCTATACATATACTGCGTTCGGTGTAATGGGATAGTGTTAGTGCGTAGTGTTGAGACGAATATTATGACAATTAATTTAACAAAAGTCGTAATACGTAAGCGAGACTGAGTATAGTTATGGGTGACGATCCATAATGATACGAATGTTGAACTTATAATTATGATTAAACTGCTTTGAACATTTAATACGATCGAAAAACGTACGCAATTGCGGGTATACACGTAATTGCGGTTGTTTAACGATCTGTCAAAACACAAAGAGTAAAAATAATTAAATATATATTATTTTATATTTTTACAATTTTGAAACTCATCAAAATGATGAGAATAATAATAATCCTTTATTTTAAATCGCGTAAAATACGCGTTACGTGTCGGAAACGCGAACCGAGCGACCGAAACGAACCCGAATACCACTTACCATAAAAGCCATGAAGATGGCCATTTTTCTCATTAAATCAGCCACCAACCCTTCCTCTCTCTAGAAAATTCGTCAACCCTTTCTCTCTCTAAAAAACCGAACTTCAAACGCTCGTAACTCGCTCATTTCTCAACGGAATTCGGTGTTCTTGGCACCCACGCGTAGCTCTTGACATTCTCTACACGAAAGTACAAGGGATCTGAAGTTTTATCCAGCCATAAACGAGGTACGATCGAAAGAATATGCTGAAAAATAGGGTTTTGTTGCGTATTGTTGTTCATGAACTTCAACCGGTTCTTTTCTCTTTATTTTGAGCCATATGTACAACTACTGTTGATCTGGGTTGCTAGCATGATGTGTATCGATCTGGAATAGCTGGTAGTCGATGATGAAGATGGTGATAGCAGGTACAGGTTCGTGAAAGGGAGGCATAGATGGGACGAACCTGTGCATTTTCAGCCGAACCATAGAGACTCACGGACCTTCTTGTAGCTGCCGAACCATCCTCATCCGACGAACCATGTCTGACTCGCGAACCTTCATGCTCTAGTCGAACCCAGACTTTCCTCCGAACCTTGCATGGTGGCGAACCATGCATAGACCGACGAACCTTGCATGTGAATCACCTCACGAACCCTAATCGCCATGCACGAACCCAAACCTATCGCGAACCAGATGCCGAACCCTAGATACCATGCTGGCGAACCTTTTTGGCGACGAACCTTGGTTTAATTTGCAGCGAACCCTCATGCATTCGACGAACCCTGATGTGCCGCACCTAATTGGGTTTTAGCCGAACCTTTCATGAAGGTAGACGAACCAGGAGAGTGCCCGAATCTTTGGCCGAACCCTTGCATGGTTCGTTGATCATATAGTCGAACCTGTGGCCTCATTCTTAGCCGAACCTTAGTAGAAACATCAGATAGGTTCGCTGCCATGGGAACCCTATCCTTCGATATAATGATCAGACACATAACCGGCCCAAATTCCTGGCCCAATGTATGTTGTTCAGGTCCATATACGCATACCCTTGGCCTATGAGGTTTTGTTTTGGCCCAAGTGATTTGTTAGCTTCGGCCCACATTAGATCAAGCCCAATAGGACTCTTGGCCCAACAATTCACATATGTGGCCCACGATATCCCTTTCGGTCCAATATTGAACCAACATTGTGTATCGTTTGGAACTTTGGCCTACACTCACATACTTGGCCTAATAACAACTGTTTTTGGCCCATGATGTGGCCCACAATGCAAAGTATTTATGAATTGATCTTGGTTGGGTTAAGTTTAACCTAAATTAATAATGAGATCAATTCATAAACACATGGGATCTAAAACACTTCAACATATCTACACTTTTTCATGTTAATCAATGGTTATCAAATTCATCAAACACTTGTCAGTTTATGCATACAAGATGTGCATAAAAGGATATGACATTTCTTTTACATGAAACAACTCTCAATCAAGCGACTAAATCATGACTTTCAAGTTCACACAACATTCGTAATCATGAGATCAAGTAATCATGAGTTAATCGAGTTCAAGTTAACACAAGTCAATCAATGAATCAAAGTCTATACAATTATAAATATTATATCTTATGTATGATTACAATGATATAGGAACCAGTTAGAAGTCCTGTTTGATACTTGCTATTTGTTATAGTTCAGAGTCTACTGCAGACAGGTGAGAACATTAGCCCCTCTTTTACTGTTTTCCAACTGTTTTGGGGTGGAACACGTGATCAAATATATTCCTTACATTGGTAATTCATTATACAAAATGTATGTTATTCTACAAACACCACAGGTTCATGGTATAAATTCATCAGACTATTCAACTGTTTCAAAGGATTTTATCAAATGTTAAACACTTTTTATTAAAGAGGTTTTATAAAGTTTCCTTGAATTATTTTATATCAGTTTTACTCGAATAGTTTTATAAATGACCAACACTTTTAAATAATGTGATTTATAAACTCTTTTACTATAAGCTCAAGTTTTCGTAAATGATCTGTTATTAACCTTGTTATTATACAAGGACACTATCTTATGTACTCAATCATGGGTTTCAAAACAAGATATTCAAACAATGGTTTTCACGGTGATTTCAAACACAAGATTCAAATCATGGTATTCAACAAGGTTTCAAATCATGTTATCAAATAAGGCATTAAATCATTGGTTTTTAAAGCAAAGTTCAAAAGCATGGTGTCCACTGTTGTCAACAAACTTATAAACACATCAAGTTACATATTCATTAGGGTTAGTACTGGGTGATCACAACAAGGGAAAGCGGACACATTTGGGCAGACCAATTTCTGGAGTTAGCTTTTAAATTTGTTTTAAAAGCTAACTGCAGGTTTTGGTTACGTATGGTTTTATCAATGTTGCAGACTAATTTTCTGACTCCAAACGTAGTTTGGGACTTGATTATATGTTGGCTTTTGTGCAAACAGTCTTTGGACTGTTTACACTCGTTTGACAGACTTGATGTTAGTTTGGGTTGCAGCTCATCCATGTAATTCATTTATTGCTTTAAACATATGCCTTACAATGCAAATTCATGTTTACAAATTGTTAAACCTATTGTTCTCACCAACTACTTCTGTAGTTGACAGTTACTTTTCACGTGTTTCAGGTAATCAGGTGTAGGACATTCTAAGGACAACTAAGGAGACCGTTTATGATAGAACAAGATGAAGAAACATGCTAGGACGGATTTAGAAACAAACTAAATTCCTGAATGTTTAATTGTTTTGTTTGAAGTCTTATTTTGTAAACTATATTTTGGGTCTTTAGTTGTCATTCTTTTGGTAGATAGATTGTCTGTAACTAAACAACTGTCTAAACATTATGAAACTTAGTAATCCATTGTGGTTGTTCTTATTCAATACTTGTGCATGATTCAACTATTCATACGTCACCGCGCCGTGGATTCCGCACGCGGCGCAGGGGGTGTGACACTAAACGAAAGTAGAAGAAAATTTTTTATGGATTTTCAATGATTTGAATAAACTCCCCCTAAAGCTATGAATTACAAAATTGTATATCCTAGAATCCTACAAAATTTGTATTCTAACTAAAAAATAAATATGTTTTTGATGAGAAAGATCCAAACATGAGATCATATTGTAATCATACCTCAGCGTTACTTGTTGATTATTAATGATATTTATTTATTCGATGCACAAGCCTAGGACGATTGCCAGTATATGGATCCACTTTAAGTCTTATCACTTGTTGTGAATTTGGATTAATGAAAACCAATCACAAGACTTTGTGTTCCCCACTCACTTGAACACATCCCCACTTTGTGAAACATCAACCAACAAGATTGATACTTCTGTATGCGCAGATGAAACCAAGATATTGAACCAAAAAATAACTTAAGTTTAAAACCAAGCAATCAGATTGATACTTCCGTATACACATAGAATGCCCAAGTTTTAAACAAAAACAAGAAAATAAAAACAGAATGTCCAAAACATAGCAATCAGGTCGATACGTAAGTATACGCAGAGAATGTCCATGTTTTGAACGAAAATAAAAGAAAAATGAACTCAGAATTTCTTTTGAAAAAGAAACACATGATCAAACTAATATATGTACTAATACAATTAGCAATCACTGAGGCAAATGACCACGCACTCAGGACAAAAGATCGAACACTGTGTTCTAAGTAATGTGTCCCACAAAGAATGATTATGGCATTAGTCTACAGAAATCACAATTAAGTGAAAGACCTACCAACATATCATACTGAGTGCATTGTGATCGCTTTGTATTTGATCTTGTATGATACAAGTAAGCTTTAGAATGTTACAATGTACAATCATATCTCAAAGGTCGGATCAATTTCTCAATTTTATAATTTTATATTGTTTTTGATTTTTTTTAAATTTTACTCCACCTAAAATGCTAAAAATGAAAATCTTTTTGATTTTTAGAATTTTATAAGTACATAGAATTTTATAAATTTTACTCCACCATCTTTGTGAAACATTATGTTCAAAGTGACTTGAAAACATCAAGAAAATAAGACAATGTAATTCCAAACCTGTCAAGTTCTCCAGAATAATATGACAGTTAAAGAATTAGAACGATTTTACCAAATACACGCCAGGAAGTTCCACTATCAATGAGCTCTCCTCCAATTGATAGGTCCTCTTGAAATCCTCCTGCACACACTCACAAACCATTAGATAGCTTTGGTCACCCAAGCCATCGAGGTCTTGAGTTTACCATGACCATCCATATACCCGAAATTTAATCCATTTCCCAGTTGAAGCAGATAAATTTCCTTTTTAAACTTTATTTGTTTTTGGTATCCACAACTGTTCCTGTTCAAGTGCATTCATAAGATAATACTTATCTTGAATCACCACATTGTTGTTAAAAACCAAATTAGTGATTAAGGGTTTTGAAAGTTTCAACATCTCTTCATCCAATGCTTTCACAAGTTCTTCCTTGTTTTTATTTGGCATTTTATGTTTTTTAGGAATGAACTTTGAAACCTTTGTGACACAAGACTTGGCATTACTAAAATGGCCTTGTAACTCACACAGATAAGGACAATTAGCAATAATATGCCCTCTTGTACCACACTCAAAACATATTCTCCTCTCCACAAACCTAGGAGAATAGTTTTGCACAAACTTATGGTTTTGGTGATTTATCATTGGTGAACCATAAACCAATCTTTGATTCCTTGTTGAACCAATATGAGTCAAATGTGACTTCTTGCCACTTGACGTGGGGGACTCATAGTTCAACTTTTCACATCTTGTGGGACTTAGTAAAATCTTGTCTTTGATCCAAGACTTTGAAGTATCACACTTTGATTCCACTTTATTTGATGCACATGATGATTTCACAACCCATTTTGATTGAATTTGACGTTTAGGTTGGTAACTTGAAAAACCAATTTGTTTTGAAAATTTCTTGTTTTTGTTCTTTGAAAACTTTTTAATTTCAATCAATAGGGTTTTGAAAGAAACTTTCTTTTTGGATGATCATGCAGAGTTTGAAACACATGGTTTCACATCATCAAAGATATTATTGTGAGAATCATCATAATTCTTATGTACATCAATCAACCCACATCTGTACAATGTCTCCTCATCATATTCCTCTAAAGTACAATCTTCAATGATAGGAGAAAAATTGTCATAAGCACAAATTGGAGACTTCCCCTTATTGAGAGTGTTATCTATTGAAATTTCACTATCACTTGATTTCTCAATAAGAGGACTTGAAGAAATTATAGAATCATGATGATTCTCCAATTTGTGCATGATTCTGTCAAAGTCCCTTTTTGCCTCGTCCATTTTGATTTTAATTTTATTTACTGCATTTGTCAATTCAACATTTACTTTGCTCAAAATGTCAAGTTTTTGTTCAGAAACACTTTCATTGGCATTTGACTTTGACAAATCATCAGTCAACATTTGAACCTGTAACTTCAAATCTGCAATCTGTTTTGAAAAAAACTTTTCATTTGATTTTAAATCCATGTTTGCTTTATTGCAGTTTGATAAGTCACATTTCAAATTCATGTTTTCTTACTCTAAACTCCAAATTTTTCCCTCAAGATTTAAACATTTAGAGCATGAGAGTTTAGAAAATGTACCTGAACTTACCTCTTTATCTGAAATGGTATGACAATGGTCTTCACTAATGATGGTAGTTGTTTCAGACAAATCATCAGAGGCATCCTCATAAACACTCTCATCCTCTGTTGACACCACTTCAACACTTGAAGTTTCATCCTTTGACTTCAAAACATCATCTTCAGACTTCTTCATCTCACTTTTGATATTAGAATCATCAAGAATGTGTGTATCTTCAGTTACATTACATCTCTTATCTACAACTTCATTCATCTGTTTGCTATCTTCAGACATTTCAGGTTCATCTTCTGTTCCTCCATCAACATCTTCTTTTTCTTTCTCAACAATCATACTTGCCTTTAACATGTTTCTTTGTTCATCAATCCACGAGAAATCAACAATTTTCACAATCCATTTTCCGGTTCGTCTTATCTCCGATTCCATTTTGTCAACCACATCTTTGAAGTTCATTAATTTGACATGATGAATGACTTTAGTTTCCTTCATTCTTTCAACAAAACCACTCCATCAACAAGGTAAGAATTGCGTAAACTTCTCAACGATTTTCCCATCAGTGATATCAAACTTAAAATATTTCAATTCTTGCATAAGTGGTAAAAGACGATCATAAGCATCATTGATCTTCTTTGCAACATGATTGTTATATGCAAGTTCTAACAAACTCCACTTTGCACATGAATGTGGCATTTGTTCAAAATCAGTCTTTTTAATATCTTTAGAAATGATCACCGAAAACAAGTCACACAATTCTCTTTCTTGATTAAATTCAAACAATTGATCTTCATTCAATTTTGATGTCCCAAAATTATCCTTTGATTTCAGACATGGTTTCTTGTATTGATTGTACAATAACTTCTGATAATTTTCATCTGCTTAGCACTAAACGTTTTGAATGTGGATCTCCAGTTCGGATAATTGTCCAAATTGTCCAACACAAGTCCATTGTTAGTCAACCATTCTACGTTCCAGTTCTTGTGTGTCATATTTAACTTTTATGTTCAGAACATCAAAGTTTAACCTCTCAAAACAAAACAGCTCAAACCTTGTCTTAACGTCCGAATTAGGTCTTGAAACCTATCCCAAATGATCCGGAAGGCCCAAAATAGGTAAATAAGGTTTACTTGAACTTTTAAAATGGAATATTTCTTGCAAAACTCTTCGAACAAACCTATTGGAGGTTCTCCCAAACCATTTCACGAACCTATTGAGGTTTTCACGAACCTATGAAGGTTTTGAACGAACCTATGAAGGTTTTGATGAACCTATGAAGGTTTTTGACGAACCTATGAAGGTTTTGACGAACCTAGAGGTTCCCACGAAGCTATTTCTCACGAACCTTTTGAATTCTCACGAACCTAAGGTTCTCACGAACCTATTTGTCACGAACCTATGTAGGTTCGTCTCTAAGGTTCGTCTAAGGTTCGTCTGATCGAACGAACATATCTGATCTTCACAAAAATGGCTCTAAAATCTTCATTTTTTGGAGTTAGAAGGCCTATGAGTAGTCAAAATCTTCGTTTTTTCGAGGCGCATCTTTCTATCGGATCAAAATTTGCAAAAACTTGATAATTTTTCGTAAATCTGGCCTTTTGTTGACAAAAACGTGAAGAACTTCAAGAACACCTCCAAGATGATGAATTTTCTGATCAAATTACTTGAGATTGATGTCCAAATAGTCGTAGAATCAAGCCTAATGCTCTGATACCACTGTAGATTTGAAGAATTGATCACGAAATTCTATGATTCGATCATAAACGTGCGGAATCCGTTTACAACTAGATTTGAATCAACAACGACAATGTAATAGATCATGAATTTGAATTCTTCATTGATATCCAAGTGTTTACAAACAATAAACGTGAAAATACAACACTTGAACGATCAAAAGAAAAAAAGATGAAGAGAGTCTTGATCTTGAGCTTGAGAGAGAATTTGACTTTGTGTGTGTGAATTGTGAGCTCCAACCTACCGAGTCTTCAAAAGTCTACCTATATATAGGTTTCATAGGTTTGCCAAACCTATAGGTTTGCCAAACCTATAGGTTTGCCTAACCTTAAACCATGTGAATGCCAAACCTTTTAGCCATCAATCATACATACTATGATTTCATTTACAACAAGCGAGGTTCACACAGTAAATGCTGCTTTCACACAGAAAATGCATCAACAGACCCTTTTGTATGCCCTATATATAAGCATACCGAATTGGATATTACATGTGATGTTAATGAGGTTAAGGTTTTACCGTAACAGGTTTGCTAAAGCTATTTTTTTCAACAAATAAACTATATGAACTCACCAACCATTGTGTTGACTTTGTTTTCTTACATGTTTTCTCTGGTGATGCATAGGTTTAAGCTAAGGCTCAGGATTTCATGCTAGGATGCCCAGATAGAGGACCTAGTAGACTTTTGGAAAGCACATATTTTGTTAATGATGCAAGTCACTTTTGATATCTCGCACAGATACAAGATAGAAACATTTGATTCTTTTGATAGGTTTACTTAGTTAAATTACCGAACATTGATAGTGTAATTTAACTTTGTAATCCTAGTTTGATGCTTTATTGTGTTTTCGTTATTCTCAATGTTGATGCTATGTAAACAATCTGATCATCACGATTATCACTCTCGATATCGCGTCCCGAGAACCTTAAGCCCGGCGGGAAACTCGATCCGTCCCGCCGGCTCGGGGTGTGATATTTAACCTTGTGCCCAACCCCAAAATTATCAAAGAAAAACTACACCTTTTCCACTTTCTTAGACATCACATTTTTCTTTTGAAAATTTCCACTAGACTCTCCTTGATGTGTATTAGATGATCTAACATACAGAATCTGTTTAAGAGTAGTGGTTGGTTTGGTTTTAGTCACTGGTTTAGAAACCTGTGTGGATTTAATTACCACCTTCTCAACTTGTTTAATTTCAGATTTGGACTGCTTGATTTCAAAAGTCTTTTTCTCAACACCTTTTCCTTTGTATCCATTTTGTCTCAAAATATCGGAAGAATATTCCGACTCAGTGATGTCTTCAATGATTAGGGCATCACTGTCAAGTGATACCTTTTCATCAGAAGACGAGACTCTAGCATTTGCAATAACATTTTCAGACTCAGACTCGGTTAAAGAAGCTGGATGCACTTCCAGATTAGGGTCAATTTGTGGCCTTGGAACATAGCTTGGAGAAGGTGGTACTACATGAAATCCCAAGCCAGTAGTATCATTCGATGACCTTTGCACAGCAGCAAAGTAATCGATAACATACTGAGAATTCTGATAATTCTCGAGCTTGCTTTTGTGCATTTCTGCCTCTACTCTAGCTGCTGACTGTTCTACTTTCAACTTTTGTATTGATTCGAGGTGCACAAAAACTGCATGATTATTTTGCAAAACTTTAATTTTTAATTCCTCATTTTCTTTACCCAAATCTACGATCTTTTTGTCAAAATCTTTTTCTCTTGAAACTAACTTTTTGCTAGCTTCAGTGCACTCGATCAGTTCAGCAGTCAGTTGAGCATTCAATTCCTTCAACTTTTCAATTACCTCCAAAAGTTCATTATTTACCTCCTCAACCTTTTCTTTTCCATTGATTCATACTGTTTGCCCCAGTCATATCCTTCATCTGCTTGACTGACTAAAGCTTTGGTTGATTCTTCAGGCTTCTCCTTTTGCTTTTGATAAGCTTCTTTTGGCTTGAATGGATTCAAGTTGCCTTGCTTCTTTGGATTTTTGCGTTCTCGAGCAAAATGACCCAATTCACCACAGTTGTAGCATTGTGTGGCTTTTGGATTGAATCCAAATTTTGTGTTACGATCAAAAGTGAACTTCTTTCCTGTTTTCTTCTCATACTTTTTAATTCTTCTGATTGCACTAGCCAAAGCCCACTATGTGTCAATTAATTCCATTTCATCATCATCTATCTGCTCGTAATCTTCAAAAGTAAGATTAGAATTTCCTATCCTTCCTGCTATCTGTTCATCATACGCACTGACCACACATGAAAGTACTGACATGTGATCTCTGACAGCCTCCACAGTCACTTTTCCCAGATTTGTAGTATTCAATTGAATTAGAGTGGCAGATGAAGAATCAGACTTTTTCTCATTCCTAGAATAAGACGAGCTTGAATTGGAGTAACTAGTAGATACAAAAGGTAATGAAGTACTCTCAGTAGTACTTGAGACAAAAGTTGTCTATATTTTTGCTGACTGAACAGGAGGTGTGACAACTCATGCACCATAAAGTGAAGGATCATGTTTTACATTAACTCTTCTAGCTTTTCTCTTGTCCTTCATTTCCTGTTTTTCTAACTTTTGAATAAACTCCACAAGTGTCATTCCTGGAAGATTTTCTCTCAAAATCAACACCAATGAGTTCCACTTATCTGGCAACGCATCTGCAAAGCAATCTATCTTCTCTTCTTCTGAATACTCAATACCACATTTACGTACTTCTGTCAACAAGTGTCTATATCTAGTAATCAAAGCATCAAGACTCTCATTGCCTATGTAGTTGAAATTCTCAAATTCTTTTCTCAAATCAGTTGCCTTCATCTTCTTAAGTTTAGTGTTTCCCTCCACTCTAGCCTTCAATGCATTCCATAATCCATATAATGTCTTGTGTTCATCAAACTGATGAAGAATTTGATTAGGAATAGCTTGGCTTAACATCCAATATGCTTTCTTCTCAGAATCATATTTCTTTCGTTGTTCAACATCCAATCGATCAAGAGATTGGTCAAGATCCGTTCCAACCACCTTTGGTCGATCATATGGTAATAAAAATCTCTCCCAAAGGTTTGTATCAGTACCATTAAGATGTGTCTCAAACCGACCTTTCCAGTTCTCATAATCAGACAAATCAAGAAGATTTGGTACTTTGTTTGTGCCCCCAGACTCAGTTTCACTAATCAATATACTTTAAATCTTTGAATTCTGATTCGCAACTACTACAAGCATATCCGCCATGTTTCAAATTTAATCAACGAACCTTTTACACTTTTTCAAACTCACGAACCTAATGCACTCACGAACCTTTGATCAACAAATGACCCTTCACGAACCTTTGGATCAAACGAACCTTCTAGAAAACCTTTTGATCAAACGAACCGCTTCAAAACCTTTTGATCAAACGAACCTTCTTGAAAACCTTTCTGTCCAACGAACCTTCAATGTAAATAGGTTCGTCCCACGAACCTGTAGTTTTGTCTTGAAAATTTCAGCGGGAAAATCTTCAAAATTTGGAGGGAAAACCTTCAAAACTTCAAACTTTCTAGTGTATTGTTTTGACGAAAAATCTCTGATTTTAACCAGTAAAATGTCAACAGATGATGACAAAATATCAGAAAAACATTCAGATACTGAAAATCAAACTCCAGCCATTTCCAGTATAATCAAGAATGATTGATAGTCTTCAAAAACGTGTATAGAACTCCTCCAAAAACTCTAATACCACTGTTGGAAGCTTCGGATCTGTAATTTGAATTCTATTAAAAGTTTTATCTATGCGGAATCTAGATAACACCTATATGAATCAAAGACAACACAATCATGCTTGTAAATTTCCTTTCATTGATAATGAAATCAATTACAATTGCACACAGCTAAGAACACACAGTTCTGTTACACACACACTAATCTGAGAATTACAGGTTCTGTCAAGACTACTACAAAATCAGAAAACCTGTAAATATATACAAGTATCAAACGAACCTATACAAACCTATAGGTTCGGCAGACGAACCAATAGGTTCTCTGAAGGAACCTTTACAATCCAAACACTATAGGTTCGTTTGAACTAAAACACATGCATAGGTTCGTGGGCCAGACGAACCTAGAACAAACCTATCCCAAACCTTTTCTAAATTAATCAAAACAAGCTTGAAAGCAACCTATTACAATATGTACCAACCATAATTTATCCATTTTGTAATCCTCTCGGATCAGGAGAAAATGAGCAGATTTAGTGAGTCGGTCAACGATCACCCAAATCGAATCGTAACCTCGCGGTGTTCTTGGCAACTTGGTTATGAAATCCATGGAAGTTTGTTCCTATATCAATTGAGGAATTTCAGGTTGATGCAGAAGTCCCGAGGGTTTCTGATGTTCCGCCTTGACTTTTGAACACGTTAGACATTTCCCTATATACAGAGCTATGTCCTTCTTCATTCCGAGCCACCCATAAGATGGTCTCAAGTCCTGATACATCTTGTCGCCTCCCAGATGAACTGAATATTGCGACTTATGAGCCTCATCACAGATAAGAGTGTGCAATTCCTCTGATTTTGGAATCCACATGCGGCCGTTGAAGTATAGAACTCCATCTGATTGAGGTTCTAGTTTACCTTCAACCCCGCAATCCAACTCCGCCTTCAGCTGATTGTTGATCACCAGATGTTGTTGTGCGATACGAATCAAATCCTCCAAGTTTTGATGTGTGTTGATCTCCATGGCTCTGACACGTATCGGCTTGATAGGTTCCTTGCGACTAAGAGCATCCGCCACCATATTGACTTTACCGGGTGATAGCGAATCTGGTAGTCATAATCAGTTTGCAGCTCAACCCAACGCCTCTGTCTCATGTTGAGCTCTCTCTGATTGAGAACGTGTTGTAGGCTCTTGTGGTCTGTGTGTATGACAAATTTGGTACCGTAAAGGTAGTGTCTCCAAATCTTTAATACAAAGACCACAACCCCTAACTCAAGGTCATGAGTAGTATAGTTCTTCTCGTGAACCTTAAGTTGTCTTGAAGCATACGCAATGACCTTATCTCGCTACATAAGTACACATCCGAGACCAAGGTTTGAAGCATCACAGTAGACAATGAAATTATCATTGCCTTCTGGGAGGCTATGTATAGGAGAGTTGCATAACTTCTTTTTGAGAAGTTGAAATGCATCTTCTTGTTTCTACCTCCATATGAACGCTTGACTTTTCTGGGTCAATGTCGTTAGTGGCAAGGAAATCTTTGAAACGTTCGCAATGAACCTTCTATAGTAACTTGCCAGACCCAGAAATGAACGAATCTCTGTTGGAGTGGATGGGGTAGTCCAGTGCTTAATCGCTTTTTTCTTTGCTGGAACTGCATATATCCCATACTTGTTGATAACATGACCTAAGAAATGAACTTCTTTTAACCAAAATTCGCATTTTGAAAATTTGGCATAAAGCTGTTCAGTCCTTAGCCATTCTAAAATCTTCCTGAGATGATTCTCATGTTCCTGCTCAGTCTTAGAATAGATCAATATATAATCAATAAAGACGATAACAAACTGATCTAAGTACGGCCTGGAGACTCGATTCATCAAGCCCATGAACACTGCCAGTGTGTTAGTCAGACCAAATGGCATAACCACGAACTCATAGTGCCCATATCGAGTCCTAAACGTAGTCTTGGGAATATCCACATCGTTTACTCTTAACTGATGATACCCGATTCGCAAGTCAATCTTAGGGAAACAAGTTGCTCCCTGTAATAGATCAAACAAATCATCGATCCTCGGTAGAGGATATTTGTTCTTAATTTTTAACTTGTTCAGCTCACAGTAGTCGATGCACATATGAAAAGAACCGTCTTTCTTCTTGACATAGAGAATCGGAGCTCCCCATGGTAAGTAGCTCGGTCTAATGAACCCTTTGTCTAGAAGTTATTGAAGGAGACTAGATAGTTCTTGCATCTCCAACGGTGCTAACCGGTATGGTGACTTCCCCACAGGGTTCGCTCCAGGGATGAGATCGATTCGAAACTCCACTTGTCGGACTGGTGGTAGTCCTGGAAAGTCCCCTGGGAATACTTCTGGGTAGTCTCTGATGACTGGTACATCATTAACCATCTGCTTCTCCGGTTTCTTCTCCACTACATGTGCCAGGAAGGCACAATATTTCTTCTTCAGGTACTTCTGCGCCTTAATGCACGACACAATCTCCAATCCTCAACATGGCTTTTCGCCATATACTTGCATCGTTTCGCCAGACGGTACGGGAATTCGAAGTAATTTCTCCTAACAAACAACTTAGTCATTATGTTTTGATAACCAATCCATTCCAATGACCATCTCAAAACTTCCGAGCGTCATTGGGATGAGATCGATGATGAACGAATGAGCATTCAACATGAGATCACAACCAAAAAGTATAGAGTTTACAAGTATGTTCTTACCATCAGCTACATCTACTGTGTAAGGAGTAGCAAGTATTGATGGTTGTTTGTCAAATAAAGATGCAATGGCAATAGAGACAAAACTTTTATCTGCACCAGTATCAAACAATATGGAAACATAATAGTTGTTGATGAGAAAAGTAGCTGTGATGACTGCCGGCTCCTCTCGTGCCTCGGTAGCTCCGATGACAAAGGCACGAGCAGTGGCAGTAGCAGCTGTGTTGTTGTTGAGACGAGGAAACTACTTTCTGAAGTGTCCCTCTGCCTCATAGTAGGCTTTTCCACCTGTGATGGCAGGAACTGCTGTAGCAGTAGTGGCAGCAAAAGTTCTGGCACGACACATTGCCACCAAGTGCCCTACCTTCCAAACTTTGTGCACTGTCGGCATGGAAGGGTAGGGAGATGATGATACTGGCACTTAGGTCATAGTGGATAAGGGCCAGTATAAGGCTTTCTAGCCACAACAACTTGTGGGACAAAATTTATTGGGGTAATTTGTTCTATTGGTGCAGCTACGGTTGCGGCTGCATAATTCTTGATCATCTTCTGCTATTTCTTCTCTGGTTGCTGTTGTTCGGGATTCCTTTTTTCATCAATTTTAGCCCCCTTGGAGCCCTTCCTATGGAATAGTCCAGCCTTGAAATACTCCTCAGTCAATGTTGCACTCATGTGAATAGCTGCCTCTAGAGTTATGGGGCTACAACCCATAACATTTCCCCTGATTACTAGGGGCAGTCCCTCAATGTACTTCTCTATCTTTCTGGATAGAGGAGTAACTAGGTGTGGAAATAACATACACCACTCATGGAAATGAGTCGTGTATTTTGCATTCTCCCCACTGTCTTGGGCCAGACTCCACATCTCAGCCTCTAGTTTCTTCAGTTCGTGGCGAGGACAGAATTGCTCCATGAGCAGCTTCTTAAAGTCTTCCCACGGTAAGGCCAAAGCAACTTCTCGGCCTCTGGTGTTCTTCTCAGAGTTCCACCAAGTAAGAGCGCCTTTGTGGAAAGCTCTTGAGGCCATTTTGACCTAAAGATGTTCAGGACATCTGGTGAAGTCATGAATATCCTTAATGCTTTCAAGCCATTGCAACAGGCTTGTAGCTTCTTCAGTACCAGCATACTTAGGAGGCTTAGCATCATTGAACTACTTAAATGTAAAAGTAGCAATTCCAGTGTTGCTAGTGTTAGAGTTGTTTGTCGGTGATTCACCACCACTTCCCCGCAGGTTATTAGTGATATCAGTGACCATACCCGGAATAACCTCCCTCGTATGTATGGAGAGGACTCAGGAAACTTGTTGATTTCTTCATCGTTACCACTTGTTGATCTCTCGCCGTGAGGATTACGTCGAGGAGGCATTCTACGAGGAGAAAGCCACAAGTGGGTCAATAACGTGAAGTTATGCAATCGAATTACAAGATAAAGTTATTAATATTTGCATACCACAAATATTATCATTCAAATGTATTAATGAGCAAGCATACACATAAGCAGTCATCTCATTAGTGTACTTCTCATATGGTTGTTCGTCATGATCTCATGTTCAATGTTCAACGAATTACCACACCAAACCTACACACTAACACTCTCACAGTATACCGAATATAGCTTATATATAGGGCATATGTAGGGTCAAGCAAACTGCCACCCACGCCAGCCCACGACCGCTTCGATATACTACGATTGTGCCCTTGCTAGCATTTTGCAATAAGATTGTACTAATTAACATATATATCCTATTGATAAAGACTTCGAATGATCTTGATAAACTAAACTATGGTTGAATTATGATTGAACTTATGTGGGCATGTACTAACAGTGTTAACATGTACAACTATGTTGACATGTATGCTCTACACTTGTCATGTTAACCTATGTTGGTAGATACCAAGTATGTATGATTTGCACTAGATCTAAGCATGTTCTCACATAAGATTGGCACATAAAGTTTGCACACATGATTAATTCACATGATGCTTGTATCTCATATGGTTGATTCTCATAAGGTTGTTTCACATAATGGTTTATCCCGGATCTTTACTTCACATAGTCACGCCAAATTCCCTCTGTCATACTAAAGTTAGGTTATACACAGGGCATACGTAGGGTCAAACTAACTGCCAGCCTAGCCGCCAGCCTACCACTACTTCAGTATGTCATAGTTAGGACATCGTTCGTGTTTGAAGCTAGGATCTCAACTCACAATTTTTTATGGTTGTTTCATGAACTATGACTATGATGGTGAAAACTATAATCTTAATTCACTTGAAATCAAGACCTTCAGTTTTCATGTACATGTGTCCTGGAACATTTATTCCAGACTCTCAACACTTACAGTATTGAGTATTATGATTTCACAATGAAAATCTTAATTTAAGAATACTGATAACAGACGTTCCTACTCATGAAGTTTTAAATACGTTAACATGTTGAGAATTTTAGATCAAGATTACTAAGAATACACAGTCACCTCTGAAATTCTTTGATGAATACACAATGAGGAATCTAGTTAGGATCCTAATATTACATAATCCCTACTCCAAAGTCCTTAATTTTGAAAAAAAAAATGGTTTTAGAAAAATGTTGTCCCTAAGATCTTCCAAGCTTAATGCAGACTTAATGTTATTCTCAAGTTTAGTTAGATCCTAAGCATTCTCAAGCCTATAGCACTTAGTCCTATAGGGTAGCTTAGGTTATAGTCTAGGCCATTAACTATTGGGTTTTTCCTAGTTCTCTACAACCTGGCTCTGATACCAACCTGTCACACCCCTGCGTCGCGTGCGGAATCCACGACACAGTGACGACCGATGGTTGAATCATGCACAAGTATTGAAGGAACACCCACAATGTTTACTAGATTTCATAAGATTAAAATAGTTAATTTCAAATCATAACTATCTACCAAAAGAATAACAATTAACCGACCTAAAAAATTTTGTTTACAAAATAAGAACAGACAAGATAATAAAACAACAAGGATTTAATGAGTTTCTAGCCAGCCTAGCTTGTTTCTTGATCTTGTTCTATCTTAAGTAGGTCGCCTTAGTTGTCCTTGAAATGTTCTATCACTTGTTACCTGAAACATGTGAAAAGTAACTGTCAACAACAAGTAATTGGTGAGAACAATAGGTTTAACATTTGAAAATATAAAGCTGCAGTTTTACACAATATGAATAAAACATAGTATACATGTATCATGGATAATTGTAACACAAACTAACATCAAGTAAAAAGAATAAGTACAGACAGTCAATGACTGTCCACTAAACAAATGCCAACTTACGATCAAGTCCCAAATTACATTTGGAGTTAGATCGGCAGTTAGCACAAAACTGTTGAATTTATTCAACAACAATTCCATGTTGACGTAACACGGCCAATATGACCTATGTTAGTAAACTTAATGAGGAGCAAATCCATATTTTGCGTAATGCATCCAACCCACAATTAGTTTTTAAAACAAATTTAAAATACTAACCGCAGCCTTGGCGTAGCCATATGTGTCCCGCTCTCCGTTGTTGTGATCAACCAGCACTAGTGTTAGATTAAGATAAAGAATGAATGAATGAATGTGTCTTTATGTGTATAAGTTTGTTTACAATGATGAACACAATGACTACAATTTATGAGATTTTAACCATCAAAATGTTTAAATGCTATAAAATGTTTGAACCATGACTTCTTGGTTGAATACCATGGTTGAATACATAGAGTCTTGCTAGTTTTTCCATCTTGTAGTTGTCTCTGATCGGTAAGAAATGAGCGGACTTAGTCAATCTGTCTATGATGACCCATATGGAATCATAGCTATTTGTTCCCACTTCCATTGTGGTATTTCTGGTTGTTCCAGCAAACCTGATGGTTTCTGGTGTTTAGCTTTGACTTTAGCACATGTTAGACACTTACCAACATAAATAGCCACATCCTTCTTCATACCCGGCCACAAATAAAATGACCTAAGATCTTGGTACATCTTATCGGCACTAGGATGAATGGAATAACATGTTTTGTTTGCCTCGTCAAGAATGAGTTTTCGAAGTTCATCTACGGCCGGGATCCATGCACGATCCTGAAAGTAGATCACCCCATCTTGTCTTGTCTCAAGCTGTCTCTCAACTCCATAGTCGAGCTCGTTTCTCAAGTTATTTCTTTCCACCGCTTCTTGTTGTACTTGTAGAATTCAATCTCTTAGGCTTGTTTGCACAGTCATTCCCGTTACTCTAACACGCAAGGGTTTGACTCTTTCCTTCCGGCTCAAAACGTCAGTACAACATTAGCTTTAGCCCGGATGGTATTTGATCACGCAGTCATAATCGTTTAGGAGCTCGACCCAACGTCTCTGTCGCATGTTAAGCTCCTTTTGATCAAATATGTGATGTAAACTCTTGTGATCTGTGAAGATCGTGCATTTGGTACCATATAGGTAATGTCTCCAAATATTTAGAGCGAAGACAACCACTCCCAACTCCAAGTCATGCGTCGTGTATTTCTTCTCATGTACTTTCAGCTGTCTTGACGCGTAGGCAATGACTTTGTCTCGTTGCATTAAAACACAACCGAGTCCTTGATGGGAAGCATCACAATAAACCACAAAGTCATCATTGCCCTCTAGGAATGTTAAGATTGGAGCATTGCACAATCTTTGTTTCAGTGTTTGGAAGGCATCTTCCTATTTCTGCATCCACACGAATGGATCGCTTTTCTGGGTTAGCGTTGTGAGTGGCAAGGCTATCTTAGAGAAATTCGAAATGAATCTCCTATAATAACCTGCCAGACCCAGAAATGATCTGATCTCGGTAGGTGTTATGGGCACGTCCCAGTTCTTGATCGCCTCGATCTTGGCAGGATCCACATGAATACCATTGTTGTTAATCACGTGACCCAAAATCTGAACTTCTCTTAGCCAAAATTCACGCTTGGAGAATTTGGCATAGAGTTGTTCATTCTTTAGGAGTTCGAAGATTGTTCTGAGGTGTTGTTCATGCTCTTTTTCACTCTTTGAATAGATCAGTATATCATCAATAAAGACGATAACAAACTGATCTAAATATGGCTTACACACCCGGTTCATTAGATCCATGAACACCGCCGGTGCATTCGTCAAACCGAATGGCATCACCATGAACTCATAGTGTCCATATCGGGTACGAAAGGCCGTCTTGGGTATGTCCTCTTCTTGAATTCGGAGCTGCTGATAACCTGATCGCAGGTCTACCTTGGAGAAGTACTGAGCTCCCTGCAATTGATCAAACAGATCATCAATCCTCGGTAACGGGTACCGATTCTTGATGGTGAGCTTGTTCAGCTTTCTGTAATCAATGCACATTCTGAAGGATCCATCCTTTTTCTTGACAAACAAAACTGGAGCTCCCAATGGTTAGAAACTCGGTCGGATGAACCCCTTGCCTAGTAACTCCTGTAGTTGATTGGGCAGTTCCTTCATTTCTGATGGTGCGAGTCTATATGGGGACTTAGCCACAGGAACCGCTCCCGGAATCAAATTGATTTGGAACTGCACAAATCGCTCGGGTGGCAGTCCCGGTAGATCATCGAGAAACACGTCCTCAAAGTCTTTCACAACTGGTACATCTTGATTCTTGATCGCCTTCTTGTCTTTCTCCACAACGTGAGTGAGAAATGCTACACACCGTTTCCTTAAACATTTGCGTGCCTTCATACACGATATTATTTTGACACTGCGATTTGCTTGATCTCCATGAATTTCCAACATGCGATTGTTCTCCACTATAATACATAATAGTTTTTCGGAACAGATGATTTCAACCATGTTAAGGGACAACGGTCCATTCCAACAATGATGTCGAAACTGCCCAGTTCCATTAGTATTAAATCAATGGAGAATGTGTGGTCATCAAGTGTCAATGGGCAGCTCCTAAGTATTGTACTAACTGTTATTTGCTTGCCATTTGCTACCTCAATAATGTAAGGAGAGCCTAATGATTCCTCTATACAATTAAGTTTACGTGCAAAGTCGGAAGAGATAAAACTCTGATCCGCACCAGTGTCAAATAATAATAGAGGAGCCGTGCCAGTATACGGCTTCTTGATCTGAAGTGGTTGGGGTTATGTGGTTGTTGTAGCATGAGTGCTCGCAGCAAAGTTTCTGGCCACCTTCTATTTCTTGGACGGGCGTTTATCCGGCTTCTTTGAACTTCCCGTCTTGGCTGCCTCAGCCTCTTTCTTTAGTGCCCCGGAGGCAACCATTACATCTGTCAATGTTGCTGACAGAGTAACTGCCATCTCCAAGGTAGTGGGGTGGGTAGAATCACGTGCCCTTGGATGCAAGCCGATAGTCCCCCGACATACCGCTCGATCTGTTTCTCTATTGTCGGCACTATGTCTGGTGCCAGTGTTGCTAGCTCATGGAATCTAATGGTGTAGGCGAGATGCTCAGCACCAACCATGACATGATTGAGCAACTCCGTCTCAACCTTCTTCAGCTCGTTTCTTGGGCAAAACTCAGCCCTCAGCAGAATCTTGAATTCCTCCCAAGGCATAGATAATGCCTCATCTCGCCCCCTGGTCTGCACCTGGGCATTCCACCACGTAAGAGCCCGCTTGTTAAACGAGCCCGCAGCATACCTCACCTTGTGCTGTTCAGGACAGCCACTGATATCGAGGGTCGTCTCCATCTTCTCGATCCATTGGATCAAGCCGACAGCTCCCTCATTGCCACTGAATGCCGGTGGCTTGCAACCTACAAAGTTTTTGTAGGAGTAGTCTTGTTGATGTCTGGAGTTCCCACTGCCTTCACCAGTTAAGTTAAGTTACTGTTACTGTTGCCGTTGTTGGAGTTGATCCAGTTCATCATGTCGGGAATCACATCCCCCAGTTGACTAGTGTCACACCCCGAGCCGGCGGGGTTAGATCGGAGTCCCCGCCGGGCGGAAGGTTCCCGGGGCGTGATATCGCGGATGATAATCATGATGATCAGATTGTTTACATAGCATCAACGTTTAAGAATATCTAAAGCACAACCAATTGATATATAGGATTACAAAGTTAAATTACAATAGCAATGTTCTGCAATTTAACTCAGTAAACCTAATCAAAAGAATAATGTTTATATCTTGTATATATACAAGATATCAAAAGTAATGTGTATCATCAACAAAATATATGCTTCTCCCAAAAGTCTACTAGGTCCTCTATCTGGGCAGCCTAGTATGTAAATCCAAGAGCTTATGCTTAAACCTGTCCTTCACCTGAGAAAGCATGTAAAAAGATCAAGTCAACACAACGGTTGGTGAGTTCATAAAGTTTGTAAGTTTAAAATAGTTTTCAACAAACCTCTTTCGGTAAAACCTTAACCTCATTAACTCCACATGTAATATCCAAATCGGTATGCTTATATATAGGGCATATGTAAGGGAACAAGCCCTAGCCAACATCCCACCACATACTAACCCGGATATGACATTGTTGTTAATAATAATTAAGCAATTTTACCTACCACACAATTCAATCCTCATCAAGCCTTTGTTATCTGTTTCAATGCTTTCATGTCTACTGTATTCGTACGTGTTAGTTTCTCATCATGTTTATCAAGCATCATAGATTCACACACACATAGTTTAGCATTTACATATCTCCTATAAGCAGACAAAAGCTCTGGAATACCAGTAGTTTAGCAATTACATGTCTCTTATATAGATAACAGCTTAGCATTCAACAAGTTCATGTTTAGCCTTTACATACCTCTTATAAGCGGACAAAAGCTCTGGAATACCAGACGTTCAGCAATTACATGTCCCTTATAACCAGGTAATAGCTCCGTAACGTTACGTTTATGTTTAGCCTTTACATACCTCATATAAGCCGACACAAGCTCTGGAATACCAGTAGTTTAGCAATTACGTGTCCCTTATAACCAGGTAATAGCTTAGAATCGATACTTTCATGTTTAGCCTTTACATACCTCATATAAGCCGACAAAAGCTCTGGATTACCAGTAGTTTAGCAATTACATGTCCCTTATAACCAGGTAATAGCTGAGTATCATTACGTTTATGTTATTACATGTATCTCACCCCATAGGTACAAGCTCTGGAATACCAGACGTTCAGCAATTACGTAGTCTATGGTTAGATACATGTATGATGGCCTAGTAGCATGTAATAGTATCAAGTCTCATGTAATTGAATCAAGTATCATGTATTTGTATCATATCTCATGTAATTGAATCACATCTCATGTAATTGAATCAAATCTCATGTAATTGTATCAAGTATCATGTAATCGTATCCAGTATCATGTATTTGTATCATGTCTCATGTAATTGAATCCCATCGCATGTAATTGAATCAAGTATCATGTATTTGTATCATGTCTCATGTATTTGAATCACATCTCATGTAATTGAATCAAGTCTCATGTAATTGAATCAAGTATCATGTAATCGTATCAAGTAATCAACAATTGATTTTAAGCATCAAGCTTAAAGTAAAGGTTTCAATCATAAACATTCATGTTTATGTTTAAAGCATTAAACAACATTTAAATAAAATGTTTAACATGCTTCTCAGTCCCGAATTTAAAACAAATAAGTTTGAAAGGGGACAATGAACTCACCTTAGGTCCGAAGTAGTTGACTATGTAAAGCAAGAATACGCTCGCTCTTTGTTTGATCTTGTTATGAGATTCACGATCCTGAATTGATTTCATAGTATTGTAACTTATGAGTTTATGTTGGATTGATTTGTGCATGTATAAGCATTAGTGTTAGCCCTAAAGTTGGCTAACACTTTGTGTCTCTATATTCACTTGACTCATAGTTACTTGTCTTTGTTTTGATAACAATTTCCCACAAGATTTAAGTTAACTTTACTTTGCAAATAAAATCTTTCATATTGATAAATAAGTTCTCCAAATATGAAAGCTTAGGTTTTTAGTTTTAATGATACACCAATTTAATATGTTATCACTTATTTCATATCCGATGTTAGTTAAACCTTGTGGGTCTTTTGTTGGGTCAAGAGATTAAAGTGGGCCGGTTAACCAAATATTGGGCCGAAATAGGGTCTGGCCTTGGGCTTAGGCTATGGGCTGCCCCAATGGGCCGATTAAAGATAATAAAGCTAAACCATTAATGTTGGGCCAAGACAACTGTTAGTGGGCCAAAACATGTGATTTCTGTTGGGCCGATCAAAGGGTGGGCTGAAATAATAATCATGGGCCGATAGGTATCCATTGGGCTATCTCAACTCATTTGGGCCAGAAGAATAGACTATTGGGCCTGGGTGTTCTATACTGGGCCGTATTCCACATGGCCTTGGGTTGATTGAACTAGGTTGGGCCGAAGGGTGCATGTGGACTGAAAATGTTGCTGGGCCATAGAGAAGGCTATTGGGCCTGTTGTTCGGCCTGTTCAACAAATCAAAAAGAAAAGGTTTTTCCATTGCAACTCTCGTGGGTTAATTGCACAAAATCACACCATTTGTGGGCCCAAAAGGAATTCGTTTCCAGTGATTATTTACGGCCCATGTATGAGGACGGTAGGGTTTAAGCTCCTAGCTGAAATGTTTGGCTAAATGAAGGAAAGGTAACCGACTGAGGTATCACTTCCTAGACCCAGCGAACCCTTGGGTTCGTTTCAGCCAACACAGCATGGTTCGCAGGGGACAGTTCGTGGGTCCTTGCCAGTCGCACAAAGGTTCGGTGGGTTTGAGGATTCGTCTAGGCTCGTGAAAAAGGTCCGCAACAGTGGCTAGGGTTCGCCAGTGGCTATAGTTCGGCTGTATGGTTCGTGAAAACACACTAGGGTTCGTCAGACTAGGGCTTCATTCAGTAGGGTTCGTTGTTGGCGGCTGGTCTTGGGTTCGTCGGTCTAGTAGCAGGTTCGTATCCCATAGCTTCGCATGAAGGTTCGGTGGATCAAAAGGGTTCGTGGTTCAGATTCGTTCAACATGATGGTTCGGTTGAAAGGAATAGTTCGGCCACTTTAGGTTTCACCGGAATACTCAGGGTTCGCCACCCTGAGTTCTAGGTGAGCCACCGCGAACCACCACCTGATTAGAACCCTCCGATCTGGTTGTCCTCGTATTATAGTCTCCCACAGTTCAGCTCCTCGTGATGCCTGGTAAGGACGGAGTAGGGGTGTGGCCGGTTGTTTGTGTGGGTGTCGAGTAAATGGGTTAAAAACCCTAATTTCAGTGAGCTTCACACGCATTTACCTTCCAATCGGCTGGACCAACGTGTAGATCTGCTGTACTTTCCAATAGAGGGCTTCAAGAGCTTCAAATGGACACCAAGAACACTTGATTTCGTCAAGATTTGAGCAAGTTAGAGAGGGTTGAAGGTTGGATCTTGTGGTGATAGAGAGAAAAACGGGAAAGATGGTTGGGAGAGAGATGTGAGTGTAAGAAAATGAAATAAATGCTCACACTCAATTCTTATATACCCCGTGGGTATTCGGGTTCGTTTCGGTTGCTCGGTTCGCAATCCCGTCGCGTATCCGGCTCCTTACGCGTGTATTTCGTAATTTAAATAAAAAGAATATTTTTAAGATTTTTAGAACACGAATATTATTAGAAAACATTTTAAATATCGTTACATTAAATTATTTTTCGAATTATAATGGTTTACGCGTTTTGTTTAATTTTCGCGTTTAGATAATTTGTTCGCGATATAATGAAATAATTAAATTTAAATTATGTTATGATGAGTTTCAAAATTGTAAAATAAGAAATATTATATTTCTTTAAATTTAAGATCGTTCGAATCGTTATTCGTTTAATCAGATCGCGTCACCATCGCGCGTATTCGTTCGAATCGTCATTCGAACGAACACGTCGATGGTTTGGCTTTCTGATTCTTGTTTTCTACTGTTAAGTCATTATTTCAGAACGTTAAACTTTCAGAATCATTCGTACAGATCGTCACCTATACGAATAACTCGTCGGTTTAGCATTCCGTAACAATAACCGTTATAATTTCGTTTTGTTAAACCTCACATACGTTTATACAACTAATATCACATCATGTATTCGTGTTTCAACACTGTGTTGTCTGACATGTTTTCTGACTGTTAAACCCTAAGGTTTTAGTCAGACTCAGACAATCGTTTAATAGTTTCATGCTAATCAAATGCGTAAATAGTCTAAACATAGTTTAACGAAATGTGTACCTGAATCACTGTACATGTTTACTGTTACGATCACTGTTCCGGCACGCGTCCGGCACTGATGTTACAGTCTCCCCTTGTTAGAGAAATTTCGTCCCGAAATTTAAGACTCGTTATTTCGGTACGACTTCCTCGGCAAAGAGTTGGGGATACTTGTTTCTCATGTGATCTTCACGTTCCCAAGTAAACTCAGGTCCGCGCTTTGAGTTCCAACGAACTTTAACGATAGGAATACGACTTCGTCTCAGTTGCTTGACTTTACGATCCATGATCTCCAATGGTTCTTCCACAAAACGTAGGTGTTCATCCAATTGAATTTCTTCAACTGGTATGATAAGTGTTTCATCAGTAAGGCATTTCTTCAAGTTTGAGACGTGAAACACGTCATGTACACCACTAAGTTCATCCGGTAAGTTCAATCTGTATGCTACAGGACCAATACGTTCGATGATTTCGAACGGTCCTACGTATCGTGGTGTTAGTTTGCCTTTCTTTGCAAAACGGACTACGCCTTTCCAAGGAGAAACCTTAAGCATAACACGATCTCCCACTTGGAATTCCAACGGCTTACGCCGTTTATCAGCATAGCTCTTTTGTCTGCTTCGTGTCGCTTGTAGTCTTTGTTGTATCTGAGCAATCTTGTCTGTAGTTTCTTGAATAAGTTCTGGCCCGGTGATACGATTGTCTCCCACTTCTGACCAACAGATCGGTGACCGACACTTTCGGCCATAAAGGGCCTCAAATGGGGCACAACCGATGCTGCTGTGATAACTGTTGTTGTAAGAGAACTCGATTAGTGGCAAGTGAGAATCCCAATTACCACCGAAGTCTAGAACACAAGTTCTTAACATATCCTCCAGGGTTTGGATAGTACGTTCGCTTTGACCATCCGTTTGTGGATGATAAGCTGTACTCAGGTTTAATTGCGTCCCTAGAGATTTCTGCAATGATTGCCAGAACCTTGACGTAAACCTGCTATCACGATCTGAAATGATAGACAATGGCACACCATGGCGTACCACTATCTCGTTGATGTAAAGCTTTGCTAGTTTATCCATCGTGTACGTTTCTCGCATCGGCAAGAAGTGAGCAGATTTGGTTAATCGATCAACGATAACCCAAATGGTGTCATGTCCACTGGAAGTGCGGGGTAGCTTGGTAACAAAGTCCATAGCTATCTGTTCCCACTTCCATAGTGGTATTTCAGGCTGTTCCAGCAAACCAGATGGTTTCTGGTGTTCCGCCTTCACCTTAGCACACGTAAGGCATCTACCAACATACTCAGCGATATCTTTCTTCATACCCGGCCACCAATAGAATGCACGTAAGTCTTGGTACATTTTATCAGCACCGGGATGCACAGAGTACTTGGTTTTGTGTGCTTCATCAAAAATAAGTTTCCTTAACTCATCTACTGCAGGAATCCAGATACGATCCTTGAAGTAAACAAGTCCATCGGGTTTTGTTTCCAAATGTTTCTCCACACCGCAATCTAAGTCTTTCTTCAAGTTTCCTCGTTCAATTGCTTCCTGTTGTGCTTGCCTAATGTGATCGTGTAAACTTGTCTGCACAGTCATTCCCATTGCTCTGACGCGCAAGGGTTTGACTCGTTCCTTCCGGCTCAAGGCATCAGCAACAACGTTTGCCTTGCCCGGATGGTACTTAATCACACAGTCATAGTCATTCAGAAGCTCAACCCAACGTCGCTGTCGCATATTGAGTTCCTTCTGATCGAATATATGTTGTAGACTTTTGTGATCTGTAAATATGGTACACTTGGTTCCATATAAGTAATGCCTCCAGATCTTCAGTGCAAACACCACTGCTCCCAATTCCAGATCATGAGTTGTGTAGTTCTTCTCATGAATCTTTAATTGTCTCGAAGCATAGGCAATGACTTTGTCCCGCTGCATAAGTACACAGCCAAGTCCCTGATGGGATGCATCACAATAAACAACAAAGTCATCACAACCATCTGGGAGAGATAAGATCGGAGCATCACATAGCTTTTGTTTCAATGTCTGAAAGGCTTCTTCTTGTTTTTGTTCCCAAATGAACGGTTCGCTTTTCTGTGTTAGCTTCGTGAGTGGCAGAGCTATCTTAGAAAAGTTCGAGATGAACCTTCTGTAATAACCTGCTAAGCCTAGAAAAGAACGTATCTCCGTAGGTGTCTTCGGAGTGTCCCAATCTTTTATTGCTTCGATCTTGGCAGGATCAACGTGAATTCCCTCACTGTTAACAACATGGCCTAGGAATTGAACCTCTTTTAACCAAAACTCACACTTAGAGAATTTGGCATAGAGTTTCTCTTCCTTTAACAGTTCCAAGATCGTTCTCAGATGTTGCTCGTGTTCTGCCTTGCTTTTAGAATAAATCAATATGTCATCAATGAAAACAATAACAAATTGATCTAAGTATGGCTTACACACACGGTTCATGAGATCCATGAAAACCGCGGGTGCATTCGTCAAACCAAAAGGCATCACCATGAATTCGTAATGCCCGTATCTGGTACGAAACGCCGTCTTTGGTATGTCTTCGTCTTGCACTCGAAGCTGATGGTATCCGGAACGTAGATCGATTTTTGAAAAATACTGAGCTCCTTGCAACTGATCAAACAAATCATCAATCCTCGGTAATGGATACCGATTCTTGATGGTCAGTTTGTTTAGCTCCCTGTAGTCTATGCACATGCGAAAAGATCCATCCTTCTTTTTCACGAACAGAACCGGAGCTCCCCAAGGTGAGTAGCTCGGTCGGATGAAACCTTTATCAAGTAGCTCCTGTAATTGGTTAGATAATTCCTGCATCTCCGAAGGTGCTAACCTATAAGGAGATTTAGCAACAGGCGTTGCTCCAGGAATCAGATCGATACGAAACTCTACCGGTCGCACAGGAGGCAAACCAGGTAGATCGTCAGGAAACACCTCAGGATATTCTCTCACTATCGGTACGTCTTGTAATGTTTTCTTGTCTTTGTCTTTCTCCACCACATGAGCCAAGAATGCTATGCACTTCTTTTGCAGACACTTACGCGCTTTTATACATGATATAATCTTTACGTTTCTCTTGGCTTGATCCCCACGAACTTCCAATACACGATCATCCGTTACTGGAATCCGAAGTAGCTTCTCGGAACAGATGACTTCAACTCGATTGAGTGAGAGCCAATCCATTCCCACAATGATATCGAAACTGCCCAACTCCATCGGCAACAAGTCGATGGAAAATGTATGATCTATAAGTGTAAGTGGGCAGTTCCTAAGTATAGTGCTAACTGTAACTTGTTTCCCATTAGCTACTTCAATAATGTAAGGGGAGTCTAAAGTATCCTCAATAAGACTAAGTTGTCGTGCAAAATCAGATGAAATAAAACTCTGGTCTGCACCAGTATCAAATAGTATGGATGCATAAGAGTCATGTAAAAGAAATGTACCAGTGACCACATTAGGGTCCTGACGTGCAGCATTGGCTCCGATGACAAAAGCTCGTCCACGAGGTGCTTGTGCTCCAGCTTGCACCTTCTTTGGACAGTTGCGGGAGAAGTGACCTGGTTCCCCGCAGTTGTAGCAGTCTCTGTTGTTGTTATTGCCTGGGTTCTGTGGTGGTGGTGGAGGTAGTGTTCTTGCTGCGGTGTTAGTGACCTGATTTACAGCAACTCGGCACTTGTTAACCCAGTGACCAAACCGGCCACAATTCGTGCACTTCCTGCATTGAGCACCAACAGGATGATGATACTTGCAGTTTGTGCACTGGGGATATTCCCCTCCATAACCCCTATTAGTAGGATTGACAGGTGCTGCAGGTGCCTGTCGCAGAGGGGTAACGGCTGCATAACTCTTGACAACCTTTTGTTTCTTTTTCTGATGGTACTCGGGCTTCTTCGATGTTGTTTCTTTGGTTTTTCCAGCATCATCTTTCAAGACTCCAGACTTTACCATTACCTTGGTAAGCTTAGCTGAGAGGGAAATGGCTGACTCCAAAGTAGCAGGATATGAACCCAGTACAACGCTTTGTATACATGAAGGTAGTCCTGCCACATAGCGATCAATTAGTTTCTCCAAGGTCGGTACCATTTCTGGCACCAGGGCTACCAGTTCATGATAGCGGTTGGTAAAAGTCATATGATCAGCTCCCTTCATCTCATGATTCGAGAGCTCAATCTCCAGTTGTTGTAGTTCATGTTTCGGGCAAAACTCATTCCTCAGAAGAAGTTTGAATTCTGCCCAGGGCATCGCCATAGCTTCGTCTCTTCCCTTAGCCCTGATCTGTGCGTTCCACCAAGTCAAAGCTCGCTTGCTGAAAGAACCAGCTGCATAGCGAACTTTGTGATGTTCTGGACAACCGCTGATGTCCAAAGTATTCTCCATTTTCTCTAGCCATTGGATTAATCCAACAGCTCCTTCAACTCCAGTGAAACTAGGAGGTTTGCATCCTACAAAGGATTTGTAGGAGCAATCAGACGTATGGCCAGTGTTTCCACTAGCCTCTCCGGTAGTGTGTCCAGAAGTGTTGCCTTGTCCTTGAATCCTGTTTATCATCTCTGGGATGACATCTTTCAGTTGGCTTGTCAGTTGAGTACTCAGTAGCGTAGCCAACGCGATAGTAGCAGGATCCAGTGTCGGTGTATTGCTTGAGCCTGGTGGTGGAGAGTGCGGAGGAGGAGGAGGTGGCGGTGGTGAATCCGGTGGTGTAGGAGTCGAAGAGTGAGGAGCAGAAACTTGTGGAGTAGGTTGTTTTCTCGGCGGCATTCTGATCATAACCAAGAGAATTTGGTTAGTGCAATGATCGAACGCAGAAAACATAATGCAAACTTAAGTCTTAAGTTCTCTACATGAGGGTCCCTAAGTTATAGTCTAGGCCAAACCGTTTTAGTAAATGACCTATTATTCTCTATAACTTTGAGCTCTGATACCAATCTGTCACACCCCGAGCCGGCGGGGTTAGATCGGAGTCCCCGCCGGGCGGAAGGTTCCCGGGGCGTGATATCGCGGATGATAATCATGATGATCAGATTGTTTACATAGCATCAACGTTTAAGAATATCTAAAGCACAACCAATTGATATATAGGATTACAAAGTTAAATTACAATAGCAATGTTCTGCAATTTAACTCAGTAAACCTAATCAAAAGAATAATGTTTATATCTTGTATATATACAAGATATCAAAAGTAATGTGTATCATCAACAAAATATATGCTTCTCCCAAAAGTCTACTAGGTCCTCTATCTGGGCAGCCTAGTATGTAAATCCAAGAGCTTATGCTTAAACCTGTCCTTCACCTGAGAAAGCATGTAAAAAGATCAAGTCAACACAACGGTTGGTGAGTTCATAAAGTTTGTAAGTTTAAAATAGTTTTCAACAAACCTCTTTCGGTAAAACCTTAACCTCATTAACTCCACATGTAATATCCAAATCGGTATGCTTATATATAGGGCATATGTAAGGGAACAAGCCCTAGCCAACATCCCACCACATACTAACCCGGATATGACATTGTTGTTAATAATAATTAAGCAATTTTACCTACCACACAATTCAATCCTCATCAAGCCTTTGTTATCTGTTTCAATGCTTTCATGTCTACTGTATTCGTACGTGTTAGTTTCTCATCATGTTTATCAAGCATCATAGATTCACACACACATAGTTTAGCATTTACATATCTCCTATAAGCAGACAAAAGCTCTGGAATACCAGTAGTTTAGCAATTACATGTCTCTTATATAGATAACAGCTTAGCATTCAACAAGTTCATGTTTAGCCTTTACATACCTCTTATAAGCGGACAAAAGCTCTGGAATACCAGACGTTCAGCAATTACATGTCCCTTATAACCAGGTAATAGCTCCGTAACGTTACGTTTATGTTTAGCCTTTACATACCTCATATAAGCCGACACAAGCTCTGGAATACCAGTAGTTTAGCAATTACGTGTCCCTTATAACCAGGTAATAGCTTAGAATCGATACTTTCATGTTTAGCCTTTACATACCTCATATAAGCCGACAAAAGCTCTGGATTACCAGTAGTTTAGCAATTACATGTCCCTTATAACCAGGTAATAGCTGAGTATCATTACGTTTATGTTATTACATGTATCTCACCCCATAGGTACAAGCTCTGGAATACCAGACGTTCAGCAATTACGTAGTCTATGGTTAGATACATGTATGATGGCCTAGTAGCATGTAATAGTATCAAGTCTCATGTAATTGAATCAAGTATCATGTATTTGTATCATATCTCATGTAATTGAATCACATCTCATGTAATTGAATCAAATCTCATGTAATTGTATCAAGTATCATGTAATCGTATCCAGTATCATGTATTTGTATCATGTCTCATGTAATTGAATCCCATCGCATGTAATTGAATCAAGTATCATGTATTTGTATCATGTCTCATGTATTTGAATCACATCTCATGTAATTGAATCAAGTCTCATGTAATTGAATCAAGTATCATGTAATCGTATCAAGTAATCAACAATTGATTTTAAGCATCAAGCTTAAAGTAAAGGTTTCAATCATAAACATTCATGTTTATGTTTAAAGCATTAAACAACATTTAAATAAAATGTTTAACATGCTTCTCAGTCCCGAATTTAAAACAAATAAGTTTGAAAGGGGACAATGAACTCACCTTAGGTCCGAAGTAGTTGACTATGTAAAGCAAGAATACGCTCGCTCTTTGTTTGATCTTGTTATGAGATTCACGATCCTGAATTGATTTCATAGTATTGTAACTTATGAGTTTATGTTGGATTGATTTGTGCATGTATAAGCATTAGTGTTAGCCCTAAAGTTGGCTAACACTTTGTGTCTCTATATTCACTTGACTCATAGTTACTTGTCTTTGTTTTGATAACAATTTCCCACAAGATTTAAGTTAACTTTACTTTGCAAATAAAATCTTTCATATTGATAAATAAGTTCTCCAAATATGAAAGCTTAGGTTTTTAGTTTTAATGATACACCAATTTAATATGTTATCACTTATTTCATATCCGATGTTAGTTAAACCTTGTGGGTCTTTTGTTGGGTCAAGAGATTAAAGTGGGCCGGTTAACCAAATATTGGGCCGAAATAGGGTCTGGCCTTGGGCTTAGGCTATGGGCTGCCCCAATGGGCCGATTAAAGATAATAAAGCTAAACCATTAATGTTGGGCCAAGACAACTGTTAGTGGGCCAAAACATGTGATTTCTGTTGGGCCGATCAAAGGGTGGGCTGAAATAATAATCATGGGCCGATAGGTATCCATTGGGCTATCTCAACTCATTTGGGCCAGAAGAATAGACTATTGGGCCTGGGTGTTCTATACTGGGCCGTATTCCACATGGCCTTGGGTTGATTGAACTAGGTTGGGCCGAAGGGTGCATGTGGACTGAAAATGTTGCTGGGCCATAGAGAAGGCTATTGGGCCTGTTGTTCGGCCTGTTCAACAAATCAAAAAGAAAAGGTTTTTCCATTGCAACTCTCGTGGGTTAATTGCACAAAATCACACCATTTGTGGGCCCAAAAGGAATTCGTTTCCAGTGATTATTTACGGCCCATGTATGAGGACGGTAGGGTTTAAGCTCCTAGCTGAAATGTTTGGCTAAATGAAGGAAAGGTAACCGACTGAGGTATCACTTCCTAGACCCAGCGAACCCTTGGGTTCGTTTCAGCCAACACAGCATGGTTCGCAGGGGACAGTTCGTGGGTCCTTGCCAGTCGCACAAAGGTTCGGTGGGTTTGAGGATTCGTCTAGGCTCGTGAAAAAGGTCCGCAACAGTGGCTAGGGTTCGCCAGTGGCTATAGTTCGGCTGTATGGTTCGTGAAAACACACTAGGGTTCGTCAGACTAGGGCTTCATTCAGTAGGGTTCGTTGTTGGCGGCTGGTCTTGGGTTCGTCGGTCTAGTAGCAGGTTCGTATCCCATAGCTTCGCATGAAGGTTCGGTGGATCAAAAGGGTTCGTGGTTCAGATTCGTTCAACATGATGGTTCGGTTGAAAGGAATAGTTCGGCCACTTTAGGTTTCACCGGAATACTCAGGGTTCGCCACCCTGAGTTCTAGGTGAGCCACCGCGAACCACCACCTGATTAGAACCCTCCGATCTGGTTGTCCTCGTATTATAGTCTCCCACAGTTCAGCTCCTCGTGATGCCTGGTAAGGACGGAGTAGGGGTGTGGCCGGTTGTTTGTGTGGGTGTCGAGTAAATGGGTTAAAAACCCTAATTTCAGTGAGCTTCACACGCATTTACCTTCCAATCGGCTGGACCAACGTGTAGATCTGCTGTACTTTCCAATAGAGGGCTTCAAGAGCTTCAAATGGACACCAAGAACACTTGATTTCGTCAAGATTTGAGCAAGTTAGAGAGGGTTGAAGGTTGGATCTTGTGGTGATAGAGAGAAAAACGGGAAAGATGGTTGGGAGAGAGATGTGAGTGTAAGAAAATGAAATAAATGCTCACACTCAATTCTTATATACCCCGTGGGTATTCGGGTTCGTTTCGGTTGCTCGGTTCGCAATCCCGTCGCGTATCCGGCTCCTTACGCGTGTATTTCGTAATTTAAATAAAAAGAATATTTTTAAGATTTTTAGAACACGAATATTATTAGAAAACATTTTAAATATCGTTACATTAAATTATTTTTCGAATTATAATGGTTTACGCGTTTTGTTTAATTTTCGCGTTTAGATAATTTGTTCGCGATATAATGAAATAATTAAATTTAAATTATGTTATGATGAGTTTCAAAATTGTAAAATAAGAAATATTATATTTCTTTAAATTTAAGATCGTTCGAATCGTTATTCGTTTAATCAGATCGCGTCACCATCGCGCGTATTCGTTCGAATCGTCATTCGAACGAACACGTCGATGGTTTGGCTTTCTGATTCTTGTTTTCTACTGTTAAGTCATTATTTCAGAACGTTAAACTTTCAGAATCATTCGTACAGATCGTCACCTATACGAATAACTCGTCGGTTTAGCATTCCGTAACAATAACCGTTATAATTTCGTTTTGTTAAACCTCACATACGTTTATACAACTAATATCACATCATGTATTCGTGTTTCAACACTGTGTTGTCTGACATGTTTTCTGACTGTTAAACCCTAAGGTTTTAGTCAGACTCAGACAATCGTTTAATAGTTTCATGCTAATCAAATGCGTAAATAGTCTAAACATAGTTTAACGAAATGTGTACCTGAATCACTGTACATGTTTACTGTTACGATCACTGTTCCGGCACGCGTCCGGCACTGATGTTACAACTAGTCAGCAGATTGGCCAGTGCGATAGTAGCCGGATCTAACTCATGATTAGGTGGTGGTTGATGAGGTTGAGTATGCGGAGGTGGAGGTGGAGGAGATGTAGGTGGTGATGGTGTTGCTGAATGTGGAGGTGAATGCGGTAGTGATGGTAACAGAGGTGGATGTCTTCTTGGCGGCATTCTGATCAAAACCGAAAAGACATCGGCTAGTGCAATGATCGAACGCAGAAGACATATGCAAATAAAGTCCTAAATCTTATGTTCTCTACATGAGGGTCCCTAGGTTATAGTCTAGGCCAAACCGTTTAAGTAATATCACCTATATTTCTCTATAACCATGGCTCTGATACCAATCTGTCACACCCTGAACCGGTTGGCTGGATCGACTTTCCTGTCGGGCTGAAGGTTCTCGGGGCGTGATATCGTGTGATAATCGTAATGATCAGATTGTTTACATAGCACATGAGATATAATGAGAAATGCTAACATGACATTGATATAGATTTACAAAGTTAAATTACACAATACATGTTCATAATTTAACCAAGTAAATCTATCCAAAAAGAAGCATTGAGTTTCTATCTTGTATCTACACAAGATTTACAAAAGATGATTCCAATTTATGTCATTCAAAAATATGCACAACACAAAAGTAAGCTAGGTCTCTTCTATAGTCCACTAGCTTAATCCTGCTGCTTGTAATCTAGACATGTTCATCACCTGAGAAAACATGCATGTAAACAAAATCAATACTAGGTTGGTGAGTTCATAAGTTTAGTTATTTAAAACCTTTTAAAGTTATTTACACAACATTTTGTATCACACAAATCTCAGTTATTCTCATTTGGCATTACCTCATCTAATGTCCTCTCTATAGATACACCTACAGATAGGATATCGTCCAATTAAGTATGCTTATATATAGGGCATACGTATCATGAATGAAGCCACCAGCCCACCACACCCCTAACCGAACTCAATATCACCTGTATTGTATATATAGATACCCATTTCATCACACATAGATCTACTCACAATTAGAATTTCCCACGTAATAACTTGTTACCTCACATTGATCTCATCATAGCATAATAGGCTTTAAAGAGTGCCATTCTCCACAGTTATACATGGTGGATTTCCACAGTTATTAATGGTGGCATACTCTTTAGATTCTAGAGAGTAATTTATCCACAGTTTTTAATGGTGGATTACCACAGTTATAAATGGTGGTGTTACCACAGTTATCAGGGGTGGTATACTCTCTGATTTATTATTACTCACATCTGATTAGGAAGTGAGAGTAAGTATGGCATGTAGTTCTATCCCACTTGATCTATAGGATTAAATTGACCACATTGTAGCCACCACAAAGGCAAACCACAATGTCCTCAATTCATTCCTATTCCTCAGTTTTTTCCCAAAGACCTCAGAACTATCTGCCACCAGCTTATGACACGAGAGAGGTCAGTCTCTCTGTCTACCAGTTCACAGAATAGAAGTGGTGAGATAATTAGCAGGCACTATCATACTCTTATCACCCATGTCCATGATGATAGAGGTTGAATAGGCTGTCTAAAAATCAAAAGAGTTCTTCTAGTCCTCATCCCATAATCATCAACTCATAACCTCAAGTTCATCCTCACATAGCAATTTCATAGATATAACACACATGTTCTCATAGGAATAATAGATCTATTCGATTAGAATTAACTACAGTATTCTCACAGGAATAACAGTTATAATTCCTTAGAATTACTAAAATAATTCTAAAGGAAAAACATGTATACCTCAAAGGATTACTATTGTAATCACCGAGGAATAATAGTCTTATCACTTAGAATTCATAGTTATTGTCCAAAAGTAATAACAGTTATGAACTCATAGAAATCGTAGATATCATCTAACAGAAATAATAGTTATAAACTCGCAGTCATTAATATTCACAAAATAAGGTATACAATTGTAATGACAAAGTAAAACCTTATTAATATAAAGTGTACTAAAAACAATCTAGAAAAGTTTTAGCATGTTCTCAGCCCCGTGGTTACAGAATGCACGCGCTCGTTGTTGTTCTTAAGATTGTGTTCACGATCCTGTGTTGTATTAAAGGTTTTTTTGTAACTTATAAGTATAATTTATGTATATTGAGAGTTAACCCTAAAGAGTTTACAAGCGGCACCATGACTTCCCATCGACATTGTGACTCCATTTATGCACCAACTTTGTTAATTTTTAAGTTTACACCACTTGGATTATTTTCCTGAGTTAGTATCGACAAGCTTAGCCACCAACAGGGGCGTCGAACTTATAATATCGACAGAGAAGCTGAGTGAGGGCTGTCGACTTTAATACTATCGATGGTCTAGTACTAAACTCGATGGATATCCATCGATGCTAAGTAATATCGATGGCTTCTTTTTCTCAGCCCCTTGGAAAGCTTCGAACCTACTAATCTCAACAAGAGCCTGTCGAGATTGTCCCCCATCGATCCTAATAATCTCGATGAACTCCAGCCTGCCCTCATTCCATCGATATTGTTCTTCTTCCACAGCCATTCCATCGATACTAATGGTTCTAGCTTCGATACTAATCCCATAGTTCCAAGATCATTCTTCCAGTGCAATACAAGAATGGTAAACCCATTTTGATGCAGATCTAATAAGGTTTAAGGGTTAAAAATCGGGTTCCATGTCCGGTTAGCCAGTTTCTACAAAAACCGTAACTTCAAGCTCATATTACCTTTGATTTAGTTGATTTCAGACCCGATCTATTGTACTTTCATGTAGAGGGTGTTGAGAGCTTCGTGTGGATACCAAATTTGCGAGATTTGAGCAACAATTGAAGGAGATATGTTGATTTTTGGTGGGTGTTTTCTAGAGAGAGAGTGCCAATCTGGAAAAGTAGAGAGAGAGGTTGGTGGCTTCATAAATCAAGAAATAAATGCAAGTAAGGTTTTTTATACCCCAAGCAAGGTCGGGTTAGTTTTTAATGTTCGGTTCTCGATTTCGTTACGTTTACGAAACGTATACGCGTATTTTAAATAATTTAAATAAATAGTTTTTTTTCTAAACATTTTTACGGTTGTAATTCCTAATAAATATTTTTCTATTTATTTTTCTCATTCTATTATTTCAAAACGTTTATTAATTTCGTTTTCGTCAGATCGTATCACCATCGCTCGCATTCGTTCGAATCGTCACCCGAACGAACACAACGATAGTTCTACTTTCTAATTCTTGTTTTCTATTTTTCAGTTATTGTTCAGAATGTTAAACCCACAGATATGTTTGTGTGAATCGTCACCCACGCAAACACACTGTCGATTCATTATTCTGAAACGATACTGAAATATCGTTTTAATTCAGACATTCTCGCAGACGGACTCAACTAAACTCACCTATTTGCATATAGTTCTACAGTTTTCACCTTGTTTTCTCACTAATTTATCGGCCATCTGATTTCAGTTATTCATGGAAATCAGGTCGCAACCGATGTGTTTTTGGACATTTGTTCTCGCATTGTGTTATTTCCCATGATTCATTGCATTTCTGTAATTCGATTTTTCATCGAATACATACAACTGTTATACTATTCTATAGCCCTGCTTTCACACAATGATTTATCAAATAGTCATTCACGCATAGTCATTCACACACAGTTATTTACACATAGTTATTTACACATATTTATAGTGAAAGTACACATACCGTACGGATTGCCGGACGATCTGGTACGAGTTGTCACAACAGGTGCCTTACTTGTGCACAAGTGAAGGCCGAACATCAGAATCCCTACATATATGTGCAACCTATAGAGGTACCGGAATGGAAATGGGAACACATTGTAACATCTGTACTGTAAGTCATGGTAGTCATAGACAAGGATAGAACAGTGTGTACATGTTAGTCTATATGTCAGTATTATTCGTATTCAATATGTCAATGTGCCAATGTGATTCAGTGTTCATGTTCATGTTTGTGTGTTATAGGATTCGTAATGATATTAAGGTCGAACTTATATTTACGAGTAAACATCAATAAAAACACAAAACGATCAAATACGTGTATAATTACGGGTATGCACGTAAAAATATTCGTTCAACGGTCCGATAACGAACGAACAGTAAAATTAAGTAAAATATTACATTTTACGTTTTACAATTTTGAAACTCATCAAAAACAACCCAGGAAATCTACTTTACAAATCAAATAACTCGTTTACGTAATCGTTTTGACGCGTACGTAAAAATACGCGAAACCGACACCGACCGAGACTGAACACTCGAGGAACCACTCGGGGTATAAAAACCCTTATTTTCTCCCATTCCCTCATTTATTTCAGCCACATAGCTCTCACTCTAAAAATCTCGTCCAACCCTCCTCTCACAAGAAAACCACCATTAAAACACCAAGATCTTCTTCATCTTTTCTCCAAATCGCGCATATAATATATCAAAACGATCGTAACGAAGAAAGGAAGCTTGTAGTACAAAGTATCGGGCCTAATTTGAGCTACTTTGGCCGGAATCTTAGAGAGAATGTACGCGTCTGAAGGGTTTTCCACTATTTATTGTCTTCTCCAACTTAAAACCCGTTTTCAGCCCTCACCACTTGAGGAATAGACCTGAAATCGACTTAAGAACAATTGATGAAACTTGGAATGAGATTATTAAGAGTTAACAAGGTCGATGGTGATGTCTGGACTTAGTATCGACGAGTAGAACATGGTTTAGCTAGTATCGACATAAGAAACAGCATAGGCTGATCTTGTGTCGATATTATTAGAGTCGATGGAGACTTCGGGCGGCCAAGTAATATCGAAGAAGCTAGTATTGATGGATCCAAGAAAAACCAGATCAGTTCCTGTCGATATTCATAGGTTCGGAGCTTCCATGTGTCGATACTAAGCTCCCATCGATACAAGTAGTATCGATGGGCTTCCTCTTGTCCCAATTGAACTTCTCATCGACTTTAAGCACTCGAAGAACTGGTTAACCATGGAAAAATCGTTAGCCTAGTCCTTGTAAACTCAATCCAAGTGAATTGGAGTCAGGTTCGGTCGAAAAAGGATAGTCTTCATTGAAGACCTTCGAATTTAAAACCCCATCGATATTGTTAATATCGATGGGTACCCATTGGGTTTCAATCAAGTTCTGATATTGATAACAGCCATGCAACCTAGTAAAACAGTTCTAAGTCACTAAAATAACATTGATAAGATCAATCCAAGGGGTTTAGGACAAACAATTACTGACATTTGACGTGTAATAAATGTAATATCGAAAGAAGAAGCTGTCGATATTACTAAGATTGATGGGCCTCCTTTGTGCCTTTGGTAATTGATACTACCTATATCAACCCACACATATCACTTGTCCATCGATATTAGCACATGTTCATCACTTATTTGTCTTAAACTCTAGGATAAATCAAAGCAAATCTATTCAATCGATTAACATGTGATCATTTAAGCTTAAAGAGATTAATAAGGGTATTCTACCCCTAATTTGATTCTAGTGATTGTGGAATAGTCTCATTCTAATTAAGTTCAACTTAATTTAGGAATAAGATTATATCTTAGACACAAAGGCTTAAATTACATAAACATTTTCAAGTGATCTTGTGAACAAGGGTTTCAAATGTCATAAATACATGTTACAAATAAGCATGACAAGATTTGTGCAATCATGTAACATGACACAAACATTTTCATAAGTCAATCATCATTTCAAGGATCCAATCATATTATTCATATTAATTTACCACTAATGAACATAAGAAACAAGGTTATACAAAGGAATGTCATTAACAAGTAACATAAGTCAAACAATCAATCAAAGTGTACAACATCAAAGAACTTATAATATATGTATGATTATAAAAATTAAGGGCTCATTTAGAGGTCTTGTTGCTTGCTACTTGTACAGGATCTGAGTCAACTTCTGTCAGGTGAGAACATTAGCCCCTCTTTTTATGTTTTACAACTGTTTTGGGATGGAACACGTGACCAAACAATCTTTATACTACTACATTTAATATACTGGATTCATTTCACTCTTTCAACAATAAAAGGTTTACTTTCCAATTCTAAAGGATTTCTCAACTATTCTAAAGGATTTATCAAGTCTTCTAAAGGATTTATCAACTGTTTTAAAAGGACTTATCAATTGTTAAACACTCTTCTACTAAAAGGTTTTATAAACTATTTTACAACTGTTTACACAAAATGGTTTTATAAATGTTAAACACTTTTAAAGAATAAGTTTTAAAAACTCTTTTACTATTAACTTGTGTTTCAAATAAATATTGTGTTACAAACCTTATTATTATATAATGACACTATTCTCTGTATTCAATTAAGGGTTTTCGAACAAGGTATTCATTTATGAGACTCAATCAAAGGTTTTCAACTCAAGGTATTCAATCAATGGTTTTCAAAACAAGGGATTCAACCATGGTTTCAAAACAAGTATTTAATCTAGTTAAACGTTTATTCAATCTTATCAACAACTGGATGTCATGGTGTTCATCATTGTGAACAAGCTTATACACATCAAGACATGTTTATTCAATCTTATTCTTAATCTCTTAACGCTAGTACTGGGTGATCATAATAAGGGAAAGCAAGACACGTTGTCACACCCCGAGCCGGCGGGGTTGGATCGGAGTCCCCGTCGGGCGGAAGGTTCCCGGGGCGCGATATCGTGAGTGATAATCAACGTGATCAGATTGTTTACATTGCACATGATATAAATGAGAAATTCTAAATAGAATATAATTACAAAGTTAAATTACATCCGAAGCGTTCATAATTTAACAATGTAAATCTATCATAACATCATATAATATCTATCTTGTAACTGCACAAGATATACAAAATAATGGTATAATGATGTTAGGTCCAAAAATACTAAGTCTTCTATCTGAAGTCCAAGTCCAAAAAGCATAAGCTTCTTAATTGACCTGTTCGTCACCTGAGAAGTCATGCAAAAATAAGGTCAACACATGGTTGGTGAGTTTATATAGTTTTTATAAAATGAGTTTGAATAACCTGAATGACAACCTTAACCTCACCATTAACCACATATACCATCCAGTTCAGTATGCTTATATATAGAGCATATGTAGGGTCGAACTTACCGCCCGCCCAGCCACCGTCACACCACATACTTAACTACATGACATATTGTTCCTGGTGATAATTAAGCATTTCATTCCACCACTTTGATTCCATGACACATGACTTTTAACATTTGATCACCCTGAAAATGTTTACATTGATTTCCCCGAAGTGACAACCTTAACCTCATCAACAACCACCTATGTTATCCAATCAAGTATGCTTATATATAGGGCATATGTAGGGTCGAACTTACCGCCCGCCCAGCCACCATCCCACCACATACCGGACTGCTTAACATATTGTTGTTAATGATAATTAAGCATTTCACCCTTACCATTAACCCAAATGATTCTTCTGTTCATTGTTCCTGTAAATACAATAATCTGGAATCTATGTTGATTCCTTATGTTCATCACAATCATGAACAACCACAGTAATTGTAGGAACAGTAATAAATGCTTAATTAAATAAATAGATAAACATTTAATGAAATCTAAGTCCTAATGATTGGGCCTTGGTCAACTCGAGTGGACTAGTCTATCAATCAAGGTTCTTAGTAGTTAGGGAATTCTGTAAATATCAGTAAACATATGACCTACAAATCAAACGGTCTAGCTAGGACTTCTTGAAATGTAGGATTTCTTGTTTCGTACTTGATTCGTCTTGTTTCGTTGGCATATGTTATCTTTGATATTTCCCAGACTTTCCCTTGAAATGATGTATTGATTCGTCTAGTTTTGTTACAAGATGTACTTCGTTCGTTGATCATGGAATACTAGATTCGTTGATCAAATGTACTCTTGGTTCGTTGTTCATCAAACACTTGATTCGTTGAAATCCCACACTTGTTTTGTCAAAATAATTTCGTTTGATTCGTTGAAATTCCACACTTGTTTCGTCAAAATAGTTTCGTTTGATTCGTTGAAATGTTTAGTTTAACTCAATTACCCACTTAACTCATAAGTAGATAAGTTTAGTAAAACCTGCATAAAATTTACCTAGACATGATCTAGGATAACAGTTCACATATAAAACATATATTAAGTAAAAGCATTTAAGTAAACAATTTAAGAAAAAAGTTTACGCATGCTTCTCAGCCCCGCGTTTTAAAACAAAATGTTAGAAAAGGGGCAATGAACTCACCTGTGTTGCTATGTAACTAGTCTATCACAGAATGCGCACTCTTGTTGTAGCTTAGGTTTCTTCAGTTCCTGAGTTGTTTTATAAGAGTTTGAATACAATAAGTATACGTAATAATCATCGCACCTAAGGTTTGGTCTCGGTGTGTGTATCTAAGCGTCCTAATTACTAGTGTGATTCTAAGATTTTGTCTTCTAGTCTAACTTAGATATCCATTTACAACCCAATCCCATAATTTATTATAACAACATACTTTTAAATTTTTACAAAATTTGGGCAGAGTTTCCTTTGTTTTCTGTTCAAATCCAGACAATGTAATTTGTCTATTTTTACAATCAAATCCCAACAAGATCATCACATCTTTAGATTTTGGTTTTGTTTCCAATGCTTTGTGATGAATCCTAAGTGTCTTAAACTAATAAGATAAAGAGTAACACTTATGTTGAATTGTTAGTGTTCAAGAAAACCCTTGTTATGAAGATGTAACTAGTCCATAATTATTAAGATAGTCTTAATAGACTTCTCATGTATACACATTGAATTCCATGCATGCACCTTATAAGATCAATCCTCATGAGAAACCTAAGTTGGTGGTGAGTTATACATTCCCTAGGTTCCTACTACTAGTTTTGATGATCCTTGATCCAACATTAACCAAATTAAACAACATTTAGGTTTGACCTCCAGCTAGGGCAAAGAACCTATTGGCTAAGCCCATAGGTTCGGCTCATCTAGGTCTCAACTTCGTAAGGTTCGGCCACCTGTAGGTTTCACATGAAAATGATTCGTTCATCCTAAGGTTCGGCTGGTTCAAGGGATAAACACTTAGATTCGCTGCTAGTTTTGGTGTACAAGGGTTCGGCAATGTTTCCAGGTTTGTCCAAGTCCCTCCTGCTTGGGTTCGGCCAATGATTCGGCTAAGATGGGAAAGGTTCGGTCCATGCATCATCTCCAACGAACCCTTTAGGTTCGGTCATGGCAATTGATAGACGAACCATTAAGGTTCGGCTTATAAAGGTTCGCCATGCTAAGGTTCGTTGCATGTGTTCACAGGGTTCGTGGCAGAAGAAAACGGTTCGGTGCAGCATGAAGGGTTCGGCTAAGTATTGGTAGTCTAGGGTTCGCCTGCTTGACTTCGGTTGGCACAAGTTCGGCCACCCAAAGGTTCGCCGACCTGTGTATGTCGCGAACCACCTGAACATCATCTTCTTTGTTGAGGAATCTGTTGCAATTCGTTTTCTACAACCACCTAGTTGCTAACCGTGGGTTATTTCAAAGTTACTAAGTGTTTAAAATCGATTAGTATAGCCATGACTACAAGGATCGTGAAACCCTCTAAGAACGAAAATAAAGTGAAGATTTACCTCTAATCCACGGATGAATGCTTGTAATTCTTGTACTTTCGTGATCTACGCGATGAAAGGAACGTTTTGACACTAACTATGCTCGGATCCGACTAGAAATGGGTGATGTCTTCTAGAGAGAAGGTGGAGAAAACACTTTCTATAGAGAGAGAGGGTCTTGAACGAAAATGAAGGAGAGAAAGAGAGAGGTGGAGGTTGGTGGGAGGATTTAATGCACTCATTAATGGTTTCATCAATACCCGGTTGTTCGGTCTCTTTCGGTTTCGCGTAACATGTCGTTTTCTCGTGTTTTCGTTACGAAACGATACGGCTTATAAAATAGAATTTATAAAATTAATTCAAGTTGTGATTCCTAATAAATTAACTAATTATCTTTTGTTTATTTTAAAATTCTCAAAATTATTTAATTAACTGTTTAAATCGAATCGTACGGTCGTCGCGCGTATTCGTTCGAATCGTCACCCGTACGAACACGGCGATAACCATACTTTTCAATATTGTTTTCTAATTATTGGATATTATTCATTTCGTTAAACTTTCAGATTTATTCGTACAAATCGTCTCCTATACGAATAACCCGTCAATTTAGCATTCACATAACAATACCCGTGTGTCTTGTTCTGTAAAGCCTCACATACGTTCATACATAATATAATCCTAACACATAATCACATAACGGTTCTGTGTTGCCAGATAATTATCTGACTGTTAAACCATGTTTTTCTGAGTTTTGTTTCTCTAAAATGTTTGTAAATTCACTGTTTGATCCATAAAATGATAACAGTGTGTGATATGAATATGAATTGCATTGAAATGTATGTAATTCGTACCTGTTTACTGTTCATGTTACTGTTTAAGATCACTGTTCCGGTACGGTTCCGGCACTGATGTTACAATCTCCCCTTGTTAGAGAAATTTCGTCCCGAAATTTAAGCATTGTTATCAAGTACAGCTTCCTCTTCAAACAGCTGAGGATACTTTGACTTCATGTGATCTTCACGTTCCCAAGTAAACTCGGGTCCGCGCCTTGAGTTCCATCGAACCTTTATAATCGGAAGACGGCTCCTCCTTAGTTGCTTAACTTTGCGGTCCATAATTTCCAAAGGTCCTTCAATGAAGTGTAACTGTTCATCCACTTGAATTTCTTCAAGTGGAATGACGAGTGATTCGTCAGCAAGGCATTTCTTTAAGTTCGAGACATGAAACACGTCATGAACACCACTTAGCTCATCTGGTAATCTCAGCCTATACGCCACCGGACCAATACGCTCGATGATCTCGAACGGTCCCACGTACCTTGGTGCTAATTTGCCTTTCTTTCCAAAGTGTACAACGCCTTTCCATGGGGATACCTTTAACATTACATGGTCTCCCACTTGGAATTCCAACGGCTTGCGCCGTTTGTCGGCGTAGCTCTTTTGTCTGCTCCTTGTTGCTTGTAGTCTTCGCTGAATCTGGGCAATCTTATCAGTGGTTTCCTGAATAAGCTCTGGGCCAGTTATGCGGTTATCTCCCACTTCGGTCCAACAGATCAGTGATCGACATTTCCGGCCATAAAGAGCCTCGAATGGTGCACATCCGATACTGCTGTGGTAACTGTTATTGTAGGAGAACTCGATCAGTGGCAAATGGGAATCCCAATTCCCACCGAAATCCAAAACACAGGTTCTTAACATGTCCTCCAGGGTTTGAATTGTACGTTCGCTTTGACCAACCGTTTGTGGATGGTAAGCTGTACTCAGATTTAATTGCGTCCCTAGAGATTTCTATAGTGATTGCCAGAACCTTCATGTAAATCTGCTGTCTCGATCAGAAATAATAGACAATGGCACAGCGTGACGTACCACTATCTCATTGATGTACAGTCTTGCCAGTTTGTCCATCGTGAGGGTCTCACGCATCGGCAAGAAATGAGCAGATTTTGTTAAACGGTCCATGATCATCCAAATCGTATCGTGACCACTGGAAGTGCGGGGTAGCTTGGTAATGAAATCCATAGCTATTTGTTCCCACTTCCAGAGCGGAATCTCAGGCTGTTCCAGTAAACCAGACGGTCTCTGGTGTTCCGCCTTTACCTTCGCGCACGTTAGACATCGACCGACGTACTTGGCTATGTCTTTCTTTATTCCCGGCCACCAATAAAATCCACGCAAGTCTTGGTAAATCTTATCAGCGCCGGGATGGACAGAGTATTTAGTCTTGTGCGCCTCATCGAAGATAAGTTTTCTCAATTCGTCTACCGCCGGGATCCATATACGATCCTGGTAGTAGATCATTCCATCAGGCTTAATTTCAAAGTGTTTCCCTACTCCACAGTCAAGTTCTTTCTTCAAGTTTCCTCGATCAACTGATTCTTGTTGTGCCTGAATGATCTTGTCTCGCTCGTCTGCACAGTCATTCCCATTGCTCTGACGCGCAATGGTTTGACCCGTTCCTTCCGGCTCAAGGCATCAGCTACAACGTTTGCATTTCCCGGATGGTACTTGATCACACAGTCGTAATCATTCAGAAGTTCGACCCAACGACGCTGTCGCATGTTGAGTTCCTTCTAATCAAAGATGTGCTGCAGACTCTTGTGATCATTAAATATGGTACATTTAGTGCCATATAGATAATGTCTCCAGATCTTCAATGCAAAGATTACAGCTCCCAGTTCAATATCATGAGTAGTGTAGTTCTTCTCATGAACTTTTAACTGTCTTGAGGCATAGGCTATGACTTTGTCCCGTTGCATCAGTACGCAACCAAGTCCCTGATGGGAGGCATCACAATATACAACAAAGTCATCGCATCCTTCTGGGAGAGACAGGATCGGAGCATTACATAACTTCTGTTTCAAGGTCTGAAAAGCATCCTCTTGTTTCTGCTCCCAGACAAATGGTTCACTTTTCTGAGTTAGCTTAGTGAGAGGCAAAGCTATTTTAGAAAAGTTTGAAATAAACCTTCTGTAATAACCCGCCAATCCCAGAAAAGACCGTATCTCCGTCGGTGTCTTCAGAGTATCCCAATTCTTTATCGCCTTGATCTTGGCAGGATCCACGTGTATTCCCTCGCTGTTGACTACATGTCCCAGAAATTGAACTTCTCTTAGCCAGAATTCACATTTGGAGAATTTGGCATAGAGTTTCTTTTCTTTCAACAGCTCCAAGATCTTCCGGAGGTGTTGTTCATGATCTGTTTTGTTCTTGGAATAAATCAGTATGTCATCTATAAAGACAATGACAAACTGATCTAAATACGGCTTGCACACTCGGTTCATGAGATCCATGAAAACCGCTGGTGCATTTGTCAATCCGAAAGGCATCACCATGAATTCGTAATGCCCGTATCTTGTTCGGAATGCCGTCTTCGGTATGTTTTCGTCTTGAACTCTAAGCTGATGGTATCCAGACCGCAAGTCAATCTTTGAGAAATATTGCGCTCCTTGCAGTTGGTCAAACAAATCATCAATCCTCGGTAGTGGATACCGATTCTTGATGGTTAGTTTGTTCAGCTCACGGTAATCTATGCACATTCTGAACGATCCGTCTTTCTTCTTCACAAACAAGACCGGAGCTCCCCACGGCGAGTAGCTCTGTCTGATGAAACCTTTATCAAGTAACTCCTGTAACTGATTAGACAATTCCTGCATCTCTGACGGTGCTAACCTGTAAGGAGATTTAGCAACAGGAGTTGCTCCAGGAATTAAATCAATACGAAACTCTACCGGTCGCGCAGGAGGCAAACCTGGTAGGTCTTCAGGAAATACTTCCGGATACTCTTTCACAACTGGTACGTCTTGAATCTTTTTCTTATCCTTCTCCTTCTCCACCACATGAGCCAAGAACGCAATGCACCGCTTCTGTAGACACTTACGTGCTTTTATCCAAGAAATAATTTTGACACTGCTTTTTACTTTATCCCCTTTAACTTCCAATACGTGATCACTCGACAATGGAACACGAAGCAGCTTTTCAGAACAGATGACTTCCACTCGATTAGAGGAAAGCCAATCCATCCCAACAATGATGTCGAAACTACCCAACTCCATCGGTATCAAATCGATGGTGAATGTATGACCGTTAAGTGTCAATGGGCAATTCCTATAAACTGTACTAATTGTAATGTGTTTTCCATTAGCTACTTCTATGATGTAAGGGGAATCTAACTGTTCCTCTATAGAATCTAGTTGGCATGCAAAATCGGTAGAGATAAAACTCTGATCCTCACCAGTATCAAATAGGACAGATGCATAAAAGTCATGTAAAAGAAACGTACCAGTGACCACATTCGGGTCCTGGCGTGCAGCTGGTGCTCCAATAACAAAAGCTCTTCCACGAGGAGCTTGAACTGCCTGTTGTGCCTTCTTCGGGCAGTTCTTTGCAAAGTGGCCTTGTTCACCACAACTGAAGCATCCACCGTTGTTCTGGTTGGCTGGTGGAGGGAGGGCCAAAGCAGCATTGTTGACTGCTTGGTTAGGTGTCATCCGACAGTGTTGGACCCAATGGCCCTTTCGCCCACATCCCGTTCAATGCTTGCAGGGAGTGTCAGCAGTATGATGATATTGACACTTGGCACACAGAGGAAACGTGCCAGTGTAGGGTCTCTTGTTAGGGTTTTGTGGTGTTGCTGCTACTTGTTGAAGAGGTGTGGCCATTGTGTAGTTCTTGATGGTCTTCTGTTTCTTCTTCTGATGGTGGTAGGGTTTCTTTGACGATTCGGCTTTGTTCTTGCCGGAGTCAGCCTCTTTCTTTAGAACTCCAGGGGCTACCATCAGATCAGTGAGTTTCCCAGACAATCTCACTGCAGACTCAACAGTGGTAGGATTAGCTGTAACAACTAATCCCTAAATGCAGGCGGGAAGTCCACCTACATAACGATCAATTCTTTTCTCCAAAGTTGGTACCATGTCTGGTACCAAAGCAACCAACTCGTGGTAACGAGTCGTATACCCCATGTGATCAGCCCCCTTAATCACATGGTTTGACAATTCCACCTCCAGTTTCTGCAGTTCATTCTTGGGGCAGAATTCCGTTCTCAGCAACGTCTTGAAAACTTCCCATGGCATGGCCATAGCTTCTTCTCTTCCTCTGGCATTGATTTGACCATTCCACCAAGTCAAAGCCCGCTTGTTGAATGTTCCAGCTGAATAGCGAACTTTGTGGTACTCTGGGCAGCTGCAAAGATCCAGAGTAGCTTCAATCTTTTCAATCCATTGGATTAATCCAACGGCTCCTTCAGACCCACTAAAACTGGGTGGCTTACATCCCACAAATGACTTGTAGGAGTAGTGTGATGAACTACCAGTATTTCCACTAGCTTCTCCTGATGAGTTACCAGTGTTGTTGATTTCATTACAGAGACGAAGAAACATCTCCGGTATCGCCTCTTTCATCTGACTGCTCAAAAGGGTCACCAATGCGATAGTGGCAGGATCCAGCATTGGTGTTGTGCTCGGGCCTGGTGGTGGGTTGAGTAGAGGAGGAGTAACAAATGGAGGAGGAGGAGGTGGCGGTGGTTAATCAGATGGTGAAGGAGTAGATGAATGTGGTGCTAAGTCTTGCGGTGGTGGAGGCAACGAAGGAGTCTGTCTTCTCGGCGGCATTCTGAACATAACCAATAAAGTTATCGGTTAGTGCAATGATCGAATACAGAAGACAATATGCAAGTAAGTCTTAAATCCTATGTGCTCTACATGCAGGGTCCCTAGGTTATAGTCTAGGCCAAACCATTTAATTAAGTGACCTATATTTCTCTATAACCATGGCTCTGATACCAATCTGTCACACCCCGAGCCGGCGGGGTTGGATCGGAGTCCCCGTCGGGCGGAAGGTTCCCGGGGCGCGATATCGTGAGTGATAATCAACGTGATCAGATTGTTTACATTGCACATGATATAAATGAGAAATGCTAAATAGAATAGAATTACAAAGTTAAATTACATCCGAAGCGTTCATAATTTAACAATGAAAATCTATCATAACATCATATAATATCTATCTTGTAACTCCACAAGATATACAAAATAATGGTATAATGATGTTCCAAAAGTATGCAGGTCCAAAAATACTAAGTCTTCTATCTGAAGTCCTAGTCCAAAAAGCATAAGCTTCTTAATTGATCTGTTCGTCACCTGAGAAGTCATGCAAAAATAAGGTCAACACATGGTTGGTGAGTTCATATAGTTTTTATAAAATGAGTTTGAATAACCTGAATGACAACCTTAACCTCACCATTAACAACCTATACCATCCAGTTCAGTATGCTTATATATAGGGCATATGTAGGGTCGAACTTACCGCCCGCCCATCCATCGTCCCACCACATACTTAACTACATGATATATTGTTCCTGGTGATAATTAAGCATTTCATTCCACTACTTTGATTCCATGACACATGACTCTTAACATTTGATCACCCTGAAAATGTTTACATTGATTTCCCCGAAGTGACAACCTTAACCTCATCAACAACCACCTATGTTATCCAATCAAGTATGCTTATATATAAGGCATATGTAGGGTCGAACTTACCGCCCGCCCAGCCACCGTCCCACCACATACCGGACGGCTTAACATATTGTTGTTAAAGATAATTAAGCATTTCACCCTTACCATTAACCCAAATGATTCTTCTGTTCATTGTTCCTGTAAATACAATAATCTGGAATCTATGTTGAAATCTAAGTCCTAATGATTGGGCCTTCGTCAACTCGAGTGGACTAGTCTATCAATCAAGGTTCTTAGTAGTTAGGGAATTCTGTAAATATCAGCAAACATATGACCTACAAATCAAACGGTCTAGCTAGGACTTCTTGAAATGTAGGATTTCTTGTTTCGTACTTGATTCGTCTTGTTTCGTTGGCATATGTTATCTTTGATATTTCCCAGACTTTCCCTTGAAATGATTTATTGATTCGTCTAGTTTCGTTACAAGATGTACTTCGTTCGTTGATCATGGAATACTAGATTCGTTGATCAAATGTACTCTTGGTTCGTTGTTCATCAAACACTTGATTCGTTGAAATCCCACACTTGTTTTGTCAAAATAGTTTCGTTTGATTCGTTGAAATTCCACACTTGTTTCGTCAAAATAGTTTCGTTTGATTCGTTGAAATGTTTAGTTTAACTCAATTACCCACTTAACTCATAAGAAGATAAGTTTAGTAAAACCTGCATAAAATTTACCTAGACATGATCTAGGATAACAGTTCACATATAAAACATATATTAAGTAAAAGCATTTAAGTAAACAATTTAAATAAAATAGTTTACGCATGCTTCTCAGCCCCGTGTTTTAAAACAAAATGTTAGAAAAGGGGCAATGAACTCACATGTGTTGCTATGTAACTGGTCTATCACAGAATGCGCGCTCTTGTTGTAGCTTAGGTTTCTTCAGTTCCTGAGTTGTTTTATAAGAGTTTGAATACAATAAGTATACGTAATAATCGTCGCACCTAAGGTTTGGTCTCGGTGTGTGTATCTAAGTGTCCTAATTACTAGTGTGATTCTAAGATTTTGTCTTCTAGTCTAACTTAGATATCCATTTACAACCCAATCCCATAATTTATTATAACAACATACTTTTAAATTTTTACAAAATTTGGGCAGAGTTTCCTTTGTTTTCTGTTCAAATCCAGACAATGTAATTTGTCTATTTCTACAATCAAATCCCAACAAGATCATCACATCTTTAGATTTTTGTTTTGTTTCCAATGCTTTGTGATGAATCCCAAGTGTCTTAAACTAATAAGATAGAGAGTAACACTTATGTTGAATTGTTAGTGTTCAAGAAAACCCTTGTTATGAAGATGTAACTAGTCCATAATTATTAAGATAGTCTTAATAGACTTCTCATGTATACACATTGAATTCCATGCATGCACCTTATAAGATCAATCCTCATGAGAAACCTAAGTTGGTGGTGAGTTATACATTCCCTAGGTTCCTACTACTAGTTTTGATGATCCTTGATCCAACATTAACCAAATTAAACAACACTTAGGTTTGACCTCCAGCTAGGGCAGTGAACCTATTGGCTAAGCCCATAGGTTCGGCTCATCTAGGTCTCAACTTCGTAAGGTTCGGCCACCTGTAGGTTTCCCATGAAAATGGTTCGTTCATCCTAAGGTTCGGCTGGTTCAAGGGATAAACACTTAGGTTCGCTGCTAGTTTTGGTGTACAAGGGTTCGGCAATGTTTCCAGGTTCGTCCAAGTCCCTCCTGCTTGGGTTCGGATTCGGCTAAGATGGGAAAGGTTCGGTCCATGCATCATCTCCAACGAACCCTTTAGGTTCGGTCATGGCAATTGATAGACAAACCATTAAGGTTCGGCTTATAAAGGTTCGCCATGCTAAGGTTCGACAGCACCTACAAGGTTCGTTGCATGTGTTCACAGGATTCGTGGCAGAAGAAAAGGGTTCGGTGCAGCATGAAGGGTTCGGCTAAGTATTGGTAGTCTAGGGTTCGCCTGCTTGACTTCGGTTGGCACAGGTTCGGCCACCCAAAGGTTTGCCGACCTGTGCATGTCGCGAACCACCTGAACATCATCTTCTTTGTTGAGGAATCTGTTGCAATTCGTTTTCTACAACCACCTAGTTGCTAACCGTGGGTTATTTCAAAGTTACTAAGTGTTTAAAATCGATTAGTATAGCCATGACTACAAGGATCGTGAAACCCTCTAAGAACGAAAATAAAGTGAAGATTTACCTCTAATACACGGATGAATGCTTGTAATTCTTGTATTTTCGTGATCTACGCGATGAAAGGAACGTTTTGACACTAACTATGCTCGGATCCGACTAGAAATGGGTGATGTCTTCTAGAGAGAAGGTGGAGAAAACATTTTCTAGAGAGAGAGAGGGTCTTGAACGAAAATGGAGAGAAAGAGAGAGGTGGAGGTTGCTGGGAGGATTTAATGCACTCATTAATGGTTTCATCAATACCCGGTTGTTCGGTCTCTTTCGGTTTCGCGTAACATGTCGTTTTCTCGTGTTTTCGTTATGAAACGATACGGCTTATAAAATAGAATTTATAAAATTAATTCAAGTTGTGATTCCTAATAAATTAACTAATTATCTTTTGTTTATTTTAAAATTCTCAAAATTATTTAATTAACTGTTTAAATCGAATCGTACGGTCGTCGCGCGTATTCGTTCGAATCGTCACCCGTACGAACACGGCGATAACCATACTTTTCAATATTGTTTTCTAATTATTGGATATTATTCAAAACTTTAAACTTTCAGATTTATTCGTACAGATCGTCACCTATACGAATAACCCGTCAATTTAGCATTCACATAACAATACCCGTGTGTCTTGTTCTGTAAAGCCTCACATACGTTTATACATAATATAATCCTAACACATAATCACATAACAGTTCTGTGTTGCCAGATAATTATCTGACTGTTAAACCATGTTTTCTGAGTTTTGTTTCTCTAAAATGTTTGTAAATTCACTGTTTGATACATAAAATGATAACAGTGTGTGATATGAATATGAATTGCATTGAAATGTATGTAATTCGTACCTGTTTACTGTTCATGTTACTGTTTAAGATCACTGTTCCAGTACGGTTCCGGCACTGATGTTACATACGTTTTGGTTGCACCAAAGCTATGGTTAGTATTTAAATATGTTTTAAACTCTAACTGTAGATTGGACACGTTACGGTAATATGAATTTGCTGCTAATTAACTTTACCAGCATAGGTCATATTGACCGGGTTGCGTTAACACGGAGTTGTCTTCTGAGTAAACTCATTTGTACAGCTCGTGTTGAATGCTATTGCTAACTACTATTCTGACTCCAAATGTAATTTGGGACTTGATTATATGTTGGCTTTTCTAGTTAATAGTCTTTGGCTGTTTGCACACGTTATTCTTACTTGATGATAGTTTGTGTTGCAATTATCCATGACTTGTTTATACAAATGTTTTACACATATGTTTACAACTGCAGATTTTTATGTACAAATGTTAAACCTATTGTTCTCACCAACTACTTCTATAGTTGCCAGTTACTTTTCACGTGTTTCAGGTAATCAGGTTTAGAGCAGTACAGGGAAAACTAAGGAGACCGTAGTTAAGATTGAACAAGATGAAGAAACAAGATAGGTTGGATTAGAAACTCACTTAATCCTGTTTGTTAAATTGTCTTGTCTGAGTCTTATTTTGTAAACAATATTTTTGGGTCTATAGTTGTCATTCTTTTGGTAGTTAGATAGATCGCCTGTAACTAAACAAATGTCTAACATTATGAAATTAGTAATGCATTGTGGTTGTTCTTCTTTCAATACTTGTGCATGATTCAACCATTGTTCGTCACCGTGTCGTGGATTCCGCATTTCACACCCCAACTCGAGGAGATAAGGGCGCAACGATTGATTTCAATAATTTAAACTAACTTAGCGGAAGCATAGCATAAACAATTCATAGCCCAAAGTAAACTAAAGCAATTAAAGTCTCAACACACAACAATTGTCTAAATGCCACGCAGGGCCAAATAAAACATTATCCATTAAACATAAATTGTTTGTAAATAACTCCATTTAAAGGCTAGGCTACGTCTCTAGAAGTCGATCCAATACACCTACTCTTAGGATTCAACTGAAAGACATGCTAAAATACGTCAACTAAAAAGTTGGTGAGAACATGAGTTTAATATTATGACACATACAGTAATAATACAACAAAGCATAACAATAATAATAATAACATGTGATAATTCAACAACAATACAACCAACCCTGCGTCATGCCGAGCGTTTGCCTCATATAATGTTAGCCCGTAACATGGCATTTTAATCTACTTCCCATTCCGAGACCCGTTCCTGCCCTCGGTGTAAATGTGTCATGATGAATATATGCCACAACGGTTGACATTAACCTCAGTGGGGTTTCAACCCCATTTTTATAAGGCCACCCTTTCGGGCCACTATGCGTGGGGGATTCCACAAGTAGTACTACCCATATACCCACCGGCTCTCCTCCGGAGTTAATGGCTGTAAATTATGTTTCATGTCTAGGGGAAGCAATTATATTTGAAACGGACGTTCATTATCACATAAATATAATTTTATAAACAGTTTTTCGAGCATGCTTTCAGTATCCCAAAACAGTAAAAAGAAAAGGGATCACATGAACTCACCTGTGCTATTGATGGTGCTTGATTAATGACTGAATGGTTTATTGGTTAGCCTTGATTGGTTCAGTTGCCTAATTTATGTTTAGACTTTTAGTGAATAATTATGCCATAAAATATTGATATGTCATGTTTCTCATGCATTATTGCCGAGTTACATCATGAAGATGCATAGTGAATTGTCATAATTCATATGTTTAAGTTTTTAACAAGTATATATATATATATATATATATATATATATATATATACATATGTGGTGAAAATAGCCTGTAAGAGTCTTAAAAGTGGTTGTATGATTATTATTATTTTTAAACTATTATGATAACTTTAAAAGAAAGTTGAAGTATCAAATATGAGTTTTATAAATTCATAGAAATTTTCCTATTTATTTTTATCAGTAAAGGGTCTGGGTAAATTGATATTTATCCTTTGCCTATTATTTTTATCGTTGGAAATTGTATAAAATCCGTTTTTATTTATTTAAAACCTTCAAAAATTCACTGTAAATGATTCGGATCTCTAAAAATTTCAAAACTTTTTGTACAGCATAATAAACGTGTCCTTAGGCTACTGTAAAAATTTTGATAATTTTTAGAGGTCGTTTACTATTTTAAATGATTTTTATAATGTTTAATACACTAAATATTAAAATAAATACTTCCCAGTTTCTAAAAATTGTCAAATTTTTACTGGGTCATTTCTACAGTATTATAATTCTGAGAAAAATATTTACATCCCTTTTTGAGCCGTATTCAATTTAATTTGTATTTCTAGCTTATTTTAACATATTAAATGACAAATAATTAGATTAAACCATTTATGTTTAGTTCTAAAACTTTTCTCAGGTTATATACATATATTATAGCCGAGATAAATTATAGTTAGAATTTTTATCACTCAGATACCATTTTTACCGAAATTATCAAGTTTTCTATAGATTTTGCAAAATCTATAACTTATTTTGGGTGTATCAATAAATACCCCATATTTTTGTGTAATGTTTTCATGTTATTATGGACCTGATTTGATCATCCATTCGCCCAGAAGGACTGTTCATGCATTATTTTCTTTTTTATGGCTCATTTAAGCACAAAAATTCGGTTTTTGCCTACATTCACCTATACAATTTATCTGTAGTCATAATCCCAATATTTTATACATTAATTCCAAGTATATTATGACCATATAACCTGTTCAAAAATTCATGACACATATATTATCATTTTAAGATTATATTTCCATTTTTACATACATGCATGCATAGATATAGAGCTTTAGAGAGGCAATATTCATACCCTCGCGTTGTGAACTCGTGAACAACTTCTCAAGATGATTCTTAGGGCTGTTATAATTTATTCAAAGTGTAGAAGAATTTTAGAGTTAGCTAGAAATATGAAAATGGAAGTTATGAGTTTCCAACTCATGGATTTACACATGCAAGACTTGCATGTGTAGGGATTATCTTATGTACTCGTCCCCCATGGATTTTAGTGTTTTAGATAGGAATAAAAATCAATTCCTTTGAATGTGTAATGGTCATTGTAGCGAAAATCATGGTTTTTGCCTAGGAAATGTCGAATTTTTCACACATGCATGTACATGCATGTGTGTTTTTCGTGTATGGAAGCATAAACTCATGTTTGTATGGTTTGGAAAAGAGTAAAAATGGTGTTTAGGGGCTTTCGTGAGTTGTGGTGAAAAGAGGAGTAGATAGAACGTGATTTTTGAAGTTTTAGAGGCTTTCTTACTAACCTTGGTGCCGACTAACTTCTTGGACTTGCGATGAGCTCTTGTTTTGACCTCCTAATCGTCGACCCTAGGTGCAAAGGAGCTGGAATTAACTTAGAAAATTAGAGAGAAGAGTAGAGAGGATTCTTGATTTCAAAATTAAGGAGTGGTATGTGAGATGGGTGCTTGGCCGAAAATATTAGGGAGAGGGAGAGGGAGTTCTCGGTCAAAGGAAAAGAAAAAGAGGAGGGGATGAGTGATTGATGTGTGTGGGGAAGAGAGGGAAGGTGTGGATTGGTGAATTGAGGGTGGTGGTGTAAGAAGAATTTTGTTTTCTTGTGTTTGGGTGTATACATATATTGCCGTGAATATGTGTGTGTGTATATGATGGTGATGCATGTAAGAGATTAAGAAATAATTATATTGGTGGTGGTGGGAGGTGTGGTAAAAGAAAAAGATTATTTTGAATATATGTGTGTAGATATAATCGTATATATGTATGTATATATATGCTTGTGTGTCGCATATATATAGAGAGAGAAAGAGAGATAGGGGTGTTGTAAGAAAAGTGTTTAAATTGAATAATCTATGCATGTATATATATGTATATCCGTAATGTGTATATATATATATACTAGATGGAAACCAGCGCGATGCGGCGGTGGCAACAATTTGCAACTCGGTGTTCGTATTTTACTAATTTATCACTGATTTTGAGAAATAGATAGTGTTTGTATTTTATGTATGAAGTTCGGTGTGGAGTATCTATGCCATGACTTTTACAAAACTACACTAAATTAAAATACACGAATAAATAAAGATAGTTATAGACACTATGATCTTGTAAAAAAAACCGAATACACAAGTCATGTTTCAGCTTTTTCTTCATTCCACCCAAAGCATAATCCTAATTTATTTAAGAGAGAAATAAATAAGTTAATATATTATAAATGAATAGTAGTTAGATAATCAAAAACTGTTATTAAATTACCTTTAATAACACATGCATTTTATTCATCGTGCAAAACTTAACGAAAAACAACGTTGGATGTGCAAACACCGTCTCGTTCAAAATCCTTAGCAGGATGCACCAACACCTTATTATTTTTCGCGTGAAATCCCTCTTGGTGAGATCCCTCTTGATAAGTTGTACTTAGCTTTAGTTTGGTTCCCAAAGCTTCCTGAAGCATTCGCCAGAACCTAGACGTGAAACGACTATCTCTATCCGAGATGATTGATATTGGCACACCATGTCTGGCAACGATTTCCTTCATATAAATTCTTGCTAACTTCTCCATTTTGTAGTCCTCCCTTATAGGTAAGAAGTGTGCAGTTTTTGTTAACATATCTACAACTACCCATATTGAGTCATGACCACTAGCGGTCCGAGGTAACTTGGTCACAAAATCCATAGTAATCTGCTCTCATTTCCATGCAGGTATCTATGGTTGTTGTAATAATCCTGAAGGTTTTTGATGTTCCGCTTTCACCTTTGCGCATGTTAAACACTTGCTTACGTACTCAGCGATAGATCTTTTCAATCCAGGCCACCAAAATTTTTCTCTTATATCATGATACATCTTATCATCTCGGATGTATTGAATATCTAGACTTATGAGCTTCTTCCAGAATTATTTCTCTCATGCCCCCATGTAGAGGTATCCATATTCTTCCTTTGAATGCTTTCAATCTTCCTTGATCTTCTTCATCGAATTGTCTTACGATTCCAGTCAATGATTCTTCCTTTATTTTTTCCTTGGTCAAGGCTTCCAGTTGTGCGCTTCGAATCTTTTATTTCAAGTCAATTCCTACCGTCATCTTTAGGGCTTTTACTCTCAACGGAGTCACTCTCTCTTTTCGACTTAAGGCGTCTGCAACCACATTGGCCTTTCCAGGATGATACTGGATTTCACAATCATAATCACTTAAAAGTTCCACCCATCTCCTTTGCCTCATGTTTAGTATTTTCTGATCGAGTATATGTTGTAAGCTTTTATGATCAGTGTAGATCACACAATTTGTTCCATACATATAGTGTCTCCATATCTTTAAAGCAAACACTACAGCTCCTAATTCTAGATCATGAGTGGTATAGTTTTTCTCATGAGTTTTCAATTGTCGTGATGCATATGCAATTACCTTCTTCCGTTGCATTAGCACACAACCCAGTCCCAATCTAGAAGCATCACAATAGACCACGAAATCATCGTTTCCTTCTGGTAAGGACAATATAGGAGCACTGCACAACTTTTGTTTAAGTGTGTCGAAAGCTTCTTGCTGTCTTCCCCCCATTCAAAGATCACTTTCTTCTGTGTTAAAGTAGTTAAAGGTAGTGCTATCTTGGAAAAGTTTTCAATAAACCTTCTGTAATAACCGGCCAATCCTAAAAATTGCCTTATTTCTGTAGGAGTTTTTGGCATCTTCCATTCCTTAACAGCCTCTATCTTTGAAGGGTCTACTTGTATTCCTTCTTCATTTATGATGTGCCCCAAGAACTGTACTTCTCTCATCCAGAATTCACATTTGCTCAACTTAGCATACAACTTCTCGCTCCTTAGTAGTTCCAACATCTTTCGTAGGTGCTCCTCATGATCCTTTGCACTCCTTGAATATATAAGTATATCATCAATGAATACAATCACGAATTTATCCAAGTATGGTTGCGGTTCATGAGATCCATAAACACTGCAGGTGCGTTAGTAAGCCCGAATGGCATTACCATAAATTCGTAATGTCCGTAACGAGTCCTAAAAGCGGTTTTTGGAACATCCTCATCTCTAACTCTTAATTGATGATATCCTGATCTCAAGTCAATCTTCGAAAAGTAGCTTTCCCCTTGTAATTGCTCAAACAAGTCGTCTATTCTTGGTAGTGGGTAACGGTTCTTTATAGTAACTTTGTTTAGCTCACGATAGTCAATGCACATTCTCAGTGTCCCGTCTTTCTTTTTCACAAATAGTACTGGGGCTCCCCAGGGAGAAAAAATCGGCCTTATGAAACCTTTATCCATTAGTTCCTGAATTTGTATCACCATTTCTTGCATTTCCGACGGTGCTAAGCGATAGGGTGCTTTGGCTACTGGTGCTGCTCCAGGGATTAAATCAATTCTAAATTCCACTTGCCTCAGTGGTGGTACTCCTGGCAACTCTTTTGGAAATACATCTAAGTATTCGGATACTACAGGTATTTCCTTGGATACTGCATCTTCCTTCTTGGTGATCACATTAAGCTAAGTAGGTTATATTACCCTTCCTTGAGTATTTCTCAGTCTTTGCATACGAGATGATGTGCGGTATTTCTCTGATCTTCTGTCCCATTACTACCAACTTCTTATCATTTGTTAAAGGAATTGTTATGGTCTTATGTTCACAATTAAGTTCTACCTTATTCATAGCTAACCAATCCATTCCAATCACTACATCAAAGCCTCCTAGTTCAATAGGTAGTAGGTCGATCTTAAATTCATATCCTTCCATAACTAATTCACAGTCTTTCAACATTTCTTTTATACTTATCACTTTGCCAGTGGCTATCTCTACTTCACATATGTATTTCAAACAGGTAGATTGTTTATCAAGTAAAGATCTAAATTTTGTTGATATGAAACTAAAATTAGCACCCGTATCAATCAATACACTAGCTACATGATTGTTTAGTAAGAACGTACCCGTTATCATCTCTGGATCTTTCTGAGCTTCAGTCGCTGTGAGTACGAATGCTCTTCCTGTTGCCTTTTGTGGCTTATCCCGCTTCAGCTTTGGGCAAACATTCCTCAAATGCCAGTGTCTCCGCATTCATAGTATCTGGCTACGTCCTTGACCTTGCAATCTTTGAGCAGATGTCCTGTTTTCTTACACTTGTAACAATGCTTAGGGTTACATTCACCCTGATGATGTATCTTGCACTTATCACACCAAGGACTAGCAAAATTATTTCCCTTACCCTCAAACTTCCTGAATTTTTTATCTCCCTTCCTTTCATTCCTATTATCTTGCCATTTCCTTTTGTCACCTACTCTCTCCTGGTTTATTTTCCCACACCTCACTATTTCATCCGTAAGTGTTCCTCCTAACTCTACTGCTAACTGAAAGGTGGATGCCCTAGCGGTCCTGACATACCCTCTTATTTGAGGTGCTAATCCCCAAATATATCTCCCTATTCTTTTGGTCTCAGGGGTAACTAGATGTCGAACCAACAATGCTAACTCATTGAACCGATTAATGTACTTGGTATGATCCAAACCTATCATTTCATGTGCCAGAAACTCGGCTTCAATTCGTTCCAGTTAATTGGACAGAACTTCTCAGTAACCAGATCCTTAAAGGCCTTCCAATTCATGCCCTTAATTGCATTACGACCCCTAGTCTTTACAACAGTGTTCCACCATGTCAAGGCAACTCCTTTGAGAGAGTGTGTTGCATACTTGACCTTGTTGTCTTCCATACAGTCACTGATGTCCAGGACGGACTCCATGTCTTCTAGCCATCTAATGGCTCCAACTGCCCCATCTCTTCCCTCGAAATCCTTTGGTTTGCAAGCCATAAAAGTTTTATAAGAACACCCTTTTCTTTCTTCTACTTCTTGCTCCGCTTCCAGTCCCTCTGCTCCATGAGCATTTCCGTTTGGGTTTTCAGCATTCATGTCGGCCCTAATCTATGCTGCTATCGTTGGTATTGCGTTCTGTATATGTCTCGTAATCAGATTGGTCATCCTATTTTCCATGTTACGCTCCCCCATAATTCTATCAGCGTTTGGGTCGTCGTTTAGAGGTTCATCCCGATTCTCTATGTGGTTCACCGAGTTTTCTGGAGGAGGTGGCGGTGGATTCCTTGGGTTGCTTGAATTTCTTCCTCTTCCAGCTCGCGGGTTTTGGTTTGCTCCCGCATTAGGTCCATTACGGTTCAAACGTTGACTACGTCGAGGCGACATTCTATATTGCATGATTCACATGTAGAGAAAAATATATTGTCATTTATTTTTATTGAGCAATTATTTAAAGTATATTATCATATCCTTGTACATGCATATTAATTTCAACATATATATAAATAAAAATTTATTTAATTAAGCAACCAATCATGAGTTATACAAACCATTTCATTATATACAATTTCACTATCAATCATGTGTCCAATAACCATTCTTGCATCATACAATTACATTCACTTCAACAATTCCCATCATTATGTATCGTACCATGTCAACCAAGCAACCAAATCATATGCATCATAAATTAATGTTTCTTAATTAATCATTGCATCCATGTTTCCAATCATAACGTTTCGGGAGACACTCCCAACGATTACAATGTTTCATAAATAAAATATCGAGTACGCAGTCCCTAAATACAATGTCCCATAGTTAATACAATAACATAACAAACACAGATAATAATTCTCCTAATTCTTCTTGTCGCGGATTGAATCCCACATAGATGCAAAGAAGCCCTTCTTCTTCAATGATTGGTTGACCTCCCGAGATTCCTTCAGCTCTTTGCGGGTCATTTCCAGTTGTAGGGTCACTACTCCCACATGCCTCTGAAACTGCTCTGCCAGTAGGCTCGCCTTCTTCTCTTGCTCAAACATAGTTGTCCACAGCATATAGTTCTCCTCTCGCTGCGGGATGGCCTCTGTAGCTCTCCCCTTACTAGGCCCTACCATATCCCCTCCATACCTCGCAGAGTGTCCCAAGTGTACACTATGACGTGCTGGCTGAGTCACATTAGGCTCCCCCATGCCAGGGTAGAGGGGCCCACTCCTAGGGATACGAAACGACACAGAGGCTCCTGGCCTTGCCCCCATAACTGGGGTAGGCCTCCTCATCGGTACATCACTCGGCTCCACGCGGTGTAGCAGAGGCGACATAGACCTAGTACGAGACCTACTAGGCGTGGTCGGCGCAGCATCATCGTACTCCAGGGGTTCTGATTCTGATGAAGTGATGTAAGCATCTTCTGGTAATGGACTGTAATGCTGAGGAAATTGGTGGTGCAATTCTTCATGAACAGCGGGCGGAAAATCCCTCCCAGCATACACCCTTGGCCAGCTAGACGATCCTCCCTTGCTATGACCTTTTCCCTTGGCGTCCATTTTCCTACAATAACTTGTTAGAACATTTTATGTTTTAATTTGTCCTAGACATCTAAAATAGTAGTCCCTACATTCTAAGTATCCTATTTCCTACTTTTCCCTGATCTTACGGTCAGAGTCTTAGGTATACTAAGGCACCTCATTACCTATAACCTTGGGCTCTGATACCAACCTTTCACACCCCAACCCGAGGAGATAAGGGCGCAACGATTGATTTCAATAATTTAAACTAACTTGGCGGAAGCATAGCATAAACAATTCATAGCCCAAAGTAAACTAAAGCAATTAAAGTCTCAACACACAACAATTGTCTAAATGCAACGCAGGGCCAAATAAAACATTATCCATTAAACATAAATTGTTTGTAAATAACTCCATTTAAAGGCTAGGCTACGTCTCTAGAAGTCGATCCAATACACCTACTCTTAGCATTCAACCTGAAAGACATGCTAAAATACGTCAACTAAAAAGTTGGTGAGAACATGAGTTTAATATTATGACACATATAGTAATAATACAACAAAGCATAACAATAACAATAATAATAACATGTGATAATTCAGCAACAATACAACCAACCCTGCGTCATGCCGAGCGTTTGCCTCATATAATGTTACCCCGTAACATGGCATTTTAATCTACTTCCCATTCCGAGACTCGTTCCTGCCCTCGGTGTAAATGTGTCATGATGAATATATGCCACAACGGTTGACATTAACCTCAGTGGGGTTTCAACCCTATTTTTATAAGGCCACCCTTTCGGGCCACTGTGCGTGGGGGATTCCCCAAGTAGTACTACCCATATACCCACCGGCTATCCTCCGTAGTTAATGGCTGTAAATTATGTTTCATGTCTAGGGGAAGCAATTATATTTGAAACGGACGTTCATTATCAAATAAATATAATTTTATAAACAGTTTTTGGAGCATGCTTTCAGTATCCCAAAACAGTAAAAAGAAAAGCGATCACATGAACTCACCTGTGCTATTGATGGTGCTTGATTAATGACTGAATTGTTTGTTGGTTAGCCTTGATTGGTTTAGTTGCGTAATTTATGTTTAGACTTTTAGTGAATAATTATGCCATAAAATATTGATATGTCATGTTTCTCATGCATTATTACCGAGTTACATCATGAAGATGCATAGTTAATTGTCATAATTCATATGTTTAAGTTTTTTAACAAGTATATATATATATATATATATATATATATATATATATATTTAGATATATACATATTTGGTGAAAATAGCTTGTAAGAGTCTTAAAAGTGGTTGTATGATTATTATTATTTTTAGAGATCGTTTACTATTTTAAATGATTTTTATACTGTTTAATACACTAAATATAAAAATAAATACTTCCCAGTTTCTAAAAATTGTCAAATTTTTACTGGGTCATTTCTACAGTATTATCATTCTGAGAAAAATATTTACATCCCTTTTTGAACAGTATTCAATTTAATTTATATTTTTAGCCTATTTTAACATATTAAATGACAAATAATTAGATTAAACCATTTATTTTTAGTTCTAAAACTTTTCTCAGGTTATATACATATATTATAGCCGAGATAAATTATAGTTAGAATTTTTATCACTCAGATACCATTTTTGCCGAAATTATCAAGTTTTCTATAGATTTTGCAAAATCTATAACTTATTTTGGGTGTATCAATAAATACCCCATATTTTTGTGTAATGTTTTCATATTATTATGGACCTGATTTGATCATCCATTCGCCCAGAAGGGCTGTTCACACATTATTTTCTATTTTATGGCTCATTTAAGCACAAAAATTCGGTTTTTGCTACATTCACCTATACAATTTATCTATGGTCATAATCCCAATATTTTATATATTAATTCCAAGTATATTATGACCATATAACCTGTTCAAAAATTCGTGACACATATATTATCATTTTAAGATTATATTTCCATTTTTACATACATGCATGCATAGATATAGAGCTTTAGAGAGGCAATATTCATACCCTCGCGTTGTGAACTCGTGAACAACTTCTCAAGATGATTCTTAGGGTTTTTGTAACCTATTCAAAGTGTAGAAGGGTTTTAGAGTTAGCTAGAAATATGAAAATAGAAGTTATGAGTTTCCAACTCATGGATTTACACATGCAAGACTTGCATGTGTTGGGATTATCTTATGTACTCGTCCCCCATGGATTTTAGTGTTTTAGATAGGAATAAAAATCAATTCCTTTGAATGTGTAATGGTCATTGTAGCGAAAATCATGGTTTTTGGTTAGGAAATGTCGAATTTTTCACACATGCATGTACATGCATGTGTGTTTTTCGTGTATGAAAGCATAAACTCATGTTTGTATGGTTTGGAAAAGAGTAAAAATGGTGTTTAGGGGCTGTCGTGAGTTGTGGTGAAAAGAGGAGTAGATAGAACGTGATTTTTAAAGTTTTAGAGGCTTTCTTACTAACCTTGGTGCTGACTAATTTCTTGGACTTGCGATGAGCTCTTGTTTTGACCTCCTAATCGTCGACCCTAGGTGCAAAGGAGCTGGAATCAACTTAGAAAATAGAGAGAAGAGTAGAGAGGATTCTTGATTTTAAAATTATGGAGTGGTATGTGAGATGGGTGTTTGGCCGAAAATATTAGGGAGAGGGAGAGGGAGTTCTCGGTCAAAGGAAAAGAAAACGAGGAGGGGATGAGTGGTTGATGTGTGTGGGGAAGAGAGGGAAGGTGTGGATTGGTGAATTGAGGGTGGTGGTGTAAGAAGAATTTTGTTTTCTTGTGTTTGTGTGTATGCATATATTGTCGTGAATATGTGTGTGTGTATATGATGGTGATGCATGTAAGAGATTAAGAAATAATTCTATTGGTGGTGGTGGGAGGTGTGGTAAAAGAAAAAGATTATTTTGAATATATGTGTTTAGATATAATCGTATATATGTATGTATATATATGCTTGTGTGTCGGATATACATAGAGAGAGAAAGAGAGATAGGGGTGTTGTAAGAAAAGTGTTTAGATTGAATAATCTATGCATGTATATATATGTATATTCGTAATGTGTGTGTATATATATGTATTTATATGTGTCGTGAACATATATACATATATTTATGTATATATGTTTATTTATTAGATAATGTCTTGCATATATATATATATATATATACTAGTCAATAATTTAAGTATGCATATAAATATATATGCATATAGTGACAATGATTGATTTATTTTTGTAGTATCACCAAAGTATACCATATTCTGATTATGTTTCATAGCACATTAGACTTCTTAATTAAAATCAGAATACGAATATATTATTTTAAATTTTTATGGCATGTGTACCTTATTGCTCTTTAACTAATGACATATTTTCTCTACTTAATGTTTCCAATATTTGTGTCTATCAAATCATGTTAAAGAAAAAAATGCGTTATGATTGAGGTTCTAATATAAACCTGATTTGTGTGTTGTCACACCGCACGCAGTGCCGGGGGTGTGGAAGGTTGGTATCAGAGCCAAGGTTGTAGAAAACTAGTAAAAACCCAATAATTAATGGACTACACTATAACCTAAGCTACCCCATAGGACTAAGTGCTATCGGCATGAGGGTACTTAGGATCTAAGTAAACTTAAGTTAGCATTAAGTCTACACTAATCTTGGAAGATCTTAGGGATAAACTTTTCTAAGATTAGATATCGAGTCAAGGAATTTGGGGTTGGAACTCTGTAATCTTAGAGTCCGGGTTAAATTTCTTAATACATATTCATCAAAGGATTTCAGAGGCAAAGATCTGTATTCTTAGTATCTTTGATCTGAAATTCTCATCATGTTATCGTCATCATTAGGACTTCATAGTTTAGAATCTATGAAACAGTATTCTTTAGTTGAAGTTCACGCTAAGAGATCGTTATACTCGACACCGTAGGTATTGGGAACCTAGGATAATTATCCTAGGACACAAATACTAAAACCTAAGGTCTTCGTTTCAAGTAAATCAAGCACCACGGTTTACACAATCATAATCATATTCATAGTACAAGAGACAATCATGATACAATCATAATCAATCAAGAGTTGGGATCCTAGCTTCAAATATAAACGGCGGCCTAGCTCTGATGTACTGAACTAGTGGTGGGCTGGCGGCTGGGCTTGACCCTACTTATGCCCTATATATAAACTAACTTCAATATGACAGGGGGAATTCGGCGTGAGTATTTGAAGTCAAGATTCGGGAGCAACTGGGATCATTGAACATTAGTCAACCATATGAGATACAACCATTTGAGATACAATCATTGTGTGAATCAACCATGTGTGAATCAATCAGTGTGTGAATAAATCATAGATGAATCAATCATAAGTGAAACAATCCTTGTGTTAATTAACCATAGGTGAGTCAACCATTGTGTGTGAATCAATCATGTGAACAAATTTTATGTGTAGTCTTAAATGATTACATGCTTAGTACTTACAAACATAGTTTAACGGGACAAATGTAGAGCACACGTATGATTTAGTTCTACATGTTAACAATTAATTGTTAGTATGTGCACACATACATTAAATCATAAATCAACCATAGTTCATAGTTCAGTTGATCAAGATCATGGGATTCTTTATCAATGGGACATACTTCTGAATCAAAACAATCGTGTTGCCAAATCCTAGCAAGGGCACGATCGTGGTATATCGAAGCGGTGGTGGGCTGGCGGCTGGGCTGGCAGTTTGCTTGACCCTACGTATGCCCTATATATAAAAGCTATCTTCAGTATATCGAGAAAGTATCAGTGTGTAGGTTTGGTGGAGTAAACTTGTAGAACATTGTACACCATCACATGAGAAGTATACTAACAAGTTAACTGTTGAATGTTCACTGTCGATATATGTGTACTTGCTCATATTGCAATTGAATAATAATATTAGTAGTATGGATATATTACTAACTTTATCATGTAAATTCAATTATATTGTTTCTCATTACTGATCCACTTGTGGCTTTCTCTTCGTAGAATGCAACCTCGACGTAAACTTACGGTGAGGGTTCAACAAGTGGGAACGATGATGAGATCAACAAAATAGCCCGAATCCTCACCGTGCATATGAAAGATGTCATTCCGGGCATGGTCAGTGATATCACCCAGAACCTTCGGGGAAGTACTTGTGATTCAGCGAACAACTCCAACACCAACAACACCAGAACTGCTACTTTCACTTTCAAGCAGTTAAATGATTCAAAACTCCCAAATTACGCAGGTACTAAGGGAGCTACTACCTACTGCAATGGCTGGAAAGGATTGAGGATATCCATGACTTCACTGGATCTCCTGAAAATCTAAAGGTCAAGATGGGCTCAAGCTCTTTTCACAAAGGCGCTCTCACCTGATGGAATTCTGAGAAGAACACCAGAGGACGGGAGGTTGCATTAGCCTTACCGTGGGAAGATTTCAAGAAACTACTTGTGGAGCAGTTCTATCCACGCCATGAGCTGAAGAAACTGGAGGCTGAAATGTGGAGTTTGGCTCAAGACAGTGGCGAAAATGCAAAGTATACAACTCGTTTCCATGAGTTGTGCATTATGGTGCCACATCTAGTTACTTCTCTATCCCGTAAGATAGAGAAGTACATTGAAGGGTTACCCCTAGTCATAAGGGGAAATGTGTTGGGAAGTAATCCCACTACTTTGGAGACGGCTATTCTTCTAAGTGCCACTCTTACTGAAGAGTATGTCAAGATTGGATTTCTCACTTGGAAGTGATACAAAAGGGCACAAACTGATGAACGCAAGAAATCCGAGCAACCACAACCTAAGAAGAAGAAACAGAAGCAGAAGATGATCAAGAATTATGCAGCCATGACTGTAGCTGCACCTATTCAAGCCACTCCCATTACTGCTGTTCCACAACCTGCTACGGCCAGAAAGCCTTATACTGCTTCGTACCCACTGTGCACCATGTGCCAGTACCGTCATCTATCTACTGTTCCACGTAGGAAATGTCTCAAGTGTGGAAGATTCGGACACTTGGCAAGAACGTGTCGTTCCACTCACCTTGCTTCTACCACTACAACCACCACTGTTCCTACTATTACAGGTGGAAAAGCCTGTTATAACTGCAGAGCAGAGGGACACTTCAGAAACCAGTGTCCACGACTCAACAACAACACAGCTACAACTGCCACTGCTCGTGCCTTTGTCATCGGAGCTACCGAGGCACGCGAGGAGCCGGCAGTTATCACAGGTACATTTCTCGTCAACAACCACTATATTTCAATACTATTTGATACAGGTGCAGACAAAAGTTTTGTTTCTGCTACTGTTGCATCTTTGTTTGATATACAACCGCCAGTACATACTACTCCATATATAGTAGAAGTAGAGGATGGTAAGAATATACTTGTGAATTCAATTCTGAATGATTGTAAACTTATGCTTAATGATCATTCGTTCTCCGTCGATCTTATTCCAATGACACTTGGAAGCTTCGAAGAGTCATTGGAATGGATTGGTTATCTAAGAATAACGTCGAAGTCGTATGTTCGGAGAAGTTACTTCGAATTCCACTACAGTCCGGGGAAACGATGCGAATTTACAGCGAGAAACCCTGCCGTGGATTGAAGATCGTGTCATGCATCAAGGCTCAGAAGTACCTGAAGAAGAAATATTGTGCCTTCATGACACATGTAGTGGAGAAGAATCCTGAAAAGAAGACGGTGAAAGACATGCCAGTCATCAGGGATTATCCGAAGGTGTTTCCAGAAGACTTGCATGGACCACCACCAGTCTGACAAGTGGAGTTCCGAATCGATCTCGTCCTTGGAGCAAACCCAATGGCGAAGTCACCGTATCGATTAGCACCGTCTGAGATGCAAGAGCTGTCTAGTCAGCTTCAGAAACTTCTAGACAAAGGGTTCATCCGACCGAGCTACTCACCATGGGGAGCACCGGTTCTCTTTGTCAAGAAGAAAGATGGTTCATTTTGTATGTGCATCGACTATCGTGAGTTGAACAAGTTGACAATCAAGAATATATATCCTCTGCCCAGGATCGATGACTTGTTTGATCAATTACAGGGAGCAACATGCTTCTCTAAGATTGATCTGCGATCCGGGTATCATCAGTTGAGAGTAAATGATGAGGATATACCAAGGACGGCATTTAGGACCCGTTATGGACACCATGAGTTCGTGGTTAGGCCGTTTGGGCTGACCAATGCTCCGGCGGTGTTCATGGATTTAACGAATCGAGTCTATAGGTCGTATTTAGATCAGTTTGTTATCGTCCGATATACTGATTTATTCTAAGACAGAGCAGGAACAGGAGGATCATTTGAGGAAGATCTTAGAACTACTAAGAGCTGAACAACTGTATGCCAAATTCTCTAAAGGTGAATTTTAGCTATAGGATGTTCATTTCTTTGGCCACGTCATTAACAGAGATGGGATACATGTAGATCCAGTGAAGATTGAAACAATTAAGAACTAGACTACCCCATCCACTCTAACAGAGATTCGTTCGTTTCTGGGTCTGGCAGGTTATTATCGATGGTTCATCGCGAACTTTTCAAAGATTGCCTTGCCACTTACCACCTTGACCCAAAAAAGTCAAGTGTTTATATGGGGACAGAAACACGAAGATACATTTCAACTTCTTAAACAGAAGTTATGCAACTCCGCTATCCTTAGTCTTCCAGAAGGCAATGATGATTTCATTGTCTACTGCGATACTTCTAACCTTGGACTCGGTTGTGTACTTATGAAACGAGACAAGGTGATTACGTATGCTTCAAGACAGCTTAAGATTCATGAGAAGAATTACACTACTCATGATCTTGAGTTAGGGGCGGTGGTCTTTGCGCTTAAGATTTGGAGACACTACCTGTATGGTACAAAATGTGTCATCTATACATACCACAAGAGCCTGCAGCACATTCTCAATCAGAAAGTGCTCAATATGAGACAAAGACGTTGGGTCGAGCTTCTAACTTATTACAATTGTGAGATTCGTTACCATCCGGGTAAAGCCAACGTGGTGGCGGATGCTCTTAGTCGTAAGGAACCAATCAAGTCGATACGTGTTAGAGCAATGGAGATCAACACTCAACCAAACCTGAAGGATCTGATTCGTGTAGCACAACAACAGGTGGTGACCAACAATCAGCTGATGATGGAGTTAGCCTGCAGAGTTGAAGGTAAGTTAGAACCTCGATCTGATGGGATTCTATACTTCAACGATCGCCTGTTGATTCCAAAGTCATACGAATTGCGCATGCTTATCTGTGATGAGGCTCATAAGTCGCGATATTCAGTTCATCCGGGTGCCAACAAGAGGATTTGAAAACATCTTACTGGTGGCCTTCAATGAAGAAAGACATAACCTTGCACGTAGGGAAGTGCTTAACGTGTTCAAAGGTCAAGGCAGAACATCAGAAGCCCTCGGGACTTCTACAGCAACCTGAAATCCCTCAATGGAAATGGGAGCAAATTTCCATGGATTTCATAACCAAGTTGCCGCGAACTCCGCGAGGTTACGATTCGATTTGGGTGATCGTTGATCGACTCACCAAATATGCTCATTATCTCCCTATCTGAGAGGATTACAAAATGGAGAAGTTATCCACTTTGTACATCAACGAAATCATCGCACGTCACCGTACTCCAACTTCAATCATTTCTGATCGTGATAGTCGTTTCACTTCTCGCTTTAGGAAATCATTGAAAAAGGCTTTGGGAACCCGTTTTAATCTTAGCACGGCTTATCATCCCCAAACCGACGGTCAAAGCGATAGGACTATCCAAACACTCGAGGACAAGCTACGTTAATGTGTGATCGATTTCTGTGGAAGTTGGGATAGTCACCTTCCACTCATCGAATTTTCATACAACAACAGTTACCATACAAATATTCAATGTGCACCATTCGAAGCTTTATATGGTAGGAAGTGCCGATCACCGGTCTTCTAGACCGAGGTTGGTGACTCACAAGTCGTAGGGCCTAAACTCATTCAAGAAACAACCGACAAGATCACAATCATTAAATCAAGGCTTATGGCCACGAGGAATCAGTAGAAGAGTTATGCTGGTCGATGTCGGAAACCGCTTGAGTTCCAAGTCGGTGACCGAGTCTTACTCAAGGTTTCTCCCTGGAAACGCGTTGTCTGATTTGGGAAGAAAGGGAAACTTGCACCAAGGTAAGTTGGACCTTTTGAGATCTTGGAAAGAATTGGTCCCGTAGCCTACAAACTCAAACTTCCAATGGAGCTAAGCAATGTTCACGATACATTTCATGTATCGAATCTTAAGAAATGCTTGGCTGATCATGATGTTCAGATTCCACTGGAAGACATTCAGATTCAAAACAACATGCAATTCATAGAACGCCCAGTTGAGATCATGGTTCATGGGGTCAAGAAACTCAAACGTAGCCATATCTCGATTGTAAAAGTAAGATGGGAGGGCAAACGTGGTGCAGAGTTCACCTGGGAACGTGAAGACCAAATAAAGCTCAAGTACCCTCATCTTTTTACAGTATCTTCGGCTAGTTAATTTCGGGACGAAATTCCCTTAACTAGGGGTGACTGTAACATTTGTACAGTAAGTCATGGTAGTCATAGACAAGGATAGAACAGTGTGTACATGTTAGTCTATATGACAGTATGATTCGTATTCAATATGTCAATGTGACAATGTGATTCAGGTTTTCGTGTTCATGTTTGTGTGTTATAGGATTTTGTTTAGTTTAAGTACAAGTATATATTATTTATTTACAGTCGATTACTCTAGGCAAGAACAGTATTGTATTATATCGAAACAATGGTGGGCTGGCGGCTGATAAGGCAGGTAGTTGGACTCTACGTATGCCCTATACATAAACTGCGTTCGGTGTAATAGGATAGTGTTAGTGCGTAGTGTATGACGAATAGTATGACAAACAAATCAATTAAACAAATCGTAATGCGTAAGCGAGACTCAGTATCATTATGGGTGACGATTCGTAATGATATTAATGTCGAACTTATAATTACGAGTAAACATCAATAAAAACACAAAACGACCAAATACGTGTATAATTACAGGTATACACGTAACTATATTTGTTTGACGGTCCGATAACGAACAAACAGTAAAATTAAGTAAAATATTACATTTTACGTTATGCAATTTTGAAACTCATCAAAAACAAACCAAGAAATCTAATTTACAAATCAAATAACTCGTTTACGTAATCGTTTCGACGCGTACGTAAAAATATGGGAAACTGAAACAGAGAGAGACCGAAAACACGAGGAACCACTCGAGGTATAAAAACCCTTATTTTCTCCCATTTCCTCATTTATTGCAACCACATAACTCTCTCCCTCTCTCTAAAAATCTCGTCCAACCCTCCTCTCACTAGAAAACCACCATTAAAACACCAAGATCTTCTTAATCTCTTCTCGAACTTAAAACCCGTTTTCAGCCCTCACCACTTGAGGAATAGACCTGAAATCGATTTGAGAACAATTGATGAAACTTGGATTGAGGTTATTAAGAGTTAACAAGGTCGATGGTGATGTCTGGACTTAGTATCGACGAGTAGAACATGGTTTAGCTAGTATCGACATAAGAAACAGCATAGCTGATCTTGTGTCGATATTATTAGAGTCGATGGAGACTTTGGGATGCCAAGTAATATCGAAGAAGCTAGTATTGACGGATCCAAGAAAAACCAGATCAGTTCCAGTCGATATTCATAGGTTCGGAGCTTCCATGTGTCGATACTAAGCTCCCATCGATACAAGTAGTATCGATGGGCTTCCTCTTGTCCCAACTGAACTTCTCATCGACTTTAAGCACTCGATGAACTTGTTAACCATGGAAAAATCGTTAGCCTAGTCCTTGTAAACTCAATCCAAGTGAATTGGAGTCAGGTTCAGTCGAAAAAGGATAGTCTTGATTGAAGACCTTCGAATTTAAAACCCCATCGATATTGTTAATATCGATGGGTACCCATTCGGTTTCAATCAAGTTCTAATATTGATAACAGCCATGCAACCTTGTAAAACAGTTCTAAGTCACTAAAATAACATTGATAAGATCGATCGAAGGGGTTTAGGACAAAGAATTACGAACATTTGACGTGTAACAAATGTGATATCGAAGGGAAGAAGCAGTCGATATTACTAAGATCGATGGGCCTCCTTTGTGCCTTGGTTAATCGATACTACCTATATCAACCCACACATATCACTTGGCCATCGATATTAGCACATGTTCATCACATCTTTGTCTTAAACTTTAGGATAAATCAAAGCAAATCTATTCAATCGATTAACATGTGATCATTTAAGCTTAAAGAGATCAATAAGGGTATTCTACCCATAATTTGATTCTAGTGATTGTGGTATAGTCTCATTCTAATTAGTTCAACTTAATTTAAGAATAAGATTATATCTTAGACACAAAGGCTTAAAACACTTAAACATTTTCAAGTGATCTTGTGAACAAGAGTTTCAAATGTCATAAACACATGTTAAAAATAAGCATGACAAGATTTGTGCAATCATGTAACATGACACAAACATTTTCATAAGTCAATCATCATTTCAAGGATCCAATCATATTATTCATATTAATTTAACACTAGTGAACATAAGAAACAAAGTTATACACAGGAATGTCATTAACAAGTAACATAAGTCAAACAATCAATCAAAGTGTACAACATCACAAAACTTATAATATATGTATGATTACAATAATTAAAAGATCATTTAGAGGTCTTGTTGCTTGCTACTTGTACAGGATCTGAGTCTACTGCTGTCAGGTGAGAACATTAGCCCCTATTTTTCTGTTTTACAACTGTTTTGGGGTGGAACACATGACCAAACAATCTTTATACTACAGCATTTCATATACAGGATTCATTTCACTTTCTAAACAATCAAAGGTTTACTTTCCAATTCTATGGGATTTCTCAACTATTCTAAAGGATTTATCAAGTATTCTAAAGAAGTTATCAACTATTTTAAAAGTACTTATCAATTGTTAAACACTCTTCTACTAAAAGGTTTTATAAAAGGTTTTATAAACTATTTTACAACTGTTTACACAAAATGGTTTTATAAATGTTAAACACTTTTAAAGAATAAGTTTTAAAAAACTCTTTTACTATTAACTTGTGTTTCAAATAAATATTGAGTTACAAACCCTTTTATTATACAAGGACACTATTCTCAGTATTCAATCAAGGGTTTTCGAACAAGGTATTCATTCATGAGACTCAATCAAAGGTTTTCAACTCAAGGTATTCAATCAATGGTTTTCAAAACAAGGGATTCAACCATGGTTTCAAAACAAGTATTTAATCTAGTTAAACGTTTATTCAATATTATCAACAACTGGATGTCATGGTGTTCATCATTGTGAACAAGCTTATACACATCAAGACACGTTTATTCAATATTATTCTTAATCTCTTAACGCTAGTATTGGGTGATCACAACAAGGGAAAACAGGACACGTTTTGGTTTCACCAAGGCTATGGTTAGTGGTTATATATGTTTTAAACTCTAACTGCAGATTGGACACGTTACGGTAATATGAATTTGCTGCTAATTAACTTTACCAGCATAGGTCATATTGACCGGGTTGCGTTAATACGGAGTTGTCTTCTGAGTAAACTCATTTGTACGGCTCGTGTTGAATGTGGTTGCTAACTACTATTCTGACTCCAAATGTAATTTGGGACTTGATTATATGTTGGTTTTTCTAGTAAATAGTCTTTTGACTGTTTGCACACGTTATTCTTACTTGATGATAGTTTGTGTTGCAATTATCTATGACTTGTTTATACAAATATTTTACACAAATGTTCACAACTGCAGATTATTATGTAGAAATGTTAAACCAATTGTTCTCACCAACTACTTCTGTAGTTTCCAGTTACTTTTCACGTCTTTCAGGTAATCAGGTTTAGAGCAGTACAGGGACAACTAAGGAGACCATAGTTAAGATTTAACAAGATGAAGAAATAAGATAGGATGGATTAGAAACTCACTTAATCATGTTTGTTTAATTGTCTTGTCTAAGTCTTATTTTGTAAACAATATTTTTGGGTCTATAGTTGTCATTCTTTTGGTAGTTAGATAGATCGCCAGTAACTAAACAAATGTCTAACATTATGAAACTTAGTAATGCATTGTGGTTGTTCTTATTTCAATACTTGTGCATGATTCAACCTTTGTTCACCACTGCGCCGTGGATTCCGCACGCGGCGCAGGGGGTGTGACACACATAACCATGGATTTTAGCACCAAGCTACCGAGAACAGCTAAGCGGCATGATACCATATGGGTGATTGTGGGTCGTTTGACGAAGAGTGCACATTTTCTTCCTGTCAAGGAAACGTATACGCCCGAAAGGTTGTCTGAATTGTTCGTGATAGAAATTGTGGCCCGGCATGGAGTTCCAGTCTCCATTGCTTCAGATGAGATACTAGGTTCACTTCCAGGTTCTGGAAGCAGTTTCATGACATGATGGGAACGAGATTGAACATCAGCACCGCCTATCACCCTCAAACGGATGGACAGTCTGAAAGGACTATCCAAAATCTGAAGGATATGATTAGGCCATGCATTATCGATTTTGAAGGGAGTTGGGATGACCATTAGCCACTGGTGGAGTTTTCGTACAATAACAACTACTATGCCAGTATCGGAATGCCCCCTTATGAGGCACTGTATGGAAGACGATGCAGAACCCCAGTGTGTTGGGGTGAAGTTGGCCAGAAAGAAATGGGAAACAAGGTTGTGGTGATCGATATGGCAGAAAAGCTAAGGGTGATAAAAGCTCTAATGAATGCAGCACAAGATCACCAAAAATCCTACGCTGACAAGCAACGAAGACCGATCAAGTTCAATGTTGGCGATCAAGTGTTGTTAAAGGTATCACCATGGAAGGGATCATTTGATTCCGAAAGAGAGGAAAGCTGAGTCCGAGGTACATCGGACCATTCCGAATAGAAGCACGGGTAGGGAAAGTCACGTACCGACTAGAGCTACCAAAAGAACTGAAGGGAATCCACCCTACTTTTCACGTGTCACATCTTAAGAAGTGCTTTGCGGATGAGCAAGAACATGTTCCTTTGGATGACATCGAGGTGGATGACCGGCTGAACTACATTGAAGAACCAGTCGTGATAGTGGATACTAAGGAAAAGCAGCTACGGAACAAAACGGTTCGACAAATCAAAGTTCAGTGGAGGCATCGAAAGGGTTCAGATGCCACATGGGAAACAGAAGAGGAAATGAAGAGGCTGTACCCCCACTTGTTCAAGATGTAACGGTTTCGGTACGAAAGCTATTGTAAGGAGAGGAGACTTGTAACACCCCAAATTTTCTAAATGCAAGTTAGTAGAACTTACGAATGGGTAACGGATAATTAACTCGTAGGAAAGAGATGAAAAATAAACTGAATAAAAGATCATGAATTCAAGTACCCGAAGTTCACGAAGCCAGAGTACACGAACTTAGCTTCGTGAACTCCCTTTTTCATGTACCAGTTCGTGAACTTGGCCTATATATATGAGTGCATTGGGAAACATGCACACCTTTGGCTAGAAACACTCTCTCTCAAGTACTCAAAGTGGGCAGGTTCATGAACTACAAGAAATGACTTTGCTCGACCAAAAGAAGGAGGAAATGCATAGGAAGCTATAGAAAGGATCATCAAACACCAGGTAAGGGTTTGATTCAATAAAGTTATGAATTTTAGACAAAAAGGAAAATATGCATAAAGGTCATGCCTTTATGCATACAGTTCGTTCCGTTTTGGTTCCAATGCGTTGGTAAGGCCATAAGGAACCTATAGCTAGCTCCTCAAGTCTTGGATAGTTTTCTGAGATGTTTTAAGATGAAAAAAATGAGTATTCAAAATAGTGCCCGAAAGGGGAGAAGATCGTGAACTGGGTTTTATGAACTCATAATCGTGAACCCTGGGATTCATGAACCGTGAGTCGTGAACATGTGTTCGTGAACCTTGAGTCGTGAACCTAGAGTTCGTGAACTCTAAAGACTTTGTGAACTCCTGAATTCGTATACTCCCAGGATTTCATGAATTTCATGTTCGAATACTAAACAAATTTCGAGAACTTATGGGTTCTCGAATACTATGGTTGTTTAAATGAGCTATGAGAACTTAGAATGAATCCTAAGTCTAGGAATGTAATGGGATAATGTAACGATGTAGGTTCTTGAGTCCTCGCCAAGGCGATTCGTTTTAGGAAGCTAAGAGCCACCCTACTTTCAGGTGAGTTCTAGATGCCCTAGTTTAACAGGTTATGTGTAACTATGTTTTGGGCTAACATACATGTTGTTACTATGTTTATGATATTATGATGCTTTATGAATATGCTATGATGATAAACTATTATGATAAGTATGCATGAGCATATGATAGAATGATGAATGCATGTAACATGTTATGATAACGAAAGAATAATGATATGATATGAGAATGACTGTATGATGACATGCTATGATAACTATGATGATAGTTACAAAATGATATGCTATGACGAAATCATTTAAGGATAATATGTTAGCATGACACGTTTATTATGTTATGTTATGATGGTAAGTTGCTAGCATGCTATGACTATGATGATATGATGCTACTATGCTAGGATGATACAATGTTAGCATTGACATGAGTATGATGTTACGAGGTTAGAATGATGCTATGTTAGTATGACATGATTATGGTACTATGTTATTATGATGCTAGCCTAAAGATGAATATGATGTTTCGATGTGACGGGGTCATGATGTAATAATACTAGCATGAGATGATTATGATGAAATGAGGTTATGATGTTATGATTGAAATGATACTCGCATAATATGATATGCAAGTATGAATGATGTTTCCATATTCATATGGAAAAAGGATAGCAATGCTCCCGTAATTATTGCGGGGAAAGTATGGTATGAAATTTAACCTGACTATAACAGGGTATGAGAGTCGACCGGACTATAAACATGGAGCCGATCGGGCTATAAACATGGAGCCAACCGGGCTATAAACATGGAGTCGATCGGGCTATAAACATGGAGTCGATCGGGCTATAAACATGGAGTCGACCGGACTATAAACATGGAGTCGATCAGGCTATAAACATGGAGTCGACCGGGCTATAAACATGGAGCCGATCAGGCTTCAAACATGGAGCCGATCGAGCTATAAACACGGTAAGAATCGATCAGACTATAAACATGGAGCCTTGTGCTGGCATAAGCCCACTACTCATGTTAATGACAGTGGTTGCATGATGATGATGGTTATGATGGTCATGATGATAATGATGGTTATGTGATATGGTTAATGTATAGGAAATGATGATTAATGTAAATGATGTTTTAACTCACTAAAACATTTATGATGTTTTATAAAACTAGAACTCACCAGCGTAAGCTGATATTTTAGCATGTATGTCAGGTTAAAGCTAAGGTAAGAGGATGCATGGAGCTCGGGGCACAGTGTTTGAAGTCCGGTGGTTTTGGCAATCATATATGTTCGGATACGATTTGTTTAGTTATATTTTGTGTTGGACCACTTATGTTTTAATTTCCGCTGCATGTTTATGAAAGTTTTTGGTTTAGGAACTATGAGTTTATGATAATGACCAACTATGGGAGGTACCCAGGATCGGGGCCTCTCAATCATTTTGATTTATCTCACCACCCTCCTTCCATTCCTTGGGAAAATGACGGCAACCATAATCCATCACCTATCCGACCTTAACCAGTCTATAACTTGCAAACCATACTGCTCACCCACCATATAAACAAGATCTCGAAGTTTCAAGAACTACTCATATGACAACATTTCCATTCTTTCTCTTAGTTACCATCCAAGAAACTGATCCACTTAGGCTATTGATTCACCACCACCACCACCACCAAAACAAAACAACCCCTATTTAGCCTAGCTACAAGAATTGAATATTTTCTAGCTAGGGGGATCATTTTCTTACACTTTGTCGATTAAAGATCAAGATTATTTTACTCTCATCCTTCTCCTTTCTTGCAAAGGTGAAACCTGCTTTCAAACGTTAAATTTAAAATTACATATACACACAAATACACATTTTTTATTTTTGAACATATTATGTCCTGAATTTAACCGGTTATAAATTTATCTTAAAACTCAAAACTGAGTAAACTCAAAATCCATGACTAATTTTGTTAAGTTAGATTTCTAAGCACGACTTACATGTTTTCTAAATAAACCAAATGATACCCCAAACAGCCTCTACAAAATCATTGAATAGATTTGGACCTTTTGATTTTAATCGCTCTTTTGATCCATTTATAAGCCAAATAATAAAAAACCTTTCCAAACAAAAGTTTTTGGATACACGTTATAATACTAGAATTTAAAGTTTCAAAATTTTATAAAAACATTTGCTATTTTAAAAGTTCACCCAAAATCATGGAATATAACCTGTCAAAAAAAACTATAAAATACATACTTTTACGTCATATATATATATATATATATATATATATATATTGAAATTATTAACTTGTGTGTGTTGAAGTGTATTGAGATAGTTATTTTGAAATATGATATTTCAAAGTTTTGAGTATTAATAAACAAAAAAGGATAATTTTCAAAATACAATCATATAATATCGAAATTTCCATCAAATAATAAGTAATTATTTTCTAAGGCATTATAACAAATTTTCCAATTGCAATACACTACTTTTTACAACATACATGGCAACTGAAACAGACCAAGAACAAGAAACAAGAGCATAAAGCAACACAACAATACGAAATTTTATAAGTTCATGGACCCAACCTAAATTCATAATATTATAGGAACCAAGTAGAGATTCAAATAAAATAACAATGAGTTTCACGACCCTTATTTAAACAATGTTTTACAAACTCACTAGGGGGAGAAATTATGCTTGTGCTCGCTTTATAGACACAGTGGTTTTGGTTCAACACATAATTACATGAGTCACATTTATCGCTTTAAGTATCCTATTCAATAACTGTTAATTTTGTATAAATGTGAATTATTGGGAATTAGCGGTGTTCACGGTCTGGTTTTTACGATTTTTAAGTGAAACCATAAACCAAACCGTTAATAACAGTTTTTGAACAATGAAAACCAAAACCGAACCGTTAAAAATAAAAACCGAACCGATATTAACGGTTTGGCTCCGGTTTGGTTTACAGTTTGGGCATTTTATGTTTATGTTTTTTTACTCGTTCAAAATTAAATTTGAATCGTTTCATGATTTGAGATGGACTATTTACATTGTGCATCCAAATCTTTTTTTTTATCAAATGACGTCTAAATCATCAAACTTATCAATCTATCTATTTAATATGTGTGTGTGTGTCTATATATGGATTATATAATGTGAAAATTCAATCTTATAGAGAAAACCCTTAAACCTCATGTGGTGGGATGGCGTCTGGGCGGGTTGTAGGCTCGACTCAGGGGTATGCCCTATACATAAGCATACCGAGCTGGATGATACAGGTGATGTTAATGAGGTTAAGGTTGTTACCGAAGAGGTTATCAATGTTATCATGTGTGTGTTTTAAACTGTTAAACAGAGTGCTTTAAATCTCGGATGATAATGGAATTGAATGCTAGGTAAAATGCTTAATTATCATTAACACCAATGTCCTACGTGGCTTAGTATGTGGTGGGATGGCGTCTGGGCGGGTTGTAGGCTCGACTCAGGGGTATGCCCTATACATAAGCATACCGAGCTGGATGATACAGGTGGTGTTAATGAGGTTAAGGTTTTACCTAGAAGTTTCGCAAAGCTATTTTTCAACAACTAAACTTTATGAACTCACCAACCATGTGTTGACTTGATCTTTTTGCATGACTTCTCAGGTGACGAACAGGTCAGTTAAGAAGTCATTACTTTTGGACTAGGACTTCGGATAGAAGACTTAGTATTTTTGGACCTGCATACTTTTGGAACATCAATACACAATATATTTTGTATATCTTGTGTAAATGCAAGATAGAAATTTATGATATTGATGGTAGATTTACATTGTTAAATTATAAACAATATTGATGTAATTTAACTTTGTAATTCTATTTTATTTAGCAGTTTCTCATTTATATATCATGTGTAATGTAAACAATCTGATCATTCCGATTATCACTCACGATATCGCGCCCCTGGAACCTTCCGCCCGACGGGGACTCCGATCCAACCCCGCCGGCTCGGGGTGTGACAGATTGGTATCAGAGCCATGGTTACAGAAAAATATAGGTCACTTATTTAAACGGTTTGGCCTAGACTATAACCTAGGGACCCTGCATGTAGAGAACACATGACTTAAGACTTTATTGCATTGTGTCTTCTGCATTCGATCATTGCACTAACCAATATTCTTTTGGTTATGATCAGAATGCCGCCACGAAGACAACCTCCCCTGTTGACATCACCACAAGACTTAGCTCCACACTCCTCTACGCCATCACCTGCTGCTTCACCTCCACCTCCTCCACCGCCACCTCCTCCTCCACACTCTCCACCTCCAAACCCTAGCCCGACTGGAGCACTGGATCCTACCACCATTGCTTTAGCAACTCTGCTAAGCAATCAGCTGACTAATCAGCTGAAAGAGGTGATACCGGAGATGCTCAACCGTCTCCGGAATGAAAGCACCAATACTGGAAACTCATCTGGGGAAGCCAGTGGGAATACTGGCGGTACATCGCACTACTCCTACAAGTCATTTGTAGGTTGTAAGCCGCCAAGCTTTAGCGGTAATGAAGGGGCCGTTGGATTAATCCAATGGATTGAAAAGATTGAGACTACTCTGGACCTCTGCAGTTGTCCAGAGCACCACAAAGTTCGCTACTCTGCTGGAACATTCAACAAGCGAGCTTTGACTTGGTGGAATGGTCAAATCAACGCAAGGGGAAAAGAAGAAGCCATGTCGATGACCTGGGAAGATTTCAAGACTCTACTGCGAACGGAATTCTGCCCCAAGAATGAACTGCAGAAGCTGGAGGTTGAACTATCAAACCATGTGATGAAAGGGGCAGATCACATGGGGTATCCGACTCGTTATCACGAGTTCGTTGCTTTGGTGCCAGACATGGTGCCAACTTTAGAGAAAAGGATAGACAGATATGTAGGTGGACTTCCCGCCTGCATTCAGGGTTTAGTTGTTGCAGCAAACCCTGTTACTGTGGAGTCTACTGTGAGTTTGTCTGGGAAACTCACCGATCTTATGGTAGCCTCGGGAGTTCTAAAGAAAGAGGCTGACACTGGCAAGCGAAAGGAAGAATCTTCCAAGAAGCCTCATCACCACCAACACCAAAAGAAGAAGCAGAAGACCCTGAAGAACTACACTATGGCTACTCCGCTCAATCAAGTAGCCGTGGCACCTCAAGATGTGCACAAGAAACAGTACACTGGCCCACACCCTCTGTGTAACAAGTGCCAGTATCACCATGCGGCAAGAAATCCCTGCCGTCACTGCACGGGATGTGGAAGAAAAGGACATTGGGTCCAGAATTGCAGGATGACTCAAAATCAAGCAGTCAACAATGCTGTTTTGGCTCTCACTCCACCCAACAACCAGAACAACGGTGGATGCTACAACTGTGGCGAACAGGGCCACTTTGCAAAGAACTGCCCGAAGAAGGCACAACAGGCAGTTCAAGCACCCCGTGGAAGAGCTTTTGTCATAGGAGCTCCAGCTGCATGCCAAGACCTGAATGTGGTCACTGGTACATTTCTCTTACATGACTTTTATGCATCTGTTCTATTTGACACCGGTGCGGATCAGAGTTTTATCTCTGCCGATTTTGCATGCCAACTAGATTCTATAGAGGAACAGTTAGACTCCCCTTATATCATAGAAGTAGCTAACGGAAAACAGATCACAGTTAGTACAGTATACAGGAATTGCCCGTTGACACTTAATGGTCAAACATTTGCCATTGATTTGATACCGATGGAGTTGGGTAGTTTCGACATCATTGTTGGAATGGATTGGCTTTCCTCTAATCGGGTGGAAGTCCTCTGTTCTGAAAAGCTGCTTCGAGTTCCATTGCCGGATGATCGGGTATTGGAAGTCAGAGGGGATCAAGCAAAACGAAGTGTCAAAATCATTTCTTGCATAAAGGCGCGTAAGTGTTTACAGAAGCAGTGCATAGCTTTCCTGGCTCATGTGGTGGAAAAGGAGAAAGACAAGAAAAAGATACAAGACGTACCGGTAGTGAAAGAGTATCCAGAAGTATTTCCTGAAGACCTACCAGGTTTGCCACCCGCGCGACCGGTAGAGTTCCGTATTGACTTAGTTCCTCGAGCAACTCCGGTTGCTAAATCTCCTTACAGGTTAGCACCTTCGGAGATGCAGGAATTGTCGAACCAGTTACAGGAATTACTGGATAAAGGATTCATCAGACCGAGCTACTCGCCTTGGGGAGCTCCGGTCTTGTTCGTGAAGAAGAAAGACGGATCATTTAGAATGTCCATCGACTATCGGGAGCAGAACAAGTTGACTATCAAGAATCGGTATCCATTGCCGAGGATTGATGACTTGTTTGATCAGTTGCAAGGAGCTCAGTATTTCTCGAAGATCGATCTACGGTCCGGGTATCATCAACTTAGAGTTCAAGACGAAGACATACCGAAGACGGCCTTCCGAACCAGATACGGGCATTACGAATTCATGGTGATGCCTTTCGAATTGACGAATGCACCAGCAGTTTTCATGGACCTCATGAACCGAGTGTGCAAGCCGTACTTGGATCAGTTTGTCATTGTCTTTATTGATGACATACTGATTTATTCTAAAGGTAAAACTGAACATGAACAACATCTCAGGAAGATCTTGGAGCTGTTGAAGGAAAAGAAACTTTATGCCAAATTCTCTAAATGTGAATTTTGGCTAAGAGAAGTTCAATTTCTGGGTCATGTAGTCAACAGCTAGGGTATACACGTAGATCCCGCCAAGATTGAAACGATAAAGAACTGGGACACTCCGAAGACGCCAACGGAGATACGGTCTTTTCTGGGATTAGCAGGTTATTATAGAAGGTTCATCTCGAACTTTTCTAAGATAGCTTTGCCTCTCACTAAATTAACTCAGAAGAGTGAACTGTTTGTCTAGGAGCAGAAACAAGAAGATGCTTTTCAGACTTTGAAACAGAAGTTGTGTGATGCTCCAATTATATCTCTCCCGGAAGGATGTGATGACTTTGTTGTTTATTGTGATGCATCCCATCAGGGACTTGGTTGCGTATAAATGCAATGGGACAAAGTTATCGCTTATGCATCAAGACAGTTAAAAGTTCATGAGAAGAACTACACTACTCATGATCTTGAACTGGGAGTTGTAATCTTCGCATTGAAGATTTGGAGACATTACCTATATGGCACCAAGTGTACCATATTTACTGATCACAAAAGTCTGCAGCACATCTTTGATCAGAAGGAACTCAACATGCGGCAACGCCGTTGGGTTGAACTTCTGAATGATTACGACTGTGTAATCAAGTACCATCCGGGAAAGGCAAACGTCGTAGCTGATGCCTTGAGCCGGAAGGAGCGGGTCAAACCCTTGCGCGTAAGAGCAATGGGAATGACTGTGCAGACAAGCCTACGAGACAAGATAATTCAAGCCCAACAAGAATCACTTGATCGGGGAAGTCTAAAGAAAGAACTTGACTGCGGAGCAGAGAAACAGTTTGACATTAAGTCTGATGGAGTGATCTACTACCGGGAACCTGTGACAATCCGATTTTTTGAATTAACTTCGCTAACTGAATGTGGTTAGATCACAGGCCCAACAAGACATGTAAGGCCCAGTAAGGCCAAAGAAGGCCAAAGAAGGCCCAGTAAGGCCAAGGAAGGCCCAATGAGGCCAAAGTAGGCCCAATGAGGCCCAAGGTAGGCCAATTGCATTTATGAGGCCCAATTGGGTTAACTTAGTCCAATAACATTCCAATTGGCCCAATTAATGACAATTCGGTATTCCGGATTAAATCCGTTATTCAAAAACTAGCATAAACGACACGAAATTATTTGAAATCAAACTAGAAGGGTTAAACTTGAACAAAATAAACCCTAAAACACTAAAATTATAAAGTTTTAACTTGAAAAGGGTTAAATTACCAATTTTTGACTTTTATAAGTCAAATTTCGGTCAAAATGGCAATTGAATCCGAAATTCAAATGAAGCCACACTAATTGATCGAATTAAACCTCCCATTAACATATGCTAATGATCCTTAACAGCAATCATACGTTATTTGGTTATTTAATGATCGAATTTAACTCAAAATTACTCCTATAGTCGAAACCGTTACTAGTCATCATTAAGATCACATAATTCGACTTTAATCGTCCGAATTGTCACTTTAAAACCTTTAGTCGGCTCCTTTAGGACCTGTTGCACAACGAAATTCGAACCAAAAAGCAGAGACGGATCTCATCTAAGGGTCGGCCGAACTCAAGCCTTTAGTTGAAATATATCAATTCGACATCATTCAAGGTAAAAATTCGTTCCTAAACTACCTAAAGATGTCGATTAAGCAAATCCCTATACTAATTTCGTATAACAACATCAAATTGATGAAGTTCCAATTCTAGGGTTCTTGATATAGAATGAATTGGGGGTTTTTACACAAACGTGTTTTAAAATTTAATTAAACTACATATAAAGCTTCAGAGAGTCCCGATATAGCAAAACCATAAACCAATTTCTAGTAACAACATCGTTTTGATAAAGATCTAATTCTAGGGTTCATCTTAGAAAACGAGTTGGGGGTTTTAATTTAAACGGATTTGATAATCAAATTAATATATACAGAAAGTTTCGGAATGCAATGTTTAATGATAAACCTATGTCAATTGCATCAAAGAACCACGGATTTTGTGATTTTGATTTCTAGGGTTCTTGAATAAAAATGTTTTGGGGTTTTGATTCAAACGTGTTTTATAATCGAATTAAATACCACAGATAGGTTCGAAATCCATATTTTAATGAAAACCCTATGTTGTTTCTGATTAACTTTCACGAATTGAAACAATTTTGAATGGGATTAACATAATCACGTTCGAAACTATGTTAATCACGAATTGGAACTTTTTGTTTATTAAATATCAAATTAAATCCATCCCTGAATTCGTTTGGACCTATGGAAACAAAGCCCTAAGGTTTTAGGGTCGATTGAATTCGAATTGGGGTTCAATTAGGAATCATATGGTTCGGTTAGAGTTAAACGAAAGGGGACCGGTTGGGTTCTGTTTAAAACAATTAAATTGGAGTTTCTAATGCGAAACTCTAGCGAGTTGGACTGGTAATGAGGGTGTGTTGAGAGGGGGAGGTCACGGGTTCGAACCCGAGGCCCAACTGTTTTTTTTAATTTAAAACCAATTTTTGGTTTTTAATCCATAACTTCTTCATTTTAACTCCGTTTTAACCCATTCCAATTTCGTTGGAACCAGAATTGAATCCCGAACAAAATGAATCGATAAAATTTATATTTTAATAAAAAAATCACGATCGCGTATAATTATTTGTGCTTAAAAGGAATCGTATGTGCTTATACGGTTTAAGCAATCGAATACAAAGTCATGCATACTTTTGTATGTACATTTCAAACGTTCTGACATACGTGCGTTAACACGTATGTGATTTCACCCGTTAAACGACATCCCGAATAACATAACGTTATTGTTAAACACAGATTCTTTGTAGAGGATTTACTACGCGAATTCACGTGTGTTGATCATTCTGTTCACTATCAAAGGTGCGTACACGGCCCCTTTCTTATTTTAACTGTTTTGGGGGAGAAAACATGTGCAACAAACGCTTTTAGATACATATCACTTGCATGAGTTAGCTGTTTACATTAAGTGCAAACATGGCATTACAAAGCCTTCTCTTTCGAACCGTTTAATTTGCCGGAGTGCAAAGCGTGGTAGTTGAAGATAGATCTATTGGGTTTGACAAACCTCACTTGGTAGATGGGATCTACGCAGGTGTTTGACTGACCAAACACACACATTACTATTGTTCGTGCTAGACAATAGTGTTAAGGCAAAAACATGCTATAGCATGGCAACGTCAGCTTCGGTGTCGACCACTTATGTAAATAGTACAAATGACTAGCTATCATGACTAGGCACGTGTGATTATGTTATCTGTAAACTTTATATTCAAACTGTGGTTTCAACATTTGTGAATGCTTAAACCTGTGTATGCACCAACCTTTGTGTTGACTTGATTTACATGTTTTCTCAGGACACTAAGACACAAGCAAGGACAAGCAGGGACTAGGATGTTGAGTCTCATGCATGCATTTCAGTTCAAGTGTTTTAGTTTGATCAATTAAGACATTGAATATTATTGGAATTGTATTTTACATTTTCAAACCGTTACGTTTTGTTATTGGTTTTAAAACGCTTCCGCAAACATTGAAACTTTGATGTTACAGTTTTAGACCAACATATGTTTTGAAATTCGTATAGAGGTCTTCGTTATGTCTAATGATCTGAGATCCTGGTTTGTCATGTTCCCAAACGGTATAATTCCGTTAGTTGAAAATTTGGGGGTGTGACAGAACCTATATGGATTCCGGCGGTAGACGAATTGAGGAGACTTATCTTCGATGAAGCACACAAGACTAAATATTCTGTCCATCCAGGCGCCGATAAAATGTACCAAGACTTGCGTGGATTTTATTGGTGGCCGGGAATGAAGAAAGACACAGCCGAGTACGTCGGACAGTGTCTTACGTGTGCGAAGGTAAAGGCGGAACACCAGAAACCGTCTGGTTTACTGGAACAGCCTGAGATTCCGCGCTGGAAGTGGGAACAAACAGCTATGGATTTCATCACCAAGCTACCCCGCACTTCAAGTGGTCATGATACAATTTGGGTGATCATCGACCGTTTGACAAAATCTGCTCACTTCTTGCCAATGCGTGAGGCCTTCACGATGGATAAACTGGCGAGACTGTACATCAATGAGATAGTGGTACGCCACGGTGTGCCATTGTCTATTATTTCTGATATAGACAGCAGATTCACATCGAGGTTCTGGCAATCTGTCACACCCCCTGCGCCGCGTGCGGAATCCACGGCGCGGTGACGATCGATGGTTGAATCATGCACAAGTATTGAATAAGAACAACCACAATGCATTACTAAATTTCATAGATGTTAGACCATTGTTTAGTTACAGATAATCTATCTATCTTCCCAAAAGAATGGCAACTACAGACCCAAAATATTGTTTACAAAATAAGACTCAGACAAGACAATTAAACAATCAGGATTAAATGAGTTTCTAATCCATCCTAGCTTGTTTCTTCATCTTGTTCTATCTTAAAACGGTCTCCTTAGTTGTCCTTTAGAATGTCTTAAACCTGATTACCTGAAACACGTGAAAAGTAACTGTCAACTACAAAAGTAGTTGGTGAGAACAATAGGTTTAACATTTGTAAACATGAATCTGCATTGTAAGGCATATGTATAAAGCAGTAATTGAAAATACATGGATGGTTGCAACCCAAACTAACCTCAAGTAAGAATAATGTGTGCAAACAGTCAACAGACTGTTTACTAGAAAAACCAACATATAATCAAGTCCCAAACTACGTTTGGAGTTAGAAAATTAGTCAGCAAACGCATTCAACACGAGTCGTACTAACGAGTTTACTCAGAAGACAACTCTGTGTTGATGTAACCCGGTCAATACGACTTATGCTGGTAAACTTAATTAACAGCAATTTCATATTACCGTAATGCAACCAATTCTGCAGTTAGTTTTTAAAACAAATTTAAAAGCTAACTCCAGATTTGGTATGTCCAAATGTGTCCCGCTTTCCCTTGTTGTGATCACCGAGTACTAACGCTAAAAGAATAAGAATATGTGTCTTGATGTGTGTATAATTTTGTTCACAACGATGAACACCATGCTTTTGAATACTTTGAAACCTTTGGTTAAATGCCTTATTTGATTACTATGAATTGAAAACCTTGCTTGAATACCATGATTTGAAATCCTTTGATTGAATACCACCATGAAAACTATTGATTGAATACCTTGTTTTGAAACCCTTGATTGAATACTGAGAATAGTGTCCTTGTATAATAACAAGGTTTATAAAATATCATTTTATCGAAAGCACAAGTTTATAGTAAAGGAGTTTATAAAAACTTATTCTTTAAAAGTGTTTAACATTTATAAAACCATTTGGTGTAAAACAGTTGTAAAACAGTTTAGAGAACCTTTTTATAAAACCTTTTAGTAGAAAATGTTTCACATTTGATAAAACCTTTTAAACAGTTGATAAATCCTTTTGATTACATGATAAATCATTAAAACTAGTTGAGAAATCCCTTGATTTGTAAAGTGAACCTGCATTGGTTGAAAAGTAGTATGAATCCTGTATATGAAATATGATTTTATAAAGAGTGTTCGATCACGTGTTCCACCCCAAAACAATTGTAAAACAGTAAAAGAGGGGCTAAAGTTCTCACCTGACTGCAGTAGACTCTGAACTATAACAAGTAGCAAGTAGCAAACAAGACTTCTAACTGGTTCCTATATCATTATAATCATACATAGAATATAAGATTTATGATTGTATAGACTTTGATTTATTGATTGACTATGTTAAGCGGTTGACTTATGAAAACATTGTGTCATGTTCTTTTATGCATAACTTGTACACATAAAAGTAGCATGTGTTTATGAATGTGATAACCATTGTTTAATCATGTGTAAATCGCCCATTGATAGAATCCCTTGAAAGTTAACCTAAGTCATAGTTATGACTTAAGTTTATTGTTTCAAGTTTGTAATGAATTCTTTGTTGGGCCTATTTTACCCAACCATTCAATGCATACCATGATCATTACTTTCCACATTGAGTTCAAGTGATAGTTACCATTTGAACTTAATTGGGCCAAACAATGTGCACATGGGACTATCTAAGCGATTTCAGACCAATCGAAGCCATGGGCCGTGTAGTGAGCTGTGACAATCCGACTTTTCAAGTTAACCTTGTTAACCTTCGTAGGCCCAACAAGCCCAACAAGGCCAATGAAGGCCCAGTAAAGCCAAAGAAGATCCAGTAAGATCAAGGAAGGCCCAACAAGATCAATTAGGCCCAACGAAGTCTATGTAGGCCCAACAGAGCCAATGTAGGCTCAATAAGTCAAGAGAGGCCCAGTAAGGCCCAATAAGTTCAAGTAAGGCCCAATGTAAACTAAGTAGGCCCAGGGAAGGCCAAGGTAGACCCAGGAAGGCCCAGTGAGGCCCAATTGTAGTTAAGAGGTCCAATTAGGTTAAATTAGCTCAAAAATGTTCTAAGTTATTCAATTTGTAATAATCCGGTATTTTGGATAAATCCTGTTAATTGGAAGTTAACGAAATCAAATGAAATTATGCAATATTAAGTTAGAAGAAGTGAAATTAGACGCATGATTTTATAGAACACTTGAATTGTGTGGATAATAGTTATATGTATCAAGAATGTTGAATTTTGACTATTAAAGTCAAAATTCAAAGTGGCAAAGTGAGTGAAATTCGAATTTTATAGTAAAGAGAAATTATGGGTCGAATTAATCATGTGAGTAACTGCTAATGATGAATAGCAAACGTTTCTATCAGTTTTTAAACTCTAAATCATTGCATTGAAGGCAATTAAACTTCTCAAACTCGTAACCGAATTGGTATATATCAAAATGATATATTTCGTTTCAAATTCACACAATTGAATCCTCATACTTGCTGATCGGTGGTATTAGAGACTAGTGCACACAACAATTTCATTCAACAACTTGCGGGAGAAGGATTCGATTGGAAGAGGAGCCGAACATCAACTCTCAAGACGAACCCTTACAATTCGACATCAAATCTTGTAAGTAAACTCTCCTACACACTCTAAAACTACCGACTAAGATAATCCCTACGTTAATTCGGTATTCTAATATCGAATTATATGATAGCCGGTTCTAGGGTTCATCATTGTGAACGAATTGGGGGTCGTTGATCGAACGAGTTTGAAAACCAAATTAAAATATATGGATAGTTTCAGAAGATCCCGAATAAGCTAACACACATGACAATTTCATGTAATGTACACGATTTATTTGATTTCGATTTCTAGGGTTCTAAGCATAAACGGGTTTGGGGGTTTTCAACTTAATGAGTATTAGAATAAAATTAATGCACATGTATAGTTTCAGAAGGGTTCGGTTAAGCTAAGCCATGTATCAATTTTAGTGAGTAACATCGAATTGGTTGAATTCTAGTTTCTAGGGCTTGTTATAAGAACGAATTAGGGATTTCGGATTAATTGAAGTTAATAATCAAATTAATCATTACAGAAGGTTTCGAAATTAGGGAATTGATGAAAACCCTATGAATTAAAGATCAAGTGGACATCAATTCGATTGATTTTGATTAGAAATTTACGGATTGGAATTCGATCATGTATATAACCAATTAATCGGGTTATAGTGGTTTGTTTTCGAATTAAAACCATTATTAGAGTCGATTGGATCTCAGGAGTAGAAACCCTATGGTTAGGGATCGGATTAGGTTCAAATTTCGGGTCAATTGGAACCCATACGCATTGGTTAAATATAACAATAGGTTAATGGGCCGATTGGGCTTAAAAGAATTAAAAACCATATGCTATCAATGAAATTTGGACTAGAGGAGATGGTGGTGTGGGTTTGCAAAGAGGTGGGGGTCGCGGGTTCGAACCCGACCCTTACCAGTTTTTAAGTTTAAAACATATTTTGGGTTTTAACTCATAAATTGATCATCTTAACTCCGTTTTAATCCGTTCGAGTTGCGTTGGAACCGTAACGGGAATACGAACGTATTAGAATAGAAAAATCCATATTTTAATCCGAACACGAAATCGCGTATAATTACGTTAAATTAAATAAAATCGTGTAGGATTTTATTTAAACGATTTCAAAAGCACGCGTACTTCCGTATACATAATTCTCACCCTCTAACATACGTATGTTGATACGTATGTGATTTCAAGCACAACACGACATTTCGAATAACTTTAGGTTATTGTTTAAATCACAGATTCTTCGTAGAGGATTTCTACGCAAGTTCACACGTATTTGATCATTCTACTGTTATCAAAGGTGCGTACACGGCCCCTTTCTTATTTTAAACTGTTTTGGGGGAGAAAACATGTACAACAAACTGTTTTTAGATACATATCACTTGCATGAGTTAGCTGTTTACATTATGTGACAACATATCAACTTGAAAGTCCTTACACACCTCGAACCGTTTAGTTTGCTGTAATGCAAGGCGTGGTAGTTGGAAATAGATCTATTAGGTTTGACAAACCTCACCTGGTAGATGGGATCTACGCAGGTGTTTGACTGACCAAACACAATTTTACTATTGTTGTGATAGACAATAGTGGCAAGGCGAAAACATGCTATAGCATGGCAATCAGTCAGCTTCGGTGTCGAACACGTATGTAAATAATTTATATGACTAGCTATCATGACTGTGCACTTGTGATTATGTTATCTACAATCTTGTTATTCAAACTGCTGTTTTGAACATTGTGATTATTGAAAACCTGTGTTATGCACCAACTTTGTGTTGACTTGATTTGCATGTTTTCTCAGGACGCTAAGGCGCGCGTTACAGCTGGCATGGACTAGGAAGATAGAGTCTCATGCATTATAAACACTTTGAATTTGAATTTGAACATTTGAATATTTAAGTACTTTGATTTGTAATGTTTTACTTATCAACTGTTATTTGGTTTTAAAACGCTTCCGCAACTTTTTGTAAACTCTGAATGTTATGTTTTAAAGGCCAACGTATGTTTTGAAATTCATATAGAGGTCTTCGCTATATCTAATGATCTGAGATCCTGGTTTGTCACGTTCCCAAACGGTATGATTCCTTTAGTTGAAATTGGGGGTGTGACATGAGCCAAGGGTAGGATTGGGCCTAATCACATGGGCCAAGGAGATAAAATTTGGGCCGAAAGGTTAGTCATGGGCCCAACAAGCTCTCATAGACCAAGTGGGTATGGTTTGAGCCTAAAGATTTGGGCTGATCAAATACCATGGGCCGGTTAAGTGGGTTGTTGGGCCAAAATCAAGGAATATGAATCAAATGGGTTTTCATGTGTCCAATTTGTGAGGCTAGTCTTGGGCTGGAAATTGAATGGGCCACACAACTTTATTGGGCCAGAATTGTTGGTTATTGGGCCAAGGTGATAGTGTGTATGCCGTCTAGTTTAAACCTGGGCCAATTCCATCGAGATGTCGCCGAGATTCAAACCAGCGAACCTTGATGGTGTTAGAGGGTTCGGCTCACAGCATGCAACGAGGGTTCGGCAAAAGTTCCAAGGGTTCGTGGAGGGAAAACAAGGTTCGACCAACTATGGTTTGTCATAGGGTTCGGCCATGGCAGCCCTAAGGCTCGGCAACCCATGCAGGTTCGCTTGCGCACGGATGGTTCGTTCCACATTCTGAGTTCGGTGGTTCGTGAGAAGATGGTGTACACTCAAGGTTCGGGGTGGCCGGAAGGTTCGCCTGTACTCGAGAAGGAATGTAGGTTCGGCTGTGTTAATGACCCAATGGTTCGTCAGTAGCATGGTTCATCACCTTAGGTCCGTTGGTGTGTGAGGTTCGTCTGCATGGGATGGTTCGTCACCATGCAAAGGTTCGGCGGTCCTCGAGGGTTCGCTGGAATAGGGTTCGTCTCCCACATAACAGGTTCGGCCGATCTGGATTCCGCTATACTTCTCGATAATTTCATGATTTAGCCACACTAAATGATGATTTATAGTAGACAATCGTGCGTAATCTCAGTTAGAACATGTAGGAATCAAGATGGTGTGTTAAAACCCGGTTTTAAAGAGGAAGAAGATGATGAACAGTAGTATACCTTCGAACAGCAGCTTCTCTCTAAGTTTTCGGCCGAAATATTCCTAATCAGTTTCGATCCTTTGTACTTCTAGATTCCCTTCATCGAGATGGTCGTTTTGATATATTATACGAGCGATTTTGTGAAGAAACGAAGGAGATACGATGGTTTTAGTGGAGTTTTCTAGTGAGAGAATGGGATTGACGAAAATTTCTAGAGAGAGAGGGATATGAGATGAAATAAATGAAGGGAATGAAGGAATTAAGGGCTTTTATGCCCCGGGTGGTTCCCCGCGTGTTTGGTCTCGCTCGGTGTCGGTTTCGCGTATATTTACGCGCGCTTTACAACGATTATGAAATAATATTTTGAATTGTTTTTGATGAGTTTCAAAATTGAAAAATGTAAAATAAAATATTTTACTTATTTTTACTCTTCGTTCGTAATCAGACCGTTAAACGACTACAATTACGTGTATACCCATAATTGCGTTCGTTTTTCAGTCGTATTATTTATTTATTGTCGTTTACTCGTAATTATAAGTTCAACATTCGTATCTTTATGGATCGTCACCCATAACCACACTCAGTCTCGCTTACATATTACGATTTTGTTTTAAATAATTCGTTTGTCATACTATTCGTCACAACACTACACACTAACACTATCCCATTATACCGAACGCAATCTATATATAGGGCATACCCAGAGTCCAGCTAACTGCCTTATCTACGCCAGCCCACCACTGTTTCGATATAATACGATACTGTTCTTGTCTAGCGAAAACGACTGTAAATAAATAATACATACTTGTTCCTAATTAAATAAGATCCTATCACACACAAACACAATCATGAACACTTGAATCACATTGGAAACACTGAATCAAATACATATTGTACTATCACTGTTTATGACTACCATAACTAAATGCACAGATGTTACACAATCATTACAGAAATCTCTAGGGACGCAGTTAAATCTGAGTACAGCTTACCATCCACAAACGGATGGCCAAAGCGAACGTACTATTCAAACCCTGGAAGATATGTTACGAACCTGTGTGTTGGATTTCGGTGGGAATTGGGATTCTCATTTGCCACTGATCGAATTCTCCTAGAATAACAGTTACCACAGCAGTATCGGATGTGCACCATTCGAGGCTCTTTATGGCCGAAAATTTTGATCACCGATCTGTTGGACTGAAGTGGGAGATAACCGAATAACGGGACCAGAGCTTATTCAAGAGACTACCGACAAACGGTGTAGTACGCTTTGGAAAGAAAGGCAAATTAGCACCATGATACGTGGGACCGTTCGAAATCATCGAACGAATAGGTCCTGTGGCGTATAGACTGAGACTACCAGATGAACTCAGTAGTGTGCATGACGTGTTTCACGTCTCAAATTTAAAGAAATGCCTTGCTGACGAATCACCCGTCATTCCAATCGAAGAAATTCAAGTCTATGAACAGTTACACTTTATCGAGGAACCTATAGAGATTATGGATCGCAAGGTTAAACAACTGAGGCGAAGCCGTATTCCAATTGTAAAGGTTCGTTGGAACTCAAAATGCGGACCTGAGTTTACTTGGGAACGTGAAGATCACATGAAGTCAAAGTATCCCCAACTGTTTAAAGAGGAAGTTGTACCCGACAACAACTCTTAAATTTCGGGACGAAATTTCTCTAACAAGGGGAGAAATTTCTCTCTCTTCCACCTACCAGCCCCAACACCACCATTCTCGTCACTTTCTCTCTCTAACCTTCTCTCTCTAGAAACCCTATCAAGATCTCTTCCATTTCTTCATGAAATCTTGAGATTTTGGTGTCAAAACAACCACCACGACTTGTATATCACGAAAGTACAACACATCGGAGCTTGGATCCATCAGATTTGAGGTAGATGTGGATTATTTGTTCGTTTTTTTAGGGTTTTGGAACCCACCCAATCGGCCACCATTAGAACCGATTTTAAACCATTTTCCATCCTAGGATCTTCACAAAAACATCTTAGAACAAGGTAGGAACAAGTTCTGATTCATCATCTGGTCATATAGATCGAAACCCATGGCTGCCTTTGTTCGAAACCACCTTGGCCGAATGACATCACCAGGTGGTCGAATGAAACCCCATTCGCCGAATGGCCTCATCCCAACATACTCCCATTCGCCGAATGACCTTAGCCCTACCTACTCTCATTCGCTGAATAGGTACCCAACGAAGCAGAATTCAGTCGGCCATCTCCTTCTTCGGTCGGCCCAACTTCTTCGGCCGGTTACCATTCGATCGGACCAAGTCATTCGGCCTAGACTAGTAAACTATCTCGGCTTAGTTAATTTATCTATTGAATGGAAACCACTCGGAAATCAAAGTCTAATGATGGGCCCGAGGTTGGCCCAATGGGCTTAACCGACGTCCATCCTCTGTTAAATATCCTTCACTTAAATCACTTATGTTTTAATAAAAAGAAATTAAATGGTAAACTTTTCCAAATTAAAATAAAGGAATATTATCATTAAATGTTCACTCTAAAATGCGTTAACTTAAAATAATTGACTAAATACTTATAATTCATAATGTGGGGTTGGGGATCAATTATGGGGATTGTCTTAGGCTAGATGGAAGGAGTTTTAGAAGCACATTACTAGTCTAGGACACTTAGTCGCACGCCGAGACCAAACCCTAGACCCAACGTCTATTATAAATACTTATCGTATTCGAATCTCTTAAAACAACTCAGGTGCTAAAGATACATAAGCAACAATCAAAGAGCGCGCATTATCTTTTGTGGTTCATTTGCACAAAAACACAGGTGAGTTCATTGCCCCTTTTCTAAACATTTTTGTTTTCAAACGCGGGGCTGAGAAGCATGTGTAAATCTTTTTATTTAAATTGTTTACGTAAATGCTTTTACTTATTATTTGCTTTATATATGCTTGTTTATACTCCTAGACTTCTGTCTAGGTAATTGCTATTCCAAATTAACTAACAAGTTAATTAAATTACTCTTATGAGTAATATCTAAATTCTAAAACTCTAAACAGGCCCTTAGTCCATCGAGTTCAAATTCAAGAATCTAAATTCAAAGTGAAATCGTAAGAACCAAAGCTAAAGATCAAATGCAATGGAATCTAATCCAGTGTGTGATCAGTATACTAAGGATCCTACTCATGAATCTATAATCATTGTCAAATCATGGAAATCTAAAGATCATAATCATGGGAATCATAACCGTGTGTGAATCATTATAATAATGAAATCATTAATATATAATGAAATCATTAATTGCTTAAGTCAAGGTGAATGTCAGTTGTACATAAATCAAGACCACGTGTAACACACGGAAAGTCCCGTCACAGTAGTAGACTTTTGTAGTCAAGCTACATGGGCATAACTTAAACTATCAAATGAAACCAAGGAAATCAAGAAGATCATAAAGGAAAGGATATCCTAAAGTCCCGACGCATACAGTAGACCAGTAGGTCAAGCTGATATGGGCACATCATTAAAATCCCGGCACATACAGGTAGACTCCTTGTGGGTCATGTCTGATATGGGTCACGTGTGAGAGGGTACAACTTGCACAACCACCACCAACTAAGTCTAATTGATTGAGTCAAACAAGGCCCAATCATCATGTCTTAGTTGTAATTAAATGATTAGTTATTAATTTAAATAACCATTTAATATCCTATTTCTACAAGCGTTTTTGGGAAATCATGAGGACATGGTGAACCCAGGAAATCTGAGGTATTTCAAATTGTGGAAATCAAACTTTTAATATAGAAGTGGGTGTTAGGTAAGACGCTTAATTATCATTAATATTAATGTCCTATGTGGCTTAGTATGTGGTGGGATGGCGTCTGGGCGGGTTGTAGGCTCGACTCAGGGGTATGCCCTATACATAAGCATACTGAGCTGGATGATACAGGTGATGTTAATGAGGTTAAGGTTGTTACCGAAGAGGTTATTAATGTTATCATGTGTGTGTTTTAAACTGTTAAACAGAGTGCTTTAAATCTCGAATGATAAAGGAATTGAATGGTAGGTAAAATGCTTAATTATCATTAACACCAATGTCCTATGTGGCTTAGTATGTGGTGGGATGGCGTCTGGGCGGGTTGTAGGCTCGACTCAGGGGTATGCCCTATACATAAGCATACCGAGCTGGATGATACAGGTGGTGTTAATGAGGTTAAGGTTTTACCTAGAAGTTTCGCAAAGCTATTTTTCAACAACTAACTTTATGAACTCACCAACCATGTGTTGACGTGATCTTTTTGCATGACTTCTCAGGTGACGAACAGGTCAATTAAGAAGTCATTACTTTTGGACTAGGACTTCGAATAGAAGACTTAGTATTTTTGGACCTGCATACTTTTGGAACATCAATACACAATATATTTTGTATATCTTGTGTAAATACAAGATAGAAATTTATGATATTGATGGTAGATTTACATTGTTAAATTATAAACAATACTGATGTAATTTAACTTTGTAATTCTATTTTATTTTAGCAGTTTCTCATTTATATATCATGTGCAATGTAAACAATCTGATCATTCCAATTATCACTCACGATATCGCGCCCCGGGAACCTTCCACCCGACGGGGACTCCGATCCAACCCCGCTGTCACACCCCCAATTTTCAACTAACGGAATCACACCGTTTGGGAGCGTGACAAACCAGGATCTCAGATCATTAGACATAGCGAAGACCTCTATATGAATTTCAAAACATACGTTGGTCTTTAAACACATAATATTCAGAGTTTACAAAAAGTTGCGGAAGCGTTTCAAATCAAAACCAATAAACTGTTGATAAGTAAAACATTACAAATCAAAATACTGAAATATTCAAATTCAAATGTTCAAAGTTTATAATGCATGAGACTCTATCTTCCTAGTCCATGCCAGCTGTTACGCGCGCCTTAGCGTCCTGAGAAAACATGCAAATCAAGTCAGCACAAAGGTTGGTGCATAACACAGGTTTTAAGTAATCATAGTGTTCAAAACAGCAGTTTGAATAACAAGTTTGTAGATAACATAATCACAATTGCACAGTCATGATAGCTAGTCATATAAACTATTTACATACGTGTTCGACACCGAAGCTGACTAGTTGCCATGCTATAGCATGTTTTCGCCTTGCCACTATTGTCTATCACAACAATAGTAAAAATGTGTTTGGTCAGTCAAACACCTGCGTAGATCCCATCTACCAGGTGAGGTTTGTCAAACCTAATAGATCTATTTCCAACTACCACGCTTTGCATTACAGCAAACTAAACGGTTCGAGGTGTGTAAGGACTTTCAAGTTGATATGTTGTCACATAATGTAAACAGATAACTCATGCAAGTGATATGTATCTAAAATAGTTTGTTGCACATGTTTTCTCCCCCAAAACAGTTTAAAATAAGAAAGGGGCCGTGTACGCACCTTTGATGATAGCAGAATGATCACACACTAAAAGCTCGTGAAAGAAATCCTTCTACGAAGAATCTGTGTTTAAACAATAACCTATTGTTATTCGAATAATCGTTTTGTGCTTAAAATCACATACGTGTCAATACACGTATATTAAAGTGTGAGAATTATGCATACGAAAGTACGCGTGCCATTGAAATCGATTAAATAAAATCACATTTGATTTTATTTAATTAAACGTAGTTATACGCGATTTCGTGTTCGGATTAAAATATGGATTTTATCATTTCAACACGTTCGTATTCTAGTTACGGTTCCAACGCAACTTGAACGGATCGAAACGGATTTAAAAAGAGAAAGATATGAGCAAAACACCAAATTTGTTTAAAACTCAAAAATTGATTTTTAAAATACAAAAACTGGTTGGGGCCGGGATCGAACCCGCGACCCCCTTTCCCCCGCACACGCTTGCTACCATCTGATCTATCAAATTTTTATTGAAATCTTATGGGATTTAATTGTTTTAAGCCTCAGTAGTTCGGATCCCTTTTGTTCCTTCTTGGCCGAACCATCTAACCTCAATTGGCCTCGGTTCGAACCTCATTTGCTACAATTGACATATGATCCTCATTGTAAAAGTGATTTCGAACCTGAGAGCATAACTTAATTCGATTCTACACTTCATCTGTATTGAAAATTTCTAATTCGTTTATGATAACACAACCTAGAACCCGAAATCATTCATTTCAGTGTTAAAATTCAAAATTGACTTAGGAATATCCTAAATCGAAACACTCTGAAGCTAATGATACCATCTAATTTGATTCTAAAAGTCATTTAAATCGAAATCCCCAAATCCCCAATGATCGAAGAACCCTAGAATCAAAATCTTATAATTCATTACTGTTTGATTAAATTGACTTAGGCATTTCCTTCTACAGAACATCACGAAACTACCAGCATATTCTAATTTTATTCTAGTTCACGTTTGCTATGAATCCCCAAAACAACTCCAACTATGAACCCTAGAAATCGAACCCTTATAATCCGAAGTCCTTAGATGAAATTGAGTTAAAGATATTCTTAATCGGCAGTTTTAGATGTTGTAAGAGTCAAGAATTACCCGAATTGATCTCGAATTGATGTAGTTCCCTTCTAGGATGATATTCGGCCTACTCCTGTATCAACCTCGCTCCCCGATGTTCTTCTGTTCGAATTGATGAATCAAAGAGGCTCAGAAGGTGCCGAAATAGTTCTCTGAAAGTTCAATGTTTCGAAATTCGATCGAATGTTGAGGTTTTAGGTATATAGAGCTACGGTTTCGAGTTCTTGTAACCGTTTTCAATCAATTTGATGATTGAAGAGCCTAATAACGTATTTCAGATGTTAATCCTCATCATAATGAGTTAATGGAGTGTTGAATTCGATTATTAACCATCAATTAATGTGAATTTCACACTTGTTAGTCATATAACCGACTTTTTGACTTAAAAAGTCAAATTTGATACTTAAAACTTTTCCAAGTTTGATTTTTACAATTTAACCAACTTAAAACCGATTTTTCTTAATTCTTAAATCCCCATAGATCCTTCTGAGTCAAAACACATTATTTCAATTAACAAAATTACCTTAAAAATCCCAATTTATCACTAATTGGGCCAATTAGAACATTGTAGGGTTAAATTAAACTAATTAGACTTCTCAAATGTAATTGGGCCTCACTGGGCCTTCCTGGGCCTATCTTGTTTACATTGGGCCTTAATGGGCCTACTTTAACCTTGTTTGATCTAATTGGGCCTTCCTTGTTTTCCTTGAGCCTAAATTAATCTTATTGGGCCTACTAGACTTTGTTGGGCCTTCATAGACTCCATTGGGCCTTACCGGGTCTTCCTTGACTTTGTTGGGCCTTTATTGGCCTTCTTGGGCCTTCATTGGCCTTGTTGGGCTTGTGAAGGTTAACAAGGTTAACTTGAAAAGTCGGATTGTCACATCATCCCCTTGTTGAAGGAATTTTCGTCCCGAAAATTAGCAAGTGTTAAGAGTAGTTAGAAAACTACTTACGAGTTTAAATCATACGTGTTAGTGTGATTTGATCATTCTGTGTGCTTGTGTGTACTCACACACAAAGTCCAATGCTTGCAACATCACAACTCAATTGTGATCGTTCAATGTAACTGTTTTGCGTGTACACTAGTTAGTTCACCTAACTGTGACTGTTTGTGTTTAATCATACTGTGTTGTGTAACCTCACACATAGTGAGTGTTTGAAACTGTTTGTACTATGCAACCCCGCACAAGTGTCTATAATCGTTTGTACTATGCAACCCCGCACATAGTAACATGTGTGTAACCAATCATGTATGTACTACCATAACATGTAACATATGAAATGTAGCACAAATGTTTGTAATAAAATCAATTGAATAAATAAAATATTTGTGCTTACAGTTTGAAATTTGCAGTGTTGATGTGTGAAAGCATCACGTCATCCCCTTGTTGAAGGAAATTTCGTCCCGAAATTTAACGTGCGCTCTCAGTGTTAGCAGTAGCTGTCTTGAATAGATGAGGATATTTCTTCATCATTTGATCTTCTCGTTCCCATGTGAATTCAGGACCCCGTCTTGAATTCCATCGGACTTTGACTATCGGAATCTTGCTTTGCTTCAGTTGTTTGACCTCTCGGTCCATGATTTCCGCTGGTTCTTCAATGAATCGCAGTTGTTCATCTACTTGTATTTCTTCCAACGGTACAATCAATGTCTCATCAGAAAGACATTTCTTTAAATTCGACACATGAAACACATCATGAACTCCACTGAGTTCATCCGGTAGTTTGAGTTGATACGCAACCGGACCAATCCTTTTCAGAATCTCAAAAGGTCCTACGTAACGTGGACTAAGCTTCCCGCGCTTGCCGAATCGTATCACACCTTTCCAAGGTGACACCTTTAGAAGAACTCGGTCTCCTACTTGAAATTCTAACGGCTTGCGACGTTTGTCTGCATAACTCTTCTGTCGATCTCGAGCCGCTGCCATACGGTTCAGAATTTGAACTATCTTCTCTGTCGTCTTGTGCACCAGTTCAGGACCTGTAAGCTGACTGTCTCTAATCTCAGCCCAGCACACTGGTGAACGACATTTGCGGCCATACAAAGCTTCAAACGGTGCTGCTTGAATGCTTGTATGATAACTATTATTGTAAGAGAATTCCACCAACGGTAAATGATTCTCCCAGCTGTCACCAAAGTCAATTACACAAGCTCGTAACATATCCTCGAGCGTTTGAATCGTACGTTCACTTTGACCATCGGTCTGTGGATGATAAGCGGTACTCATATCCAAGCGAGTCCCCAATGACTTATGAAGAGATTTCCAAAAGTTAGAAGTAAATCGGGCATCCCGATCAGATATGATAGAGATTGGCACGCCATGTCGTGCTACTACTTCCTTGATGTAAATGCGAGTCAGTTTCTCCATCTTATCAGTTTCCTTTATTGCTAAGAAGTGTGCAGATTTCGTTAATCGATCGACAATTACCCATATCGTATCACAACCACTCGGTGTACGGGGTAACTTAGTAATAAAATCCATCGAAATCTGTTCCCATTTCCACATCGGTATCTCTGGTTGTTGTAGTAAACCAGATGGCTTCTGATATTCAACTTTGACTTTCGAACAAGTCAAACATTTGCTAACGTACTTAGCAATATCAGCCTTCATGTGTGGCCACCAATATAGTGCCTTCAAATCATGGTACATCTTGTCTGATCCCGGATGGACTGAATATCTAGACTTGTGTGCTTCGTCCATCACGAGTTCCCTTAAACCTCCATATAAAGGTATCCACATTCGATCAATGAAATAACGAATTCCATCAGGTTTAACATTCAATTGTTCTTCCATTCCTCGTAAAGATTCCGGTACTAAGTTTTCCGTTTTCAAGGCCTCAATCTGAGCACTGTGTACTTTGTCAGGTAAGTCAGTATGTATTGTCATCATAAGTGCACGAACCCGTCTTGTTCCCGTCGTATCTTTTCTGCTCAAAGCATCGGCTACCACATTAGCCTTTCCCGGGTGATACTTAATCGCACACTCATAATCGTTCAACAACTCAACCCATCGTCGTTGCCTCATATTAAGCTCCTTCTGATCAAAGATATGTTGCAAACTCTTATGATCAGTGTAAATAGTACATTTAGTTCCATACAGGTAATGCCTCCAAATCTTTAAAGCAAAAACCACTGCTCCTAACTCCAAGTCATGAGTAGTGTAGTTCTTTTCATGTGTTCGTAGTTGTCTGGAAGCATAAGCGATCACTTTATCCCGTTGCATCAACACACATCCCAAACCCTGTCCAGATGCGTCACAATACACCGCAAAGTCTTCCGTTCCTTCCGGTAAGGACAGAATCGGTGCGCTGCAAAGCTTCTGTTTCAATAACTGGAATGCAGCTTCCTGTTTATCAGTCCAGTTATACTTTGTTCCCTTGTGCGTAAGAGCTGTAAGTGGTTGAGCGATCTTTGAGAAACCCTCAATGAATCGTCGATAATAACCCGCCAAACCAAGGAATTGTCGTACCTCGGTAGGGGTCTTTGGCGCTTCCCAATTCTTAATCGCTTCAATCTTTGCTGGATCTACATGTATACCCTTTTCATTAACTATATGACCCAAGAACTGTACTTCTCGCATCCAGAAATCACATTTCGAGAATTTAGCATACAGTTGTTCTTGTTTCAATAGCTCTAGTAGTAATCGAAGATGTTCAGCATGTTCCTCCTCAGACTTTGAATAGATGAGAATGTCATCGATGAAAACAATGACAAACTTATCAAGATATGGTTTACAAACACGATTCATGAGATCCATGAATACAGCTGGAGCGTTTGTCAACCCAAATGGCATGACCAAAAACTCATAATGGCCATAGCGCGTCCTGAATGCTGTCTTCGGGATATCCTCCTCCTGAACTCTTAGTTGATGATAACCCGACCTGAGATCAATCTTCGAGTAGTAACTCGAACCTTGCAACTGATCGAACAGATCGTCAATCCTGGGTAACGGATACCGGTTCTTGATAGTAACCTTATTCAATTCCCGGTAATCGATACACATACGGAAAGTCCCGTCTTTCTTCTTTACAAACAATACTGGAGCTCCCCATGGTGAAAAACTAGGTCGTATAAAACCCTTATCCAACAATTCTTGCAATTGTGTAGATAACTCTTGCATCTCTGATGGTGCAAGTCGATAAGGCGCCCTAGCTATCGGTGCTGCGTCTGGTGTAAGATCGATTCGAAATTCCACCTGTCTGATAGGCGGTAATCCCGGCAAGTCTTCTGGAAATACCTCCGGATATTCACAAACTATTGGTATATCTTCAAGCTTCTTCTCAGCCACTGGCTTTTCAGTTATAAGGGCTATAACTGCTGTATGACCCTTACATAGACACTTGTGTGCTTTCATACAAGATATGAGACGCAGTGGCGTACTGCTCTTCTCGCCTTGTACATATAATGTCTCTCCCTGCGGAAGAGGTATGCGAACAATCTTTTCATGGCATACAATTTCAGCCTGGTTCTTGGACAACCAGTCCATGCCAATGACTACATCAAAACTGCCTAAGGCAATAGGCATCAGATCAATCTCTAACGTTTGACCCATCAAATCAAGGATACATCCCTTATAAATGTTTTCTACTACAATCAACTTACCATCAGCTAATTCCACAGTGTATGGACTATCTAAGGCAGTGGGACTAACATTTAGCAACTTAGCAAGTGAACTAGATACAAAGCTCCGATCGGCACCGATGTCAAATAACATAGAGGCATAGTGATTATTTAAGAGGAACGTACCCGTAACAATGTTGGGATCCTCCCGCGCTTGACGTCCTCCGATCACAAACGCCCTGCCTCTAGCACCGTTGTTGTTGTTGTTATTGTTGTTGTTATTGTTGGTGCCATTTCCATTACCGTTGCCACCTCCATTACCATTACCATTGTTGTCCCCGCCTTTCTTAAGTTGTGGGCAATCTTTCTTGAAGTGGCCCATCTTGCCGCACTCAAAACAACCCTTCTGCGCATTGTTCTGATTGTTATTCTGGTTGTTATGGTTGTTCTGCAGTTCCCCACGACAATCCTTAGCCGCGTGCCCAATCTTGCCACACCTCTGGCACTTAGCTCTGTCACACTGGTTACCCGCATGATGGTAACCACACTTGTTGCACTTGGGGTGCTTACCAATATAGCCTCCCGATGATGATGATTGCTGACCACTGTTGGAATTATGATAGGACTTGTTTGAGTCCTGTTTCCTGTTCTGCTGTTGGTTGTTACCCTTGAAATTATTACTTTCCCACTTTCTCTTATGATCTCCTACCTTGGTAGCAGATGTTCGCTTAGGCAGAGTCCCCTGTAACACTGCCTGGTCAGTAAGCTGATGCGCTAGACGAACAGCTTGTTGGATGGTGGTGGGATTTGCTGAAGTAACCAACCCTTGGATCTGAGGCACTAGTCCCCCAATGTACCTCTCAATCCACTTGCTAACTGGAGTAGCCATGTGTGGTAGCAGTCTGGCCAGTTCATGCGACCTGGTCGTGTACTCTTCAATGTTTGACCCCTCCATCTTGAGGTGCCAATACTCCTCTTCCAACTTCTGCATTTCACTACGAGGACAATACTCCTCTTGTAGCAAAGTTTTGAAGTTGTTCCAGGTCAACGCATTTGCTTCTCCCAACCCCAGAGTCTGAACATTGGAGTTCCACCAAGTCAGTGCTGGACCCTCCAATGTTCCAGTAGCAAATTTCACCTTGCTGTCATCAGGGCAGTTGCACATTTCGAACACAGACTCCGCCTTTTCAATCCATCGAAGAAGTCCTATGGCCCCCTCCGACCCTTTGAAGTTGTGAGGTTTGCAGTCCAAGAACATCTTGAATGTGCAAACTTGTGGGTTAACCAATCCCCCAGCTGGACCCTGTGGCCCTGTGTTGTGTGTCTGAGCATACTGTGCAATAGCCTCTGCGACTCTGTTGTTAATTAGCTCGTTGAGCTCAGCAACAGTCATATGTACGTTTCCCTCAGCCATTAGTTTCCTATTTATAAGAAGTGTTAGCACGAAGTCAAAATCCAATGTAACATGTGTAAGTAAAACAACAAACACAACATGTAATATAATCAACACAGTTGTTGAAAACAAACAATAATTCTTCCATAAATAGAAACTTTCTTTGAGTACAATACTTTTTGAAATGAAATACAAAATTTCAAACTACCAATGTAGGAACACAACCCGTTCCTAATAAGTTTAAACAAAACAGAAAATAAAAGAAAGAGAATCAATCGTCCTCAACAGTGGATTCAGGATCGGACTCAGCAACTGGTGCTGGTTCCTCCTCCTCATCCTCATCCTGTTCCTCATTCTCAACTACCACTAAGTCCTCCAAAGCTTCAATCATGCCCGCCAAAATCTCCTCTCGGTTCTCTGACTCTTCTAGACGACCAATCATGTTCACCATCTCATCCCTCATGTCATGAACTAGATGGGCAAGTTCATCTTGCCTCTCAATGGCATCCCATAACTCCTGGGATCTCTGTATGAGCTTATCTTCTGCTTCATCCAAGTCCTCGCGCAATTTGGCGATCTCCTCGGCGTCCGTCCTTTGCCTCTTAGGCTCAGGAGCATCTAGTACGGGTGGTGGATGTGTAGATGGTCCTGCAGCATAGAGTCCCTGAGTATTCACCCATGGTGCCTCCTCCGGATCCTCATCCGGGTCCTCAACTGGATCCTCGTCTGGATCCTCGTCTGGATCCTCGTCTGGATCTGAGTCATCTCCCTCATATGGTGGAGGTGATGGAATAGGTGGTGGTGGTGATAATGGTGGTGCCGGAACTATCGGCTCCTCGTCCTCGGAATCATCAATGATAACATAAGGAACTGATGATGAAGCCATGCCTGTTACATAATATCATATGTAAGTACAGTGCCATGGAATACGTAAACAAGTCAATTACATAGTGTCATATGTAATTTCTAAGCAATACGTATTAACAGATGTGTCTAATGTCTAACAGTCATAGTCTAGGCCTATAAATGCAAACCTAGTTCGCTATAACCAATGGCTCTGATACCAATCTGTCACACCCCCAATTTTCAACTAACGGAATCACACCGTTTGGGAGCGTGACAAACCAGGATCTCAGATCATTAGACATAGCGAAGACCTCTATATGAATTTCAAAACATACGTTGGTCTTTAAAAACATAATATTCAGAGTTTACAAAAAGTTGCGGAAGCGTTTCAAATCAAAACCAATAAACTGTTGATAAGTAAAACATTACAAATCAAAATACTGAAATATTCAAATTCAAATGTTCAAAGTTTATAATGCATGAGACTCTATCTTCCTAGTCCATGCCAGCTGTTACGCGCGCCTTAGCGTCCTGAGAAAACATGCAAATCAAGTCAACACAAAGGTTGGTGCATAACACAGGTTTTAAGTAATCATAGTGTTCAAAACAGCAGTTTGAATAACAAGTTTGTAGATAACATAATCACAATTGCACAGTCATGATAGCTAGTCATATAAACTATTTACATACGTGTTCGACACCGAAGCTGACTAGTTGCCATGCTATAGCATGTTTTCGCCTTGCCACTATTGTCTATCACAACAATAGTAAAAATGTGTTTGGTCAGTCAAACACCTGCGTAGATCCCATCTACCAGGTGAGGTTTGTCAAACCTAATAGATCTATTTCCAACTACCACGCTTTGCATTACAGCAAACTAAACGGTTCGAGGTGTGTAAGGACTTTCAAGTTGATATGTTGTCACATAATGTAAACAGATAACTCATGCAAGTGATATGTATCTAAAATAGTTTGTTGCACATGTTTTCTCCCACAAAACAGTTTAAAATAAGAAAGGGGCCGTGTACGCACCTTTGATGATAGCAGAATGATCACACACTAAAAGCTCGTGAAAGAAATCCTTCTACGAAGAATCTGTGTTTAAACAATAACCTATTGTTATTCGAATAATCGTTTTGTGCTTAAAATCACATACGTGTCAATACACGTATATTAAAGTGTGAGAATTATGCATACGAAAGTACGCGTGCCATTGAAATCGATTAAATAAAATCACATTTGATTTTATTTAATTAAACGTAGTTATACGCGATTTCGTGTTCGGATTAAAATATGGATTTTATCATTTCAACACGTTCGTATTCTAGTTACGGTTCCAACGCAACTTGAACGGATCGAAACGGATTTAAAAAGAGAAAGATATGAGCAAAACACCAAATTTGTTTAAAACTCAAAAATTGATTTTTAAAATACAAAAACCGGTTGGGGCCGGGATCGAACCCGCGACCCCCTTTCCCCCGCACACGCTTGCTACCATCTGATCTATCAAATTTTTATTGAAATCTTATGGGATTTAATTGTTTTAAGCCTCAGTAGTTCGGATCCCTTTTGTTCCTTCTTGGCCGAACCATCTAACCTCAATTGGCCTCGGTTCGAACCTCATTTGCTACAATTGACATATGATCCTCATTGTAAAAGTGATTTCGAACCTGAGAGCATAACTTAATTCGATTCTACACTTCATCTGTATTGAAAATTTCTAATTCGTTTATGATAACACAACCTAGAACCCGAAATCATTCATTTCAGTGTTAAAATTCAAAATTGACTTAGGAATATCCTAAATCGAAACACTCTGAAGCTAATGATACCATCTAATTTGATTCTAAAAGTCATTTAAATCGAAATCCCCAAATCCCCAATGATCGAAGAACCCTAGAATCAAAATCTTATAATTCATTACTGTTTGATTAAATTGACTTAGGCATTTCCTTCTACAGAACATCACGAAACTACCAGCATATTCTAATTTTATTCTAGTTCACGTTTGCTATGAATCCCCCAAAACAACTCCAACTATGAACCCTAGAAATCGAACCCTTATAATCCGAAGTCCTTAGATGAAATTGAGTTAAAGATATTCTTAATCGGCAGTTTTAGATGTTGTAAGAGTCAAGAATTACCCGAATTGATCTCGAATTGATGTAGTTCCCTTCTAGGATGATATTCGGCCTACTCCTGTATCAACCTCGCTCCCCGATGTTCTTCTGTTCGAATTGATGAATCAAAGAGGCTCAGAAGGTGCCGAAATAGTTCTCTGAAAGTTCAATGTTTCGAAATTCGATCGAATGTTGAGGTTTTAGGTATATAGAGCTACGGTTTCGAGTTCTTGTAACCGTTTTCAATCAATTTGATGATTGAAGAGCCTAATAACGTATTTCAGATGTTAATCCTCATCATAATGAGTTAATGGAGTGTTGAATTCGATTATTAACCATCAATTAATGTGAATTTCACACTTGTTAGTCATATAACCGACTTTTTGACTTAAAAAGTCAAATTTGATACTTAAAACTTTTCCAAGTTTGATTTTTACAATTTAACCAATTTAAAACCGATTTTTCTTAATTCTTAAATCCCCATAGATCCTTCTGAGTCAAAACACATTATTTCAATTAACAAAATTACCTTAAAAATCCCAATTTATCACTAATTGGGCCAATTAGAACATTGTAGGGTTAAATTAAACTAATTAGACTTCTCAAATGTAATTGGGCCTCACTGGGCCTTCCTGGGCCTATCTTGTTTACATTGGGCCTTAATGGGCCTACTTTAACCTTGTTTGATCTAATTGGGCCTTCCTTGTTTTCCTTGAGCCTAAATTAATCTTATTGGGCCTACTAGACTTTGTTGGGCCTTCATAGACTCCATTGGGCCTTACCGGGTCTTCCTTGACTTTGTTGGGCCTTTATTGGCCTTCTTGGGCCTTCATTGGCCTTGTTGGGCTTGTGAAGGTTAACAAGGTTAACTTGAAAAGTCGGATTGTCACACCCGCCGGCTCGGGGTGTGACATGATTCGACCCATTTCACATTCACACCTCTAGTGAATTGTTTGACCATTTACAGTCAAACTACAAATAAGAAGTTCACACCACTTGTGAATCATTCTTATTTCTCCACACCAATTGTAAACATAATACATTACAATAACTAAGCAAATATAACACCTATTGCATGTTATTGTCAAGCAACAAATATACAAACACCAATTTGAGTTGTTTGACCATTTTCAGTCAACCTTCTAATAAGAAGTTCACACCTCTTGTGAATCATTCCTATTCTTACACACCACATGTAAACATACCAAATCACAATAACTAAGCAATTAAACACCTGTACATGTTATTGTCAACACCAAAACAATCAAACACCCTTTATACAACAATTTAAATGCCAAACACCCATACTAGTTGAATTGACTAACGGGACAATTACCTATTTTGACTAATTCCACTAATAGTCAATCACCCATTTTTACTACTTTCTACAATTATTATCAAACACTTAATGAAACCATATTATGTTATGTAATTATAACATAACATTCACAACAAGACTCACCACAAATAGTCAACATTTAAGTCAAACACTCCTATTGCCACTATATGTGGTCTTAGGTATATAACTACCTTAGCAATCAAAATCCTCACATAATAATTGTAAATTTAAACACCAATTCACCCAACAATGCATATTCCACATAAATTGTCAAGTTAAACCCCAATGCATCCCAACAATGCATATTCTACATACATTGTCAAGTTAAACACCAATTCATCCCAACAATGCATATTCCACATACATTGTCAAGTTAAACACCAATTCATCCCAACAATGCATATTCCACATACATTGTCAAGTTAAAAACCAATTCATCCTACCCATGTATATTCCACATACACATTAACAAACCACCATGTTTTAACACCAACACCAAAACTTCATAATCTATCAAAGCAATGTAGTTTCCACCTACATTGACTTTTATAGATTTAACACATAACATTCACCAAATACTACAAGACATAAATCAAGTAGTCCACATTCAACACCAACACAAATATGCCTTATGGTTGCATATTTAGTGAGTAGGTTACTCACCTTAGCCCGTAGGAGCACCATCAAAATCATCTTGTTCTTTCCCAAGCCTTTGACTTGTTCCTTGACTTTCACCACCACTACCTAGTTGTATTACACACACAACTATATTCAATACATGTAATTCATATTCACATTCTTTCAACCTACTTGACCCGTTATCACCATTTTATCTAATTTACACCCAAATGATCCATTCTCACCCAATTCACCATTTATGATTATATATATGCTTATTTCATACCACTACAACTTAAAAACTCATTTTTAAGTTAAACACCTTAATTAGAATTTCATCAAACACCTCATATGCATATATTTATTTGCTTATGATCATTGACCAATAACACTTCTATAAAACTCAATTTTAGTTTCTAAATGAACAAATTCATCATTTTCACCAACAAACTACAAAAACCCCATGAAATCATCGCACCCAACAATTTAACACCAAATTTAACCACATATTTCATATACCTCATGAACCTCACAAAACCCCATTTATCATCTTACAACTACATGTAAGAAAACAATCAAAAAGTTGTTCTTAGATGATTATCACTAAGAATAACAACATTTAAGACCCTCCAAACACCCAAATTTCGTATTTCACCATACCCCACTCATACCCCATGTGAGACCCACGAAATTTATAACAAAACCACCCAAAAATTCATACCTTGTTGTAGTTTGAAGAGAGAAGAACTCCAATCTACTCTTGTGACAATTGCGTTCGAGGAATTACGTCATCAAAGAAATGAGCACATTTTATCGTGCTTGAAATCCACGTGTATTTGATGATTGTAATAATTACAGGATGATAGTATGCGAAAAATGATGAATGTGGGCGAAAACCGTGCGCGAAACGGAGTTACGGATTGTCCGGAATCGCGAAACGAATATTTGATCGAAAAATGGACGAAATTACCATGGGGCGGTACGCCCGGCACCACACGAAAATATTTGGATATTTACCCTCGCGCGGTACGCCCCAGGTGGAGGTTCGGTCTGGGGCGATGCGCCTGGGGCCGATTTCGTCTGCAAGTTGCTTAAAACGATCAGATTTCATCCAAATCCTCATTTTCTTGCTTCTCCTCGACGTTTCTGCACTTCCAGACAAAAAACCAGCTTTCTAATCAACAAAACCTTCATTTCAAAGCCTTCCAAACATCTGGATTGCACCCAGGAACGTTTCTGCAAGTCCTGATCGTCTTTTTACACTCAGAACTCCGTATGATTAGGTAACGGTTCATTTTAACCTTCTATTTTGATAATGATTGATTAAATCTTGTTTTTGAACGTAATGATATAGTTAGGGTTGTTGATTATTGCCTAGATGATGGCTAGGATTGATTATAAACGAAAAACACGATGTTTTAACGGGTAAATCCTTGTTTTGATCCGTTGTAATGCCCGGTTTGCATGAAATCATAACAATGGTTATAATGGTTTAAACCATTTGATTGTGACAATGTAGGTGATTAGTTTGATTAATCTTTAACATGCAACGTGAAAATTAGGTGTTTCAAACTAATCACAATCATTAACATACTCATTGGAACGATTATCTGATGTTTATGATAACAGTCAGATTAGTATGTTAACCATGGTTATTAAACCTATTCTAATACTACATTGTGATATTTCATGATATTTGGGTAATCAATAACAAGGATTAATCATTCCTAAGCCATTAATCTATCTAGGAAGTGTTTCATCATCATAATCAATAACATTAACTATTTGATTAATCTGAGATTATTCGGATTAATTAAACATGTCATCAACTGTGTATGAGGAACCAAAATCAATATAGGTTCCTACATTATCATACATTGTATGAGAGAGCATTAAAATAAATAATTAAATATTAAACATCAGTTTGATGACTGTTAAGACAATGTCTTTGACATTGGACGTTCAGAAAGATATAATCAGTAAGTTAAACTATAAATAACTAATTTAACATAAATAAATGCAAAATCATCATATTATTACCAGTTTGTGTGATATTCTGCTATCAGTAAATTATCAGGTGAGTTTCGTACAACCCTTTTTCTTTTTAAATCTTTTATAAACATCGGGGTAGCACTGTGAACTTTTCAGAACTATATGATATGTATCACTGTTATCTGTGTGATTTCATGTGATTGTTGAGAGCTTGGGGATTTCATGGATTTTGCCTGAGAACAAAACTTTATCAAAGAACTTAAAAGTCCTCATTTTAAACTGTATCTAGTGAACCCATGTGGGGCCGAACAGGAAACAATGATAGTACTATCGGCTGACAACCCATTTGCTAGGAGTCTGCAACTCCCCGTGCTGTGAATGTTTGTTACCTGTTTTTGGAACTTCTTAATGTGGTGATAGGCATTAAGACAATGAGGCATTAAGATGTTACCGACGGGTAGTATCTTATGGAACGGAAACTGTCCGAAAGGAACCAGATACGGGTCCCATGGTTATCCGGAACTGAACTTTTTGAGAACTTGTATTACATATCATATCATATCGTGGAACTTGAACTGTATGATCTCACCAGCTTTGTGCTGACGTTTTAAATTTTAAACCTTTTTGCAGGAAAACAGTGACTTACCGGGTAAGGATGCACATCACGCAGTTGTAATCTAATAAGATGTTGTGTACTAAACTTAGTTTGTAAATTATAATGTTAATGTAATTACGATCCCTTGTAATGTATTTATTTTAAGATAAGCTGTGTGCTGTGATATTGGTTCAAGTAAGTCACACCTCATCTCTAAGAGATCACCACTATGCTTCCGCAACCCTATCAGAGTGACGAGTGACATCATCTCAGGTGACGAGAGGTGGGGGTGTGACAACTCTTATCTTCAAGTTCCACCCACAAATCAACCCTAAATTTGATCATTCTTGGGTTTTTAGGGTTTTCTCCCTTCTTCTCTTCCTCTTGAACGACACACACAAAAAAAAATGGGAATATGAACTTTGACCATAGTCAAAGACTTATCCCTTCCATTTCCATCTTTGGTCAATTGTCACATTTGGTCCCTCAATTTTTTAAAACATTTAACTAGTATAACTAACCTAATCCAGCTAGTTACTAGTTTATTCTAATACCCCAATTGTTATTAAAACACCCACCGAAATATAATATAAATAATTTTCCGCCAATTATATTATATTTTAATATTTCCAAAAATGGGTCGTTACAGTTCTCTCTTTAGTATTAGGTTTCGTAAAATACAATCCCAATATATACACATATATATATATATATATATCACACGGTTCGGTCCGGTTTTTTAACGACTAGATTTTAGTGAAAACCGTAAACCAAATCGTTCACTACGGTTTCAAACTTTTGAAATCGACCGACCAAATGTTTTGGAAAAAACTGACCGTGAGACCAAACGCAGTTTGAAACCGAACCATGAACACCCCTATTGAGAATATTACAATTTGGGAGCGACAAAGCCCACCCTCGGTAAGTAGCTATAACTTTAACTGTAGGTTAGATTGGGTGCATAATAATTATCATCAATAATGCTTTGCGATAGAATATTGGGCTGGGGCAATTCAGTCAAAAAAAGGATCCCACTTTATATTATTCCACCCAAGCTCCAAACTCTATTTCTTCTTCAACTCATGCACCCTTGAAAACAACATTTGTGTCTAGCACATCAAATTATGCTCTCTCCGGGTTTGCATTTGTTGGTCTGGTATACATCTTCTTCAGGACCTCAGAATAATGCCACTAAGAATTCCTCTATGTCAAAGTTAAAGACTGACAATTTTGGTAAAGTTCTTGTAGAGGTAGCCAAGGAACATGTGAAGCTGCTTTCAGCTTTTGTAAGCTCTTATGATGGGATGCTAGCTGGTCAACTTGGAAAATCACATCTTTCAGAGGAAGATTACTCTCAAATGGATCATGGTGAAATGGAAAGAATTGATATCATGTGGGCTTTAGCTAGCGCTGTGAGGAGAGATAAAGATTACGTTAGACGAACTAGGAAAGATATTCAAGTTAACAAGGATTCCAAATATGGTTTTGATATCACCCTGGTAGCTTGCTACAATTGTAGTGAGAAAGGACATTTTGCGAGGTAGTGCAACAAATCCAAGAAGATGGGCAACATAAATCAAATTCCAAGCCAGAGATCTTCATCAGCAAATCCTGAGAGGCAATTGGTACCTATTGATACTCCAACATCATCTAGTTTAGATAACAAAAACAAATCTTTAATGGTGCATAGTGATGAAGATGAAAATTGGGATTTTCGTTTCTCAATCTCTGATGACAAAAATGAAAAAAAACTTTTCTGGCTGAGTTTAAAGATGATGAAGTCATGAAGACTACAGATGATGATAACTGGGAAGGGTCAATACAAGAAGAATCAAATGGAACGAACCTGACAACTTCAGATGATAAGAGCTCAACTGATGATGGAACTGAAGCTCAAGAGATTACTGAGGAGGTTCAGAACAATCAAAAGTTCGCTTTAATAGATGACACTTCTTCAGCATCTCAGGTAAAAATTGAATGTTTCGATTCTAGTTCAGTGTGTTGCATGTGTAAGGACCTTGAAATAAAGGCCATGGCTTATCATAACATAGTTGGTGATAGTTGAGTGTGACTATGAGACACTTACTCGTAAGCTGAATAACTATGCTAGCTTAGCTTACATTGTTGAGCATATGATAAGTAATTGCCATGGGAAAGATAAACAAGGGATGATGTATAATGAATGTCCTCCACCAATGTTTAATGAACTTTTGAATAAACCCAATGATAACCTTATCACCACCTTTCAGTCAAAGACACCATTGATAGTTGATCCTGTTCAAATCAATGCTAATGGTGCCTCTTCATTGGGAAATGATTTTGTGCAAGGATTTGTTGAGGATTGGGTTTCTGAATCTGAAAATAAATCAACTGCTGTATCTCATGTCACTCCTCTTGATAAAAATACTTCGGTTGTCAAGATGGTTAACACCTTACTTTCAAAGTCATTTCAACCTAAAACTCAAAGTACCTGAGTGGCTGAGTGGTACTAAATTTGTGAGCCTCTCATTTCAATGAGGAGATTTTATCCAAAAAATAAGGATAAGTACCATTCAACCATTAAAAAAATAATGATAAGTACCATTCGACCATTAAAAACCAAAGGGACTTCGGTACTGAGACTAAGCAAATTGTTTTATCTAAAAAACCAAAGGTCTTAAAACAAACCAGTCTACCACTTGAGAAACCAATTTTAAAATCAAACATTGTTAAGAAAAAAGAGGTTTTCCCAAAGTTTGTAGACATGAGGACATGATTTGAATGTGGTACTCAAGGACATGTTGTGATGAACTGTCCTAATCTGAGTGCATACTATTCAGCACCACATATAAAAGGCAGTTAGTCTCCTGAAAAGAAAGTAAAACAAGTTGCGTCTATGGCCGAATCAAGGCAGAAAAGTTAACCCCGCCAAATATTCAATCGAAGGGTAAAGGGATTTCTTGGGTTCAGGGTAAACCAAAAAACCTATGATGTTTCTCCAGCTAAGTCATCATCATCTATTTATGTCAAGAGTTCCATTGACAAAAACTCTGTCTAGAAGGCGAAGTCATTTGGAACTTCAACACACTCTTGTGCAAAATCAACCAGATTTCCAGAAAAAATGACCGAGGATGGTCAATGGATTGACATGAAGATCCTAGACTCATTGGGTCAACAAGACCTTTTATTAAGGCTTAGATTCCCAATCTCAACTAATTGTTTACGTGTTTGTGTATGTTGCCCTAATTGCTGCCTTTAACAACTCTAGGATTGTTGATGGTGGGGCTTTTACGCACATATGTCACACCCCGGGCCAGCGGGAACGGATCGGGTTTTCCCGTCGGGCGGATGGTTCCCGGGGCGCGATATCTAGAGTGATAATCAAATGATCAGATTGTTTACATAGCACATGATGATAAATGAGAAATGCTAACACATCAATGATATAGAATTACAAGATTAAATTACAATGTATCGTTTATAATTTAATCAAGTAAATCTATCAAAAGAATCAATGAGACTATATCCTGTGTCTGTACAAGATATACAAAAGATGATTCATGTTCTTGTCAGCCAAAAGTATGCAATCACAAAAGTAGCTAGGTCTTCTAAAAGTCCACTAGCTATATCCCTGTAATCATGGTGACTAAACCTGTTCGTCACCTGAGAAAACATGCATTTAAACAAAATCAACACTAGGTTGGTGAGTTCATAAGTTTAGTAATTGAAAACTTTTAATGTTCACAAACACAGTCACAATGTTTCACATGATCCTGGTAATAATTGATTCACCTGTTTCACCCAATGTCCTCTCCATAGTTATATGTACAAATGGTGTGACGCCTGATAAAGCATGCTTATATATAGGGCATACGAAAGGGTCAAGCCCAGAGGCCATCCCACCACATGCTCAACCAAGTTTCACACTACTTGCAATACAACTATGGATACCCATCTATTCCTCACATGATTTCACCTAATCTCATCGCGTAGTCTCATATGGTCTCATTACATAGTCTCATATAGTCTTATCACATAGTCCCATATAGTCCTATCAAATAGTCTCATATAGTCTTATTCCCTAGTCTCATATAGTTTCATATAGTCTCATATAGTCTTATTCCCTAGTCTCATATAGTTTCATATAATCTCATATAGTCACATATAGTCTCATTCTCTAGTCTCATACAGTCTCATAAAGTCTCATCACATAGTCTCATTCCCTAGCCTCATAAAGTCTCATCACATAGTCTCATCACATAGTCTCATCACATAGTCTCATATAGTCTCATATAGTCCCATAAAGTCTCATCACATAGTCTCATATAGTCTCATATAGTCTCATCACATAGTATTATCACATAGGCTCATATAGTCTCATCACATCGGCACATATAGACTCATATTGCATAGATTCATATAGATATCACCTCCTAATCACGTAGTCACAATTTCAAGGTCTCACACAAATCGGATCTACCCTAACCCTAAGACTGTCACCTTTTAGTCTTATAGGTATTATAGGTACAGTTTCATAGGTTTTCACTGTAGTACAAGCATGGTGTTATAAGATCAAATCTTATAATATAATGTTAGCATGTATGGGGAATGACAGCTTGGAATTAGGTTTTCCTGATGTCATCCTTGATATCACAAGTAATAGTCTCATATGTCATCTGTTCTCAGTGATAAATGTGTTCATGTTTAACCATGTGTGATAAGAACTAGCCTTATTACGCATCGTTAGTATTGGTGGTGAACGATGTCATTATCATGAAGGTACGTCATCATGATTATCGTTCTTGGTGGTTGTAATTGTTATCAGCATGTTATCCATTGGTTTTCCCGTTGTTCTATCGTGTAAGAATAACAAACAGTTGTAAGATATATTCTTAACAACTTGTATTATCCTATTGTTTCAATGTGTCATGAATCTAGGTTAGCATGTAGCATCCTAGCTATTTCAGATATGATAATAATCAAGCAAATGAGCATACAACGTGACTAGATAATAATGATAAACAATATTATCTAAATCATAATATATGCGATATATTGTAATGAAACTTTTAAGTAAATAAAAGTTAAGCATGTTTCTCAGCCCCGAAGGTTTAAAAGCAGTTAAGCTTAAAGAAAAGGGGCATATGAACTCACCTTATGATTGAAGTGGTTGACTTAACTTAAATGGAGAATGCACGCGCTCCTTGATTGTAGTCGTTGTGTTTTCACGTTCCTGTATTGATTTCACATCGTTTGTACTTATAAGTATGAATTGTAAAGTTTTGTGCGCGTGTACGTGTTATCTCTAACATGGTCATCACCGTTTGGTCTTAATCCTCATTCGGCCCATTCAAACTAAAGTGGGTTTACTATACTTAATCAATTCGGGTTAAATTTAGTGTGTAATTGTTAGTTACGACTAGAGGCTTGATTTAATGACTTAAAGATCATTAATTGCCTTAATCTAACAATTTCATCATTCTTGTAGGTTTACTTTTTAAAATCCAAATACTCCATGTATATCACATCTTGTATAGGTTTTGCAAGTGTTTGTATTTGTTCTAACTGATGTGGGCCGAATGATATTTCCCATGGGCCGAATATGTTTGTATATGAACCCATCGACTAAGGTGGGCCGATAGGGTATCATGGGCCAATTCTACAAAGATTGGGCCGGTGTAATTAGGTTGGGCCGATACAAATGTGAGTTAGTGTGTTGGGCCGAACTCAAAGGGCGGTTGAGAGCTGGGCCGAACCTCAAGGACCATGGGCCTATTGGGCCAAATCAGTTGTTATTTGAACTGGGTAAAATCGTTGTGGGCCAAGACAAATATGGTGATCGGCTACGTATTGTCTCGGCTAAGAAGAGGATCACTCCAGCTCTCAAGCAGCGAACCTATGTGGTTTGTTCAGCTAAAGGTTCGTGGTCCCTGAGGTTAACAAGTAGGTTCGCCTTACAGGATCAGGGTTCGGCTAGTGGCTTGATGCGCCCAGGTTCGGCTTGCATGGTTTGGGGGCCTCCGGTTTTGCACAAAAACACTATTTTTAGTGTTTTAATCATAACTTGCTCGTTTTAACTCCGATTTGATCCGTTCAAAATGCGTTGGAACCGAAATGGAATTCTGGACGTCATGAAACAATAAAATCTATATTTTTACAATGAAATTATTGTCGCGTATAATTACGCGTGTTTAATGAAATCACATATATTTGAACGATTTAAACAAACGAACGTAAAACAGTACATGCTTTTGTAGATACATTTCATACATTCTAACATACGTGTGTTGACACGTATGTGACTGCAAACACGATTTAACATTACGAATAACGCGACGTTATTGTAATGACACAGATTTTTCGTAGAAGATTGTCTACGCGAAATTTACGAGTAGTTGATCATTCTATTCACAATTAAAGGTGCGTACACGGCCCCTCTTCTTATTTAATTGTTTTGGGGGAGAAAACATGCGCAAACAAAGCTTTTAGATACATATCACTTGCATAAGTTAGCTGTTTACTATAAGTGCAAACATAGCATTACAAAGCCTTACATTTCGAACCGTTTAGTTTGCCGTAGTGCAAAGCGTGGTGGTTGAAGATAGATCTATTGGGTTTGACAAACCTCACTTGGTAGATGGGATCTACGCATGTGTTTAACTGACCAAACACACATTACTATTGTTTATGCTAGACAATAGGGAAAATGCTATCAAACATTACAACAGTCAGCTTCGGTGTCGACCGCTTATGTAAATAGTACAATGACTAGCTATCATGACTATGCAATGTGTGATTATGTGATCTGCAAACATTATATACAAACAGCTTGTTCAAACAATTGATTCAAACATTTGTGATTATTCATACAAACCTGTGTATGCACCAACCTTTGTGTTGACTTGATTTACATGTTTCCTCATGACACTAAGGTACAAGAACAAGCAAGCATGGACTAGGAGATCGAGTCTCATGCATATCTTACATTACAGTTATTTTGGATTTGAACATTTGAGATTTTGATTTGTAGTTTACAGTTCTCAAACCGTTAACTTTGTTATTGTTTTAAAAACGCTTCCGCAACGTTAGAACTTTGATATTACAGTTTTAGACCAAAGTTATGTTTGAAAAGCATATAGAGGTCTTCGTTATGTCTAATGATCTGAGATCCTGGTTTGTCACGTCCCAAATGGTATGATTCCGTTAGTTGAAAATTGGGGGTGTGACAGATTGGTATCAGAGCCATTGGTTATAGCGAACTAGGTTTGCATTGGTAGACGTAGACTATAACTGTTAGACATTAGACACACTTGCTTACACAATAGTTTGCATAGAAATTACATATGGTATTATGTAACAGACATGAAATTATCACCCACACCTACTAGTGACAAGGAACAACGAGTCGTATCATCATCAGCATCCGAGAAGAGGAGACTTGAGCCAGTGGATGGTACGATTCACTACGATGAGGGGATACTTGTGCAACTGAGGGAGAACGGCCAGTATTGGCAGTGGATCTCTGATCTCATTCGCAGTTGGGTGCGTGAGGAGCAAGTACTTCCGCCATCTACTCGTGACACTACTACTAGTAATTGGACATTACCTACACTGAGATACCCACCAGAGCAAGCATTTGCAGCTTTTGATGCACGTGTGAATCGGGAGATTCACAACATGTGAGAGGCAGCTGGATAGATCACTAGATTACTAGAGGGATGAAATAGGTTCTATGATTCACAAAAACAAGTCAAGGGATGAAATAGGCTCTTTGACTCACTAAAACCAGTCAAGAGATGAAATAGGCTCTATGACTCACTAAAACAAGTCAAGGGATGAATTAGGCCCTACGACTCACTCAAACAAGTCAATGAATGAAATAGATCACTAAGGCTCACTTGAACAAGTCAGGGGATGAAATAGGCCCTATGGCTCACTCAATGAGTCAGCCGATGAAATAAACTCAATGACTCAAACAATACCATTCCTTAGCTTGGGACTATATCTACTAGTTCCACTAAATTCTTAGTTCTGGTAAATGATCTGTCACTCTTTACAACATTGACATTAGTTAACAAGGTTGTGGTTTTAGCCTTGATAGGAAAACATCAATTTTCTTTCTAACATCTCGACAACATTCTTGTAACTCTTAGTACTTCTACATATATGGTTTACAAGGATCACATTCTGAACTCATCAACTGTAAGATGAGAATTCAAACCTAACGTCTTGTCACACTTGAAGTACCACCAAACAAACACTATCACTCGAGTTAAGAAGAACTAGAGTGATCATGCGGGAAAGATTTCCGTTACCGGTACATACGTAAAGGGAAATTACATTATATGAAAACACTGGTGACCTCTATTGTGAGTTAACTATCAACTTCGGAACTTATGAGAGATACATCGACTACAAGGTGGTCAACTCCAAACAACTACACTAACACTCACACAATGAGTGTCTCGACATCAGTTTACATAAGAAAAACACACTCAAGCAAATTGTCTATCCTTGTAGGATCTACACTAGACCCTATAGTAGCATTTAACTCAAGTAACTATCCCTAAGTATTTCTTTGGATAGACTATCCAATCATGCATTATGTGACTATTTTCTTAATCCTAATGTCCTAAATAAACTCTGAATTCCACAAAAACCAAATAGCTCAAGGTAGGAGGAACTAGAATCCTTATGTAAGGTAAATTGACGATCATCATGCGCAACGTAATCGTGAATTTACAGGTACGCATGAATTCTGGCAAATTCTATTGTGAGCCTATTTTTCGAAACGCATACATAAAATATCTGCATATCCTTCATTCTGGTGGTGGTAACGAATTCAGTTAACATATCGGGATTGCAACATAACACTCATCAAATTTCCAACCGTAGTTCTGGTTACCCTGTGTTCATAAAACCCTCACGGTGCGACTTTGCACTTCACTTGGATAGCTTCAAATGTATGTCAAAACATCTACTTGTGAACATCTGTAAAGATTCCCTATCAAACGAAGAATGAAATCTGATTTCATGTGTCTACCGAGCAGAGTTCTCAATGACCACAACAACAACAAGAAACACTCAAAGGATGCTTTGGATGCAAGAAGCCAGGGCATTTCAATTGAACCGCACTGGTAGTAACAACAAAAGGAACGAAAACAATGGTCTGAGGGGACAAGCCTTCATGATCATAAGAAGCATAGAGAAAAGCTCGGCCTCACTGCAAGTACATATGTGATGAACAAATGTTATGATCTGTGTTGTTGGATACTGGAACATAAATGAGCTTTAGATCTAATGAATTTAGTGGAATATTTGCCATAACCTCAACACCATTAGAGGTTGAATATACTGTAGAACTAACTAATGGCAAGTTAGTTGCAGTAGAACATATTCTCAAATGACGTATTCTTGACTTGATGGGTCAAACACTGGACATTGGCCTTATGTCTATCGCATTAGGCAGTTTTGATGTAGTCATTGGCATGGACTGGTTGTCGAAACACCAGGCTGAAATAGTATGCCAGGAAAAGATTGTTCGTATACTCTTTCACATGGAGAGACACTGCATGTACAAGGTGAGAAGAGCAGTACGCCACTGCGTCTCATATCATGTATGAAGGTACACAAATGTCTACGTAAAGGTCATACAGCAGTTATAGCACTTATAACTGAGAAGCCGGTAACTGAGAAGAAGATCGAAGACATCCCAGTAGTTTGTGAATTTCCTGAAGTATTTCCAGAAGACCTACCGGGATTACCGCCTATCAGACAAGTGGAATTTCGAATCGACCTTACACTAGACACAGCACCGATAGCTAGGGCGCCTTATCGACTTGCACCATCTGAAATGCAAGAGTTATCAATACAACTGCAAGAGTTGTTGGATAAGGGCTTTATACGACCTAGTTTTTCACCTTGGGGAGCCCCAGTCTTAATTGTTAAGAAAAAGGACGGGACTTTCCGTATGTGTATCGATTACCGGGAACTGAACAAGGTTACCATCAAAAACCGGTATCCGTTACCTAGAATTGACGATCTGTTCAATCAGTTGCAAGGTTCGAGTTACTACTCGAAGATTGATCTCAGATCTGGTTATCACCAACTCAGAGTCCAGGAGGAGGATATTCCAAAGACAATATTCAGAACGCGCTATGGCCATTATGAGTTCTTGGTCATGCCATTTGGGTTGACAAACACTCCAGCTGTATTCATGGATCTCATGAATCGTGTTTGTAAATCTTATCTTGATAAATTTGTCATTGTTTTCATTGATGACATTCTCATCTATTCTCAGACTGAGGAGGAGCATGCTGAACATCTTCGATTGTTGTTAGAATTACTGAAACAAGAACAACTGTACGCTAAGTTCTCAAAATGTGACTTTTGGATGCGAGAAGTTCAATTTTTGGGTCATATAGTCAATGAAAAGGGCATACATGTTGATCTAGCAAACAATTGAAGCGATTAAGAATTGGGAAGCACCAAAGACCCCTACCGAGGTACGACAATTCCTTGGTTTGGCGGGTTATTATCGACGATTCATTGAGGGTTTCTCCAAGATCGCTCAACCACTTACAGCTCTTACGCACAAGGGAACGAAGTATAACTGGACGGATAAACAGGAAGCTGCATTCCAGTTATTGAAATAGAAACTTTGCAGTGCACCGATTTTGTCCTTACCGGAAGGAACAGAAGACTTTGTGGTGTACTGTGACGCATCTGCACAGGGTTTGGGATGTGTGTTGATGCAACGGGATAAAGTGATTGCTTACGCTTCAAGTCAGCTACGACCACACGAAAAGAATTACACTACTCACGACTTGGAATTAGGAACAATGGTTTTTGCTTTGAAGATTTGGAGGCATTACCTATATGGAACCAAGTGTACCATTTACACTGATCATAAGAGTTTACAACATATCTTTGATCAGAAGGAACTCAATATGAGACAACGACGATGCGTCGAGTTGTTGAATGATTACGAATGCGCAATCAAGTACCACCCGGGAAAAGCTAATGTGGTAGCTGACGCTCTAAGCAGAAAAGACACAACAGAAACAAGACGGGTTCGCGCACTTATGATGATGATACATACTGATTTACCTGACAAAGTATGCAGTGCTCAGCTCGAGGCCTTGGAAAAGGAAAACTTGGTACAGGAATCCTTACGGGGAATGGAGGAACAATTGAATGTCAAACCTGATGGAATTCGTTATTTCATTAATCGACTATGGATACCTTTGCATGGTGGTTTAAGGGAACTCGTGATGGATGAAGCACACAAGTCCAGATATTCAGTCCATCTGGGTTCAGACAAGATGTATCATGACTTGAAGGCACTGTATTGGTGGCCTCACATGAAAGCCGACATTGCTAGGTACGTTAGCAAATGTTTGACTTGTTCGAAAGTCAAAGTTGAATATCAGAAACCATCTGGTTTACTGGAACAACCAGAAATACTGATGTGGAAATGGGAACAGATTTCGATGGATTTCATTACTAAGTTACCCCGTGCACCAAGTGGTTGTGATACGATATGGGTAATTGTTGATCGATTAACGAAATCTGCACATTTTCTAGCAATCAAGGAAACTGACAAGATGGAGAAATTGACTCGTATTTACATCAAGGAAGTGGTAGCACGGCATGGCGTGCCAATCTCTATCATATCAGATCGGGATGCCCGATTCACTTCAAACATTTGGAAATCACTCCATAAGTCCTTGGGAACTCGTTTAGACATGAGTACCGCATATCATCCACAGACTGACGGTCAGAGTGAACGTACGATTCAAACGCTAGAGGATATGTTACGAGCATGTGTAATTGATTTTAGTGACAGTTGGGAAAACCACTTACCGTTAGTGGAATTCTCATACAACAACAATTATCACACAAGTATTCAAGCGGCACCATTTGAAGCATTGTATGGTCGTAAATGCCGTTCACCGGTTTGCTGGGCTGAAATTGGTGACAGTCAAATTACAGGTCCTGAACTAGTACACGAAACGACAGAGAAAATAGTTCAAATCCGGAACCGTATGGCAGCGGCTCGGGATCGACAAATGAGTATGCTGACAAACTTCGTAAGCCGTTGGAATTTCAAATAGGAGACCGAGTTCTTCTGAAAGTATCGCCTTGGAAGGGTGTGATACGATTCGGCAAGCGCGGGAAGCTTAGCCCACGTTACGTAGGTCCTTTTGAGATCCTGAAAAGGATTGGTCCGGTTGCGTATCAACTCAAATTACCGGATGAACTCAGTGGAGTTCATGATGTCTTTCACGTATCGAACTTAAAGAAATGTCTTCCTGATGAGACATTGATTGTACCACTGGGGGAAATACAAGTAGACGAACAATTACGTTTCATTGAAAAACCAGCTGAAATCATGGACCGAGAGGTCAAACAACTTAAATAAAGCAAGATTCCGATAGTCAAAGTCCGTTGGAATTCACGACGTGGACTCGAATTCACATGGGAAAGGGAAGATCAAATGATGAAGAAGTATCCTCATCTATTCAAAATAACAACTACAAACACCGCGAATACACGTTAAATTTCGGGACGAAATTTCCTTCAACAAGGGGATGATGTGATGCGTCACATTTCAACATTTCAGATTTCAAACTATAAGCACGAACACTTTATGCAATTGATTTTGTTACTCACATTTGTGCTACATTACATTCTATGTGCTATATTTCATATGTTACATGTTATGGTAGTACATACATGATTAATTTTCAAATATTTGCTATGTGCGAGGTTGCATAGTGCAAACAGTTGCGAACACTCACTATGTACAAAGTTACATAGCACAGTATGATCAAACACGAACAATCACAGTTAGGTGAACTAACTGGTAGGCATGCAAACAGTACATGGAACGATCACACGTAGGGGTGATGTTGCCAAACATTGAACTTCGAACGATCACATTTAGTTGTGATGTTGCAAACATTGAACTTTGTGTGCGAATACACACAAGTACACAGATTGATCAAGTATTGCACTAACACGTACACTTTGAACACACAAGTACTGTCCTAACTACTTCTAACATTTAACAATTTTCGGGACGAAAATTCCTTCAACAAGGGGATGATGTGACAATCCGGCAATTCCGAGTTAACCCCGTTAACCAAATATTAACATAAATGATACGGAATCGCATAATATCAAACTTTACGGATTAAACTTGAACAAAATAGTTCCAAAAACACTTACACAACAAGAATTAAACTTGTGATTAACCAAAATGCACAATTTTGACTTTAGAAAGTCAAAATTCGTTCATAATCATGAGGGAAACTCAAAATTTAGTTAATACATTGTAATTAACTGAATTAAATCAGTTTTTAATCATCACCTTAATGATTATTAATAGCTAACGTACGTTATTGATCCATTAATTATTGAATTAAACCAAAGTAACATCTAAATGCTTGAAACCGTAACTAACCATCATCAAAGTTATGTAATCTGAAGTAAATCAGTCGAATTGAACCTCCCTACACCTCAATCGGCACCTTTAGGATCTTCTTCATACACCAATTCGACTCAAGAGGCTACGAGGAAAGGAATTCGATCGAGAGCCGGCCGAATAGCAAGCCTTTAGTCGATCTTTATCGATTCAACATCAAAAACAGGTAAAACCGACTCCTACAGAACCTAAAAACTCCGACTAAGCAAACCCATATGTTAATTTCATGTCTTAACATCGACTTAATGGATTTCGATTTCTAGGGTTCATCACGAAGAACCATTTGGGGGTTTTTACTCAAAAGAGTTTAAAAACTAAATTAACCTATACGGAGAGCTTCGAAAATGTCTCTATAACGAAATCCCTAAGTTAGTTTTATCAAACAACAAGGAATTGAAGGATTTCGATTTCTAGGGTTTATCACATAAACGGTTTTGGGGGTTTCAATTCAAACGAGTTTGATAACTTAATTAAACACTACAGTGAGATTCGGAAACATCATTTTAATGAAATCTCTACATTAATTTTAACAAACAACAACTAATTACATGATTTCGATTCTAGGGCTCTTAAGACAAAAACGAATTGGGGATTTTGCTTTGAACGAGTTTAATACTCAAATTAAACTATGTAGGCAGGTTCGAAATATGTTATTTAATAAAAACCATATGATTTTATTGAGTAAAAATAACGAATCTGAAGGATTTAAATCAAGGGAATAGGTTTTGGGTTCGAATTCGATTTGGGGTTATGAAACCCTATGATTTTGCTGAAATAAAGAAATTTAACACACAGTTAAACTCGCTTGGATCTCTGGAACCAAAGCCCTATGATTTCGGGATCGATTAGATTCGAATTGGGGCTCAATTTGGATTAATGGGTTCGGTCAAGGAAGAACAATGGGAATTGGGGCTTTCATAACTTAAAACAAATTGAAATGGATTCATATTGCGAAATCATAGCAAGCTGAGTTGGTGGTGTGCGTGTGCAAGGACTGGGAGGTCACGGGTTCGAACTTGGGGGCCTCCGGTTTTGCACAAAAACACTATTTTTAGTGTTTTAATCATAACTTGCTCGTTTTAACTCCGATTTGATCCGTTCAAAATGCGTTGGAACCGAAATGGAATTCTGGACGTCATGAAACAATAAAATCTATATTTTTACAATGAAATTATTGTCGCGTATAATTACGCGTGTTTAACGAAATCACATATATTTGAACGATTTAAACAAACGAACGTAAAACAGTACATGCTTTTGTAGATACATTTCAGACATTCTAACATACGTGTGTTGACACGTATGTGACTGCAAACACGATTTAACATTACGAATAACGCGACGTTATTGTAATGACACAGATTTTTCGTAGAAGATTGTCTACGCGAAATTTACGAGTAGTTGATCATTCTATTCACAATTAAAGGTGCGTACACGGCCCCTCTTCTTATTTAACTGTTTTGGGGGAGAAAACATGTGCAAACAAAGCTTTTAGATACATATCACTTGCATGAGTTAGCTGTTTACTATAAGTGCAAACATAGCATTACAAAGCCTTACATTTCGAACCGTTTAGTTTGCCGTAGTGCAAAGCGTGGTGGTTGAAGATAGATCTATTGGGTTTGACAAACCTCACTTGGTAGATGGGATCTACGCATGTGTTTAACTGACCAAACACACATTACTATTGTTTATGCTAGACAATAGGGAAAAGGCTATCAAACATTACAACAGTCAGCTTCGGTGTCGACCGCTTATGTAAATAGTACAATGACTAGCTATCATGACTATGCAATGTGTGATTATGTGATCTGCAAACATTATATACAAACAGCTTGTTCAAACAATTGATTCAAACATTTGTGATTATTCATACAAACCTGTGTATGCACCAACCTTTGTGTTGACTTGATTTACATGTTTTCTCAGGACACTAAGGTACAAGAACAAGCAAGCATGGACTAGGAGATCGAGTCTCATGCATATCTTACATTACAGTTATTTTGGATTTGAACATTTGAGATTTTGATTTGTAGTTTACAGTTCTCAAACCGTTAACTTTGTTATTGTTTTAAAAACGCTTCCGCAACGTTAGAACTTTGATATTACAGTTTTAGACCAAAGTTATGTTTGAAAAGCATATAGAGGTCTTCGTTATGTCTAATGATCTGAGATCCTGGTTTGTCACGTCCCAAACGGTATGATTCCGTCAGTTGAAAATTGGGGGTGTGACAGTTCATATGATTTTGGTATTTGAAAATAGTTTTGCAAACCTTTTTGGGTAAAACCTTAACCTCATTATCAACACCTGTATCATCCAACTCGGTATGCTTATATATAGGGCATACCCCTGAGTCGAGCCTACGACCCTCCCAGACGCCGTCCCACCACATACTAAGTAGCATAGGACATTGTTGTTAATGATAATTAAGCATTTTACCTACCATTCCCTCCTATGATCATCTGAGATTTAAAGCACTCTGTTTAACAGTTTTTGATATCCACCCACTTCTATGTTAAAAGACTAGATTTCCATAATTTGAAATAAAAATGTTTTACTGGGTTCACCATGTCTTCATGATTTTCCAAAAGCAATTATAGAAATAAAATGTTAAATGTTTAATTAAATAAATAAATAAACAATTACATGCAACTAAGACATGATGATTGGGCCTTATTTGACTCAATCAATTAGACTTAGTTGTTGGTGGTTGTCCAAGTTGTACCCTCGCACACGTGACCCATATCAGGCAGGACTCACAAGGAGCCTACCTGAGCGTGACGGGATTTTAATGATGCCCATACAGCTTGACCCAATGGTCTACTGTACATGAAGGGACTTTACGGATATCCTTTGATTTCTTGATCGTCCTTGATTCTCTTGATTTTTGATATTGATTTCATTTGATCGTTCACGTTATTGCCCGAATAGCCTGACTACAAGAGTCTACTATTTATGAAGGGACTTTATGTGTGTTACACATGATCTTGATTTCTGTACAACTGACATCCACCTTAACTCAAGTATTAATGATTTCATTAGATTTTAATGATTTCTTTATTCAATGATTCACACACACTTTTGATTTCTGATTCCTTGAGTTCTCTTGATTTGATCTTTAGAATTTCCATGATTTCACCATGATCTTAGATTCTTGATTAAGATTCAGAGTTTATTGATCACACACTGGATTTGATTCCAAAGCATTTGATCTTTAGTTTTTGGTTCTTTTGATTTCACTTTGAGTTTAGATTCTGGAATTTGAACTCGATGGACTAATGGTTTATTTAGCGTTTTAGAATTTAAAGTATTACTCATAAGAGTAATTTAATTAACTTGCTTAATTAACTTGTTAGTTAATTCCGCATAATAATTACCTAGACACGAGTCTAGGAGTATAACAATCATATATATGTAAAACATATAATAAATAAAAGCATTTAAGTAAACAATTTAAATAAAACAGTTTACGCATGCTTCTCAGCCCCGCGTTTTAAAACAAAAATGTTAGAAAAGGGGCAATGAACTCACATGTGCTGCTCTGAAATGAATTACCACAAAAGATATGCGCGCTCTTTGATTGTTGCCTAAGTATCTTCGGTCCCTGAGTTGTTTTAAAAGAATTCAAATACGATAAGTACATACGGTAGTTTTCGTAACTAGGGTTTGGTCTCGGTGTGCAACTACGTGTCCTAGATTGCTAATGTGTTTCTAAGACTTCATCTAACTTGGTCTAACTTATTACCCAGTAGTAACCCTAAATCCACCTTAATCATTTAAAGCCTTTAATCAATATTTTAGATTATCTCATTTTAGGTTAGAAAAACATCATTTAGTGTAATTTAATATAGTTATTAGTTTAATTTCCTTTATTCAATACTTAATTAATTTAAGTGAAAACTACTTAAAATATGATGGGCTTAGTTTAAGCCCATTGGGCCTATATGGGTCCGTTATTAGACTTTGATTTACCCATGTGTTCACAAGTGTCTTGAACCCAAATAATGTTTTACATAAACTCTGGTTTAGGCTATAAAGCGATCTCTAAAAACTCATGTTAGTGAAAACCCTAGTCTAAGGTTTTCCTTAAATACTTTCTTGTGTTCTAGACTAATTTCACTTGATATCACCCATGATTTCTTGTTAACCCAAATGTTTGAACTTTGTGTACTCTAATATATTAGCATATCATAGAACCCGAAACCACAAGTGTTGAACTCAAGATGATTCCCCACAACTTTCGTTTGAATGATCCTAAGATTTTGTGAAAACTCCTATATTCCTCCCATGCACACACACATTCTCATTCGATTCCCATGCACGCCCCACGTTTACCCCATGCACTCACACCCTTCTATCCGACTTGCCCCATGGTCGACCGAATCAGGGTTTGATTCGGTGGTACTCTTAGCCGAAAGAGAAGGTGGCGAAAGAGCATGGCTGATTGAATGGCTTGCCCGACTGAGTGGTGGTCGGATGAAGGCAACTTGGCGATCGAATGAAGCTGGTCGAATGGATTGGGAATGACTGCTTCGGCCGAAAGACTGGATGTCGGTCGAATGAGATGTGGCCGAATGAGGTCCTCTCATTCGTGGGTCATTCGGCGAATGGGGTGGAGCTAGCCATTCGGCGGCCTGAAAGTCTTGGCCATTCGGCCTGTTAACCCACGAGGAGCAGCCATGGTGCTCGAGTCAATCAACCGTGGTTCCTCCCAACCCTTGTACCTACACACTCTTGAAATGTTGTGGTGAAGTTCTAAGGTTTGAAGGAGTGTAAATCGGTTACTTTAAGGGTTCGAACCTAAGGGTTTGAAAACCCTAAAAATCGCAACAAAAAGTTGGTTTTTACCTCAAATATGACGGATAAAAGCTTAGATCGGTTGTACTTTCATGTTCTACAAGTGGTGGTGGTCGTTTAGACACCAAGAACGCGAGATTTCATCAAGAAATGGGTGAGATCTAGAGATTTGAAGTTTGAATTTCTAGAGAGAGAGTGAAAACCGGGAATAAGGGTTTAGAGAGAGAAAGTGGAGAGATTAAATGAGAAAGATGACTCATTTCAGGTATTTTTACCCCGGGCGAGTTCGGGTTCGTTTCGGTTGCTCGATTTCGCGTAAAGTGTCGGTTTCGTTTCGTTCTCATGACGAAACGTCTCGGTTCTAAAATAAAGTTAATGAAATTATTTTAGGTTATGATTCCTAATAAATTAACTAAATATCTTCTGTTTATTTGAAATTTACAAAAATATTTAATTTATTGATCAATAATCGAATAATACAGTCGTCGCGCGTATTCGTTCGAATCGTCACCCGTACGAACACTGCGATAACTATACTTTTCAATCTGGTTTTCTAATTATCGGATATCATTCAGAACGTTAAACTTTCAGATGTATTCGTACAGATCGTCACCTATACGAATAATCCGTCGATTTAGCATTCACATAACGACATTCATTTTGTTTTGTTCTGTAAAGCCTCGCATACGTTTATACATAATAAAATCCTAACAAATAATCACATGATGGTTCTGTATTGCCAGGTAATTATCTGACTGATGAACCATGTGTCTGAGTTTCGTTTCTGAATTGAGTCTGAAACTGTACTATGATAACATAAAGTGATAATGATATATGAACAAGAACTGGTATGTGTACTTAATTTACTGTTCATTTTACTGTACCGATCACTGTTCCAGTGACGTTTTCGGCACTGATGTTACACATATTACTTCTTACTGATGTTTATATATCAAAGGTGGTTATATTGCTTTTACAGGTGATAAAGGTAGATTCATCACTGGAGAAGGAATTCTGTCAAATGGTCAAGTTTCGTTTGATAAAGTAAATTTTGTGAAGCAGCTTGAGAATAATCTATTGTCTGTGTCATAAATTTGTGACAAGAAGTACAAAGTATTGTTTGACGATACAAAATGTTATATTCTCAAGTATGACATCACGATTCCTGATGAATGGATCCTTCTGTCAGCTCCAAGGAAACATGATCTATATGTTCTTAATATGGCCACAGCCTCAGCTTCATCCTCTTCAGCTTCATGCTTTATGTCTAAGGCTTCTGAAAAAGAGTCTATCTTATGGCATAAGAAGCCATCTAAGTCTCAGGAAGATGAACCATTTGGTTCATAATGATTTGGTTGATGGAGTAAGTCTAAAGAATTTCAAGTTGTCTGGTGTTTGTATTTCTTACAAAAAGGGAAAGCAGACCAAGCGTTCTCACAAGCAAAAGAATGCCACACAATCAATGTTCCATTTGAGCTTTTTCACATGGATCTGTTTGGTCCTGTCAACCGTAAGAGTATAGCCGGTGATCAATACTATTTGGTTATTATTGCTGATTTTTCTATATACTCTTGGGTTTTCTTTATAAAGGAAAAGTTAGAGACTTTCGATTGCATTCAAGTTTTAGTTACTAGATTGGAGTCTTTGTACAAGTTCAAAGTTGGGATGTTCAGAACTGACAACGGAACGGAATTCAATAATCATAACATGGAGACATTCTGCAATGAATGTGGTATATTACATCAGTTTAGTGCTCCCTATGTCCCGCTAGATAAATGGTGTTTCTGAACAGAAAAACAGGACGTTGATTGAGGCGGCTCGTATTACGCTTGCTGATTTACCCGTACAATTCGTTAACTCATGATTGTAGAATCCTTAAAGAAAGACCCTAGTCTACATTGCACTTATTTGAACTTATCATTCATGTAAAATACAGATGCACGACATAGCCGGCAAAAAGATAAAAATAAAATAAAAACAAAAACACAAATGAAATCGACGTGAAATTAAATTAGAATGACTAGAAAGTGCACCTAGAAAATGTCCAGGGACCATTTATGTAACTCGTCACCGAACACACTAGCCAACACAGACGCCGATAATCAACCGAATTACCCATTAAAGCCGACGCAATCCATACCCTGTAAAAGAGTTTCTGAATGCGAGAGCTAAATTCCATGAAACCACGGGTTGCATTCTTCGTAACCTTATTATTCATAATTTCACAAGCTTTCATCTATACAGTTTTGTCAGAAGGCGTCAGTTTTCGAGAAGCAAAACAACTGAGAGATGAGGTAAAATTTAATTTATTTTTTGATAATTCATATTGTGTAGTTAGTTGTTCAAGATTTGATACTCCTCATGTTAAGAAGCTAAAAGGGTTTATGATTATTGCCAATTCCCAATTTGTTTTTACTATCCATGTTCTTGATTTGATGTCCGATCACAAAATGGTAAGAATTATTTGATTTCGATAAAAGCTATAAAAACGACTTTTGCTATGGGAGATCTTGTTTGGTTTTGGAAGGAGTATTGATTTGATGATAATAGGGGTATTTAGATGTATTTACAGAGATTGAAGTTGTGATAATCCTTTTTGATGGTGTTATTCACAAATTCTTGTTTTTTAGGAACTATTTTGATAATTTGATGCAGCCAGTATTATCCAAAACTGATTATTTTGCCCCAAATAATTAAAATAAATAAATAATTAAATCAAGGGCATAAAATGTTTACCCAAACACTACATTGATGCTTCATAAAATCATTACCAAACACACCCTCGATGCATGTTACATACAAGGCATGTAATTCAGGTTAGTGGAATGTTTTATCATGCATTTAATGGATATATGGATCATGCTTTCCCACGCGATGAATTAAAGCCTCTATCCTGCGAAGGAGAAGACACCCTTGGTGGCTATGCACTAACTTTGGTAACTGTTTTCTTCTAATCTGGAAAGCTTTTTATTTACCACTTTTTGGTTACTAAAATGATTTTGTCAATACAGATCGACTCCTTAGACACCTTGGCTTTGCTTGGTGACAAAGACCGCTTCACTTCTTCCGTTGAATGGATTAGTAAAAATCTTAGATTTGATATTGTGAGTATTGACTTACCCTTTTCTTGTCAACAGTTTTTTTATTTTATGTTTTTTCCCATTGTATAAAAAATTTACAAAATTTAAATTTATGGAGTGGAAAATAGTGAATATATGGCTTATCTGCATGATCAGATTCCCTATCAATTATTTTTGTATGCTTTGAGTCAATAATTTAACATTGCATTTCTTTGGATATCGATGTCCAAATATATTTGTGTTATTAACTATGTTGCAGGAAGATTATTCAATTTATATTATTCTGTTAAAATTTAATTTTTATCAGTGCAGTTTAAAACACTTACGGGAGGTCTCAGCCATGATCTCTATTAGTGTTTTGTTCAAATTTAAATCTGAAAGTTGAATTACTCCTACAGAACAAAACAGTATCCTTGTTTGAAACTACAATTCGGATCCTTGGAGGTTTGATTTCTGCTCATCTTATTGCAAGCGATTATTCTACGGTATTTGCTCTTGTTATAGTGTTTGTGTGTGTCTTCTAATTATTGGCAGAGGTCCTTTAAAATACCATGCTTTTCAATGATTAAACTAAAATATTTCTGAATTAAAAAATGACAGGGTATGCGAATTCCCTCATATGATGATGAACTTCTTCACCTTGCTGAGGATCTGGCTCGTAGATTATTACCTGCATTTGACACCCCAACAGGTTTCATGATTTCTTTACTCATGGTTATTAAGTTCTGCAAATATCTTTATAATGGTTCAATTTACACGCAAAATAGTTACACTACAATAAAATTTTCAAGCTATCTGCTGCAGGAATTCCATATGGATCTGTTAATCTATTGCATGGAGTTGATGAAAATGAAAGTAAGGTAGGGCTCCGTCTTCAAACAGTATCACATATTAATATAAATAAATATGTATGTTATAGTAAAGTCACTAAACAGAATTCTAAATGGAACACATTGTTTCCTGTGACCTATTTCTCGTTAGAATGCTTTAAAACTAACAACAGCCAAACACAGTGTTTTAAAACTAACAAGTTACTTATTTTTTAATGAGTTGCTTTTTCTTCTAATTCTTATTTCTATTGTAAGTAGATTATAACATTATTATTATTATTTATTTATTTAGATAACATCTACAGCTGGTGGGGGTACGCTAACGTTAGAGTTTGGGGTGCTTAGTCGATTAACAAATGATCCTGGTAAGTTTATTCATCTGTCATACATCCGTTAGAAGTTAGGATTCTTAATACTTCGTGCTTGATCCTTAAACAACTTAAATTGATTGCAATCACTTTGAATGCCCCTAACTTTATTTTCCTCTAATATTTGTTTTTCCCTAGTAATTAAAATCCCTTGCATTAAAAAAGTTGCTTTTCTTGCTTAGTTTTTGAGCAAGTTACCAAGAATGCAGTCCGAGGAATATGGGCTCGTCGTTCCAAGATAAATTTAGTTGGTGCACATATTGATGTGTTTACTGGTGAATGGACTCAGAAGGTGAGCATCCATCCCCCATCCCTGTGGAAACAAAAATAAAGAAAAATAGAAGTATAGAACTGATAATATTATTATTAATTAATGACTATATATACTTCTTTTCTTTTATTATTCTTAAATTTAGCTTTCCATTCACGTACTTATTCATTTAAATTTGCTCTTATTTCTAAATTGTACGACGTCTAAACTTGTGAGTTTCTTCTAGGATGCGGGAATAGGTACAAGTATTGACTCTTTCTATGAATATCTTTTGAAGGTATGTTTGGTGCAAAATTCAAAATCATTAGAAATATGTTACCTAGGGAAAGTGAAAGTTGCATGAAATAGCAAGATACTAACACTTTTGCTAAAATTTTGGTCATTTGGCGCATGATTATCAAGAGATCAAGATTATCCAAGGCATTTGAATTTAAATTTGAATATTTATCTTTTTACTTATCATTTTCTTTAGGTTGTTACTTGTTAGGATCTGGTATAAATATTAGGGTTGTTTTTTTGAAGTTGATAATAAGTGATAAACAATGAAACTCTGGACTTTTATAGAAAAACTTTCCACGACTCTTTCTGATCTTTTATTAATTTGAAAACTGATTACAAAGAAGAGAAATTCTAATCCTATTTATAGGAAGAAAACATAAACTAATTCTCCTAAATGTTGGACCAATCTTGTATTTATTTATTAGTTGAAGGTGTATTAGTGAAGTTTATTTATTTATTTTGTTTTTCCTTAAAATAGGCAGATTTATTAGAGATAAAACTTTGACTTTTTGGTTTATGTTTTAGTTTAAATAGGGGTTTAGGTTTATGGTTTTAATTGTACCAATCTTTCAATCAATAAAATTCTGTGTTTTTTCTTTGATTCATCTTGTTTGGGTTATGGGAATTAACATCAGAAGCTTCAATTGGTATCAGAGCTTGGAAAGCTCATACCTGCGATCGGTAATCCACTGTCGGGGAAGGACAATCAGGTCGTTCTCGTGATCAGAAACCAGATTGGCGAGGAACAGCAGTGGTCGGCAATCACGATCGACGAAGAAGCTACAGTCGTGGTCGACAATTACTTATCGGTGTGATTAGGGGCTGATTAACGTCGATCCAAGCGAGAATCAGGAAGGATAGTCCGATTCCCTTTGTAATCATCTCAGTCGTGAACAGCAAGCATGGCTGTTTGTGCGGCAGGTAGAAACCAACGAATCTGGGTGCAGAAAAACGAGATCGGCAGGGCTGAAGAAGTCGTTTGCAACCAGGGAGACAGGAAAGCAGGGGCTGGTCGTGTTGGTGATCAATAGCAAGGGCAGATTGATCAGGGAGGTGTTCACAAGAGGGTTGGATTTCTTGGATCAAGCAGCAAACTTTGAGGTGTAAGCAGATCTGATCGGGATTATGGCTCAACCTGAAAATCAAGCCATGGTCACTGTTAAGGAGAATAATACCATGTCTCTTCAATGCCCAGTTTTGTCTTCCACAAATTACACGGTATGGGCTATGAGGATGCGAGTTATTTTTAATGTTCATGGGGTGTGGGAGATGATAGAACCTGGAACAAACTTGGATGCTAAGAAAAACAACATTGCAATAGCTCTTTTGTTCCAAGCCATGCCTGAAGAACAAATATTGCAAATAGGAAATCTTCAAACCGCAAAAGAGATGTGGGGAGTTCTTAAAAATCGTCACTTGGAAGCGGATCGGATTCGAGAGACAAGACTTCAAACTCTAATGAGAGAGTTTGAAAATCTAAAGATGAAGGATCAAGGTGTAATTGATGATTTTGCTAACAAATTATCCGAGTATGCATCTCGAGCAAACTCACTTGGCTCGGTTATGGATTTATTGTTGAATTCCAAGATAAGATTTAGCTTCTTCTAACAATTTACTTCCCGGAACCCGAATAGGAGCAGATATGTCGTGGGAAAGTTCTTCCAATCCGATGCAACAAAATAAAGCATCAGTTCCTCGTTTCTCTGTGCCCGCCTTATAGTGAATGTCAAAGTCATATCCTAAAAGTTTCGCAACCCAATTTTGTTGATCAGATGAAGATATTCTTTGTTGTAATAAAAAATTCAAACTTTTCTGATCGGTACTAATTGTGAGAAGAGTGCCCAATAAATAGGGTCGCCAACATTGAACCGCCAACACTAGAGCCATCAATTCCTTTTTCATAAGCGGATTTACTCAGATTGCGATCACTAAGGGCTTTATTAAAATAAGTGATTGGTTTACGATGTTGCATTAAAGACAGTTCCAATACCACCTCCTGATGCGTCACACTCCACGACAAATGGAACATTGAAATCCGGTAATGCTAAAATCGGAGCTGTGATAAGAGCTTGCTTCAATTGTTCAAAAGCATGGTGTGCCGATGGGGTCCATTGAAAAGCATCCTTCTTTGTCAAATCTGTTAAGGGCTGCGTGATGCTGCCATAGTTTTTGACAAACTTGCGGTAATACCCTGTTAAGCCCAAAAAGCCCAAAGACCTTTAACATTCGTTGGAATTGGCCAATTCAACACAACCTCTACTTTTGATGGATCCATCAAAACCCCATATTAATTAATGATATGCCCTAAATACTCCATCGATTGTTTCCCAAAAATGCATTACAACGATTGACCTGAAACTGATGTGTCGACAACAATTGTGGAACATAATGTAAATCCATGATATGAGCTGACCATGAAGGGTTGTAGCCCAGGATGTCCTCAAAATATTACCAATGAATTACATAACAAGCGTCGAAAAACATCATTCATATTTGACTGAAAAGTAGCCTGAGCATTCATAAACCCAAAAGGCATAACTAAATATTCATAGTGGCCATAATGCGTACAAAAAGTGGTTTTCTCAATGCTATCAGGGTGCATGCGAATCTGGTTATGCCCAGATTTGAGATCAATTTTGGAAAAAAAATTGCTCCATGTAGTTCATCAATTAACTCATCCGCCATTGGAATCGGAAACTTATTGGGAACCATAGCATTGTTAAGAGCTCCATAATCCACTCACAACCGCAAAGTAGTATCTTTTTTCCGCACTAATATTACCAGACTGGAATAAGAACTTTTACTTGGGCGAATGATGCCAAGTTGTAAAAGGTCTCTAACTTGTCTTTCAATCTAATCTTTTTGGGCATGTGGATAACGATAAGGCTCTTACGCAAATGGGATCAGATGTGGATAACACAATTCGATGGTCATGCGTACGAATAGGGCTGTCCAAAATACTCATCACTCGACGCTCGCTCGATACTAGCTTGGAAAAAGCTCGAAAAAAGCTCGTTCGAGTTTCGCTCGGTTTTAAACGAGCCAAGGTAAGCTTGCTCTTCGCTCATTTGCCTCGCTCGTTTTGGCTCGCTCGTTTTGGCTCGTTTTAGCATAACTAAATTATATATATGTATATATAAAGTGATATTAAATTTTTTTATTAACACTAACATGTTACAAGTTTTTAAAGATGAATAATGTTGTTAATGTATTTGAACTATTAAATAATGATGTTGATGAATTATTCAAACATTTTAAACATTTTTTATGTTCTCATACTATGACAATTTCTAATTTTTGAACTTCATTTTTGTTTCGGATTTGTATGTGGTTGATATTGTTTTCTAATTATTAAGTTTGAAATAGATATAAATATTTTGAATTTGTATTAAATTTTATTTTGAAACCGAGTCAAACCGAACCAAGCCGAGCCGCTCGGTTTTAAAATGAGCCGAGCAACGAGCACAACATTTGGCTTGAATTTGAAAATCCAAACCAAGCCGAGCCGCTCGGCTTATTAACGAGCCGAGCACGAGCATACCCTCGCTTGGTTCGGCTTGTGAGCAGCCCTACGTACGAATAGGGGGAGTGATGTCGGTATCTTAAATATATCCTCAAAGTAAACAAAGGGAACAATTAAAGCTTCCTGGTCGGCCCTCGATAAAGAAAGTAAGGCATAATCCAAAGGTGTTGGCAGTCGTGTAGGAACTAAGTGGGATGCTTTTTCACAAGATAACCTATACTGATGTAATGCAGCAGGGGTGGGCTGTCCATCCCTAAATCCTTATAGTTGGACTGGATTTCCTGTATACATAAAATGCATCCATGAATGATGCCAATCATGAACTACTTCACGCAAAGATCGTAACCACTTTAATCCCAAAATAAAATCCAAGGTTCCCCGTATCAAATACCAATGCATCAAACGAAATGCACATGGACCTACCCTGACCGAAAATGCAACACATCATTCGTTCACAAAAACGAAATGCCCATCCCCCAACTTGATTTTTATGCTCTTAAAAGTAGAAGGCAACCCCATAGCTGCCACCAATTTGCTAGAGATAAAACTATGGGAAGCGCCATTGTCAACCAACATATACACCACAATGCCCCATAAAGCTGCTTCCAATTTCATCGTCACAGCTCCTCCATGAACATTGAAGGAGCCTTCAAATTCCAACACCATGGATGTTCCTTGAACCGCTTCAATCGGTGATTCCTTCACTCTTGAAGAATTGGAGTCCATCATAAAAGTTTGGCCAATAGGTAAGTCTATCTCATCATCACCTAACAAAAGTATTTGTAATTTTCCTTTAGGACATTTATGAGCTAGTTCACAGTGAGAACAAAATCCTTTTTCAGCAATCCTCCCATTTAGTACGAGATAACGAGCGAACTCCACGGTCAGGACCGGCACGCGGATCTGAAGAAGTGGCAGAAGAGGTTTTGGGAAGTAGAAAAGGAGAAGAAACCCTGACAATTTGGAAAAGCCCGATCTGCAACTTTAAACCATAGATTTTTTGGGCTAACCACGACCCAACTAAGAAAAACCATCCACCAAGCCAAATTGATACGGACCAGTATTTGTGAGATATTGGAAACGTGATAAGGAATCCTTCCCGGATGTTGGCCGGAGCATCACCTCCACATCCTTGGCCAAATACATCGCATCTAAACAGGATTGAGGAAGATGAAGACGCACCCATTTTTTCACATCTTCCTTCAGTTTGGCGATAAAATATCTTAAAGCTTAAGAATCGGATAAACAGGGTACCAAGGAAAGAAGATAATCGAAATCATCAATGTAATCCAAAATTGAATCCGATTGTTGTATGGAAGCCAATTGCTCGTATGGATTTTGAGTTTCCAATCCACTAAATCATTACAGTAATTCACATTGAAACTCAATCCAAGACAGAGAAGAAAGAACCTGAGAGATAATCGTAAACCAATGTTGAGCGAATAATTGAGCTAATTGCATCCGCAATTCATATGATGTACTGTTGATGTCAAAATAGAGATTAGCCTTATGAATTCATCTTTGAGGATCAAATCCGATAAACTTTGGTAATTAGATTTTCTTCACAACCCATGGAAGTCCATCAGAGTCTTTGATGATCCCGGTCACTTGCTGAAATTGGAAAAAACCTCACCAGGCTATACAGAAGTATTCATTGGTTTTTTCCCATGAGTTTCATCCAAGCCAAAATGACTTTCGAAATTCACTCCACGACATTTAGCAGCGAAAGTGATTCCTTCATCTCCACGACATCCTGCTAAAGTTGAATAATCTATTGATCATGCACATTAAGACGATAAGTTTGATTCACCATGGTTGAATCGGAAGAACAATCAAACGCACGACAGGTCTGGGGCAGGTCGGACCAATGATACGATTTGTATAAATTGTAAGGTAATACACACACAATATAAATCCTAAAAATTTTAGGAAGAATAGGGAAGGAACTTTCATTCAATGAGGAAGATTACAAAAGATTGTCCAGGGATATCACCCTCTCTGTACATAATGCAGGTCACTAACTTATAACTAACTTCCCAATAGTCCCCTTTCTTCCTGTTTCCCTTCTATTAATACTACTATCATTTTAAGACTATTGAATATTTCCCATTGTACCCCTTCTAGAATTGACCAAAGTCACTTTGGGTTTACCAATTGCATTGTTATCACTTTGGTTATCAATTTTAGCATGTAAGCAAATTGCTAGTTTGAATCTCGATCTTATACAACCTGTTTGAAGTTCTTGGAACTTTCATCAGCAGTTTTCCGTCTTCTTAAAAAATCCTCAAGCTTTGCTGCTTCATTATGGTCTCACAACTTGCCTCAATGGTCTGTCCGATACTAATTATATTGCTTCTCAAGGATGGGATGTAATATACATCTATCAAGACCCTCTGATCACCTGTTTTGCTTTCAAAGATGTCTCATTTCCCTTTTATTTCAACTCGATACCCAAGCCCAAAACTTACTTGACCAGCCGTGCTTCTGTCAAGTTTTGTAAATAAATCTTGGTTCCTGGTCATGTGGTTGCTAGTGATTTTGAGACATACCTTTGTGGCAAGACACGTTCTTCATTTTGAAGGATGAACTCTGAATGCTTTTCTGTTCAGGCTGCCATGTATAGTACATGTTTGAATTGTCTTGTTGTACCTAGTTTAGATGGTTGTGCTTTGTTTTTATCTTGGTTGGGCAGTTTGAAGAAAAGTGATCAAGGCCATCATACCCGTAGCACTTGATATTTGATCGATCCTTCTTCTTTTGCTGGTTCATGGGCTGGCCGTGTTCTTGGTCTCTTCCCCGACAGTATTTCCCATGACCTCTACCTCAGCCATGAGAGTCCTGCCCATGTGAGCCTCTACCCGTTCCATAACCTTTTTTGTTTTTGTCTTGTCAATCTTCATAGGACATGAGAAGTTGATCAGGTTTTGTACCTAAGGCTTGCTGATTTAACATTGTTCTTTCCTCAAAGGCTTTGAGTCTCCCGATTGCTTCTTGGAAGGACATAGAATTGAGATATGCAAATTGCTCAATTGCAGCGATGATTGCTATAAATTTTTCGGGTACATAACCCAATAGCTTTCTCACAAGTGTCTTTTTCTTCAAACACAAATCCAAGGTGGTTAACTTTTGACACAAGCTAACTAATCTTTGTCACGAAGTCATCAATTGTGTCACCATGTTTCATCCTTAGTTATTCGAAATCTAATTGTAAGGTCTGTATTTGAGCTTCTCTAACTCGTTCGGCACCAACGAAATGGTTCTTCAAGGCAGCCCAGATTTATTAGGTTGTGGTGAAGTGTGCAACCTGCATCACAATCTCTTCTGGAATAGCTTGAAACTATTAGAAGACAAATGAAAGAAATAGTATGCAATATTCAAGTAAGTGCAGAAACTGTTTGGAACATACCAATAATACATGCATTCGATTAACATTAAAGTCTGTACATGCGAGGCTTTTTATAGCCATCTAATGACAGTTAATATGGCTGGTAATTACAGTTAAGAGGGCGCCACGTAACTAACTTTTACCTACTAACTAGACTTGACAATGCTAACCTTTTAATCTTACTTAGTTATACAATAGTTCTTTTGACCTGTCAAGATGTAAAACTTATATTTCTAACAATTCCCCCTCCCCTAAGTTTGACATCTTAACACAATAAACTTCGTCATATAGCTGGTCTGCATCTGGTGGCCAGTCTCAAACCGCTTGAAGCTTCCTTTTCTTGAATGGTAAGTTGTTATCCTCTTTGAGTCTTGATTTTTCTTTGTATTGCTCCTTTGAATCGCTTTCTCTTATTTCAAACGTGTATGTGCCCTGCTGCTCCTTCCTTCCTTTCATGTTCTTGGAAAACAATTCCATTAAATCAAGATATTAATTGTAAATAAGCATAAATTTATATGCTTTACTTGAATCTAGCCCCATATCCGAATGACTCATGCTTATGGCCATTCATACGAATGACTCATGCTTATGGCCATTCATACTATTAGTCATATTAAATAGTTCATAAGTATCATAATTAGTCATATTAAATAGTTCATAAGTATCATAATTAGTCATATTAAATAGTTCATAATTATCATAAATTATGTATTAATGTTGAGTCTGTTGGTCTTTCCTAAAGGCTTTACATCCTCTAGATCTAAGCCTATATATTCTCTTGTATTCTCACATTATAGTGAATAATAATAATACAAAGATTGTTACCATTTTATTACAACACAAGTACATTTAACTTGGTATCAGAGCAAGGTGATACCGTCCGATCGTCATCCTCGCCGTCATCTACGATCGGGAATTTCTCAGCCGTCATCTTCGACCGGCTCTTCTCACACCCATATGGCTCTCCTTGCTTCATTTTCTCAGGTTGACAAAACAACCCACAACTCTCACAAGTTTGGATTCAAGCTTTCTCCCACAAACTATGGCTATTGGAAAGCCATGCTTGAACCTTTCCTGATCACCCACAATCTTTTTGGCTACATTGACGGTACAATACCATGTCCACCTGCAACCATCCCTGCTGTTGGCCCTTCTGACAAGGATGTTGTTCCACCATCACAACCGAATCCTAATTTTACCACATGGCTGTCGAATGATGCTCATGTTCGTATGTTGATCCTCTCTACAATATCTGAAGCCTCTTTTCAGCATGTTCCAGGCAACTCTACATCTCGCGATCTCTGGTTATCATTAGAACGTGCTTATGCCCCCCACACTGCATCTCGTGAATACACACTCAAAGGTCAACTGTTGAGGATTGAGATGAAAGCTGATGAAACAGCCTCGGCTTATCTGACCCGTGCCGAAGAGTATGCTACTGCCCTAGCAAATATTGGGGAGCCTATGAAAGACAAAGACATTGTTATGGTTGTTGTTGCAGGACTCCGAGACGAATACAACAGTCTCAAATCAACTATTCTGTCCCGACAACATCCCACAACCTTTACCGAACTGCATGGTCTTTTGGCAGATCATGATTACATGATCAGGAAGTCTCTGCCAACTGTCCCCACCACTCAAGCATTTATGGCAGCCTCTAACTTGCCTTTGAATGGGGCTGTGATTTCTGCCTCTTCCCAACCAGCCACTGTTCAGGACATTCAGCAGCTTATGGGACAACTTGGTCTTCACAATCAGCCTACAAAAGCAGCCACAATTCAAGCTTTTTACACCAACCGGGGCGGTATGGGTCGCGGCCGTAACTTCAACAATCGTCGGGGTCGCGGTTCCTCTACCACTCGCAACACCGGCAGTTCAAACAGGAGTCAATTCTCATGGGCTTCAACACAAAACACTGTTTTTGGCACCTGCAACAGATGTGGTATTGGTCACATCCCCTCACAATGCCCAAACCGGGATCCTGCTACTATTAGGGGACGCCAACCGTCTGCCAACTATGTTGATTCTCGGTCTCAGGCATCATCTTCGTCTTGGCTTCCTGACACAGGATCCACAAATCATGCTGCTCCAGATCTCTCGGGGTTTGAGTATGCTGAACCCTATTATGGTGAGGATAACCTTCATGTTGGTAATGGTAATGCTCTTCCAATTCTTCACATTGGTTCAAAACGTTTCTTTTCTCCTAATAAAACCTTTTCCTTAACTGATATTCTTCATGTTCCTCAAATAAAAAGGAACCTTCTTTCTGTTCAAAAATTTTGTCATGATAATGATGTGTTCTTTGAATTTCACTCTACTTTTTTTGTTGTGAAGGACAAATTTACACGCACTACCCTCTTCACGGGTCCAAGCAATGATGGGCTCTACTCCATTACTCTTCCTCAAGTTAAACCGGTTTCCAAAGTTGCTTTCTCATCCGTACGTGCTTCACCACACACATGGCATCAACGACTTGGTCATCCACATTCGCAGCTTTTACAGTCAATGATCTCTAAATTTTGCTTACCTGTTTCTAATAAAAAGTTTGGTTCTGTTTGTGCTTCTTGTCTTATTGGAAAATCCTCCAAGCTACATTTACCTTTGTCTGATTATAAAAGTTCTCATATTTTGGATTTAATTGTGTGTGATGTATGGGGTCCAGCCCCTGTTTCTTCGTGTGATGACCACTCTTATTTTTTATTGTGTGTTGATCATTATTCTAAATTTATGTGGTTCTTTCCTCTTAAACGAGGGCCCTTAAGTGGCAAAAGTAAACGTGCACTAATTTTACCGTTATTTTAGTTATTTGTGAAAATAACGTTAAAATCATTGGGATGATCAACTTCAAACGATAACTTTGAGCCGGGGACTCTTTCGGAGCAGCCTCTCTATCCCAATTGGGATAGGGGTAAGGTTTGTATCTATCCTTCCCCCCCAGACCCTACTAAAAAGTGGGAATATACTGGGTAAGGTGGTTGTTGTTGTTGTTTCCTCTTAAACGAAAATCAGATGTGTTTGATACGTTCAAGCATTTCTTACTCATGGTTGAACGTCAATTCAACACAAAGTTAAAATCTGTACAGACTGATTGGGGAGGCGAATTTCGTAAGTTGTCGCCATTTTTCACTTCTCTTGGTATAGTCCATCGACTCTCGTGTCCACACACGAGTGAACAAAATGGTCTTGTCGAACGTCGACATCGACACGTGGTTGAAACCGGTCTTACCTTACTCGCTCAATCTAAAGTTCCACAACGTTTCTGGCATTTTGCGTTTGACACTGCGGTATATTTAATTAACCGTATGCCCTCTCGCACCAATGACAGTCTTTCACCCTTCGAACACATCTTTCATCGTAAGCCTGATTACTCATTCCTTCGGGTTTTCGGATGTCAGTGTTTCCCTCATCTACGAGCCTACAACAAACATAAGATGGATTTTAGATCTATTCCTTGTGTTTTTCTAGGTTACAGCACTGCACACCATGGGTATCGGTGTTTTGATCCCACTTCTGGTCGGATGTACGTTGCCAGGCATGTTCGCTTTAATGAATCTGCCTTTCCATTTGCTGTCTGCCAAACACAGTTTCCACCAGCACCTACTCCACCATATTTCTCCTCTTACCCTATACCCACAAATCACCCTCCATCTTCATCAGTCCAAACTTCACCACTCTCTCCTAATCTCCACATTGACCCAACTCCAACCTCACCTCCACCCACACCACCAGACTCTCCAACCACCCCTTCCACCACCCACACATCAATTCCATCCTCCACATCAGCCTCTATTAACCCCTCCACCTCCTCTCAAACTCCACCACCACCACCATGCTCGCAAACAAAAGACTGTATCTCGGTCATCTACGGAATCTGAGTACAAGGCTCTAGCTGACACTGTTGCCGAACTCACTTGGTTAGAAACTTTGTTACAAGAATTGTGTGTTCCAATGAATACTGCTCCTACACTATGGTGTGATAACCTAGGTGCTACATACATGTCAGCTAATCCGGTGTTTCATGCTAGAACAAAGCATGTAGAGGTTGATTTTCACTTTGTTCGTGAGAAGGTTGCTCAGAAGAAACTTAATGTCCAGTTTATTTCTACTACGGATCAAATTGCTGATATCTTCACAAAACCGCTGCCTTCACAACGATTTCTACTTTTACGGTCCAAGCTACAGGTCGCTCCCCGACCTTAGCTTGCGGGGGAATATTAGTCATATTAAATAGTTCATAAGTATCATAATTAGTCATATTAAATAGTTCATAAGTATCATAATTAGTCATATTAAATAGTTCATAATTATCATAAATTATGTATTAATGTTGAGTCTGTTGGTCTTTCCTAAAGGCTTTACATCCTCTAGATCTAAGCCTATATATTCTCTTGTATTCTCACATTATAGTGAATAATAATAATACAAAGATTGTTACCATTTTATTACAACACAAGTACATTTAACTCATACGAATGACTCATCCTTTTGTTGTGGGCCATTCGCATGAATGGCTCATGCTTGTGGCCATTCATACGAATGGCTCATTCTTATGGCCATTCATACGAATGACTCATGCTTATGACCATACGAATGGCTCATTCTTGTGGGCCATTTGAACAAATGGCTCATTCGTATGGCCATTCGTACGAATGAGTACGAATGGCTCATTCTTATGGCCATTCGTACGAATGACTCATTCTTACGAGGCATTCGCCTGAAACGGGGATCAGCCATGGCGGAGATGGCGATTTCGCTATTTATCACCAAATTGGTGATGGTTTTAAGTTGGGAATGGTAGTAAAGCTTGTTTGTAACGTGTAAAACCATTTTAAACGAGTTGGTGTCGGGTTGGTGAGAAAACCCTCAAAACCCGAAAACTCTAGCTTAGATCTACTTTGTTTGACGTCGTTTGAGCTCGTTTTTCTTGTGCTTTCGTAATCTAGACGAGTGGAGAAGAGTTTTGACACCAAAATCGCTTGAAATGGTTAAGAAATGGAAGAGGTTTCTAGAGAGAGAGAGGTGACGGTTTTGTGATTTTTAGAGAGAGAAAATGGCTGGGAAAAATGAGGAAGGAGGAAGGGTTCCGGCTTTTATAGTCCGGGTTCAATGCGGTGCTCGGTTTTTATTCGTTTACTCGTTATCGTAACGTTTTTGCCGGTTTTATATTAAATAACTTTAAAACATGAAATATTTTATAAAATAGTTTTACTCGAAATCTTTTAAGGTGGTAATTTCTAATAAACGTTTTAAATTCTTTTTTATTATTTTAAATATCGTAAAAATATTTATTTTGGTTATCTCGTTGGAACGCGTAACTTACGTTTATATTTGTAAAGTTCGTCATCTTTACAAATACAGCGCTCGTCTTGTATTCCAAATTGATTTATAAATGGTGGAATATCGTTTCAGAATTATTAATCCTAGTAAATGTATTCGTGTGAATCGTCGCCCACGCAAACACATTATTAGGCTAGACTTCCTGAAATAATATTCGTGTTTTCAATAATATTGTATCCTCACCAATGCTTAATATTTTCAATACATTCATTATATTAATTTGAATTAGTTACTTCTAACATCTAAGCATTCTCCTCACTAAATCATAACACTGGCACATCCATGATAGACCGAAGTAAGTTTATGTATATGGCATACGTAGGAATCGGTCGCAACCTATCCAGCCGCCAGCCCACCACCACTTCGATAAACCATGACCTGAGTTAACTTTGGTAAATGTATATTCTGTGTATTATGTTCAATAGAAGGGATTACAATATATATAGACTAAATGTCCATGATTAGGGCCGGCTAATACAATGATTAGGGCCAGCTAATACAATACATAAATATGTAATTATCTAGTCTAATATTCCCCCGCAAGCTAAGGCCGAGGTTCGACCTGTAGCTTGGACCGTAATAACATAAATCGCTGTGAAGGAAGCGCCTTTGTGAACACATCAGCAATCTGGTCGTGTGTAGAGATAAACTGAACATTAAGCTTCCCTTGAGCTACCTTCTCTCGAACAAAGTGGAAATCGACTTCGACATGTTTAGTTCGTGCGTGAAACACAGGGTTTGCTGACAAGTATGTGGCTCCTAGATTGTCACACCATAATGTGGGAGTAGTCACCGGAACAGGCAATTCTTTTAGAAGTGTCTCAAGCCAAGTCAGTTCTGCAACCGTGTCTGCTAGTGCTTTGTACTCAGATTCTGTGGATGACCGAGATACAGTCTTCTGTTTACGGGCAGCCCAAGAAATGAGATTTTGACCAAGATATATTGCAAATCCCCCAGTGGATCGACGGTCATCCGGGCACCCAGCCCAATCAGCATCAGAGAAGGCAGTGAGAGAGGAATCAGTATATGCATGAAGGAGGCAGCTAGAGTCATGTTTGAGCAGCAAACCAAAGTGAGAAGTGCCCTGAAGGTATCTAAGTATGCGTTTAACAGCAGCCCAATGATTTTGAGATGGTGAGTGCATAAATTGACAAACTTTATTCACCGCAAATGTGATGTCGGGTCTAGACAGGGTGACATACTGAAGGGCCCCAACAACTTGTCGATATTTAACTGGATTGTCAAAGGGAGCACTATCACCCATGGTGAGATTTGCTGTAGTGGTAATGGGAGTTATAGTTGGCTTGGATTCGGAGAGACCTGCTTTATGAAGAAGATCTGCAATATATTTTTGTTGGGATAAAAGAATGTCTTGTCCTCTTGGAACAATTTCAATCCCCAAAAAATAGGATAACTTCCCAATGTCTTGAACTGCAAAGGTGGCACAAAGATTGGCAACAACTCTTTCAATAGCAGTAGGATCATTGCCTGTAAGAATGATGTCATCTACATACACAAGCATATATAAAAGTGTTTGGCCAGCAGAATAAATAAATAAGGATGGGTCAGTTTTGGATCCTTTAAAGCCGAGAGCCGCAAGGGCAGTGGATAGTCGTTGAAACCAAGCTCGTGGGGCCTGTTTAAGTCCATAAAGAGACTTATGAAGTAGGCAAACATGATGTGGTTTCTGTGGATCAATGAAGCCCGGTGGCTGCGACAAGCACACGACTTCATTAAGGTCGCCATGTAAAAAAGCGTTTTGCACATCGAGTTGTCGAATGGGCCAGCCATGTGTGACAGCTATAGATAAGACAACACGTATGGTGGTAGACTTAACAACCGGGCCAGTGTTGGAGAAATCGCTAATCGCTAGTCGGTCGGCGAGGTAGGGACTAGGGATTAATCGGGATTAATCAGGATTAATCGGATTGGAATTTTACATGTAATTTTCAAAATTATAGACATATATACAATTTTATTATATATAATTTTTTAAATACCTACAAATTTTAACCAATTAATTCATGATTTATAGGGTAATATATAACTTCTTCAGATTTCTTCCTTTTTAAAAAGCCAAAAAGAATAAAAAAGCCCATAAATAATTAATACTTTCAATTTTTTTCCTTATAAAAACCCAACAACATTTAATAGCCCATAACTAATAAAACCCAACAGCCCATAACCGTTCTTTCACTTCTTCGATCGTTCTCAGCTAGGAGCCTAGGGCACATGTAAGTCGGATCGTTCTTCGATCGTTCTTCACATCCATGCCGTTCTTCTTCTCGCCACCATCATGACTCACTAAATTGGAGTCAGATTTCGGTCATATCCTCAGGTAAGTCGTTCGATTTTTCTTCTTGTTGGTTGAATTGAAAGATTTGACGGGAAATTGGCTCGAATCGCCGGAATTTGGCCGACATGTGGTCGATTAGGACCGCCAAGGTCACCGGAATTGTTAGAATCGGTTGATTCTAAGATGGACCGATTAGTCCGATTTCCCCGACTAGAGCCGATTAGCTCCGTCGTTGACCGATTTTGACCGACTACCGATTTTTTGACCGACTAGGTCAAAATTAATCGGTAGAGGTCCGACTAGCGACTTCTCACCGATTAATCGCCTAGTAATCGCGATTTTTACAACCATGAACCGGGCTGAAAGTGTCATGGTAATCAATGCCGGGTTGTTGATGAAATCCCTTGGCTACAAGACGCGCCTTGTAACGCGTAACCGCCCCGTGTTGATCTCGTTTGATCTTGTATATCCATTTGCAGTCAACAATGTTGGTATTAGGAGCACGAGGAACTAAGGACCATGTGTCGTTTCTTAAAAATGCCGAGTATTCATCTGCCATAGCTTTCTGCCAGTGAGGATCTTTGTTGGCACTGGTAAAGGATAAGGGTTCAGTTTCAGAGGTAGTAGAGAGATAGGAAGATGGTTTGTATCGGTTTGGGGGTTTGGGATTTTGGCGCAAATTAGAGGGTCTGGGGCGTGTGGGAGGTGGTGGTGGAGGTGGAATGGGAATAGTTGATGAGGGAGGTTGATGTGTAGTGCCAGCAACTGAGTTTGGTGGATGAGGGGCAGGTGATTGGGATGAGGTAGAATGTATTGTGTGATCAGAATAGGGTGTTGAGCTGAATGGAGATGATGGAGTGGTAGGTGATTGTGGTGGATCGAATTGTGAAGGAGGTGGAGCAGATGGAGTGGGTTGATTTGTAGGATAGGATGAGTAGTATGGAGGGTTTGTATCTGGTGGAGATGTGAGTGGTGAGTTAGGAGAGTGTGTGAAAGGAAAAACATGTTCGAGGAAGCGAACATGTCTGGCTACATAGAGACGGTCAGATTGTAAATCAAGGCAGCGATAACCATGGTGGGAGGTGCTGTACACAAGAAATGGAACGAAAGTCCATTTTGTGTGAATTATAAGCTAGAAGATGAGGGTAGCATTGACACCCGAAGACCCGAAGAAGGGAGAAATTGGGTTTGTGATGAAAAATGTGTTTGAATGGGGAGATGCTAGAATTGGCACGGGAGGGCATACGATTAAAATGAGGTAAACTGCTGTGTCGAAAGCAAAGGTCCAGAATTTTTGTGGGACATGAGATTGAGCAAGTAATGTAAAACCTGTTTCAACATGTCTGTGGCGACGTTCAACTGTCCCATTTTGTTCACTTGTATGTGGACAAGAAAGTCGATGTATGATGCCGTGGTCTAAAAAGAATGGGGATAATTTTCTAAACTCACCCCCCCCCCCCCCCAAAGTCAGTTTGAACGGATTTAAGTTTTGTGTTGAATTGTCGTTCAACCATAACCACAAATTGTGTGAAGGTGGCAAAAACATCAGATTTAAGTTTTACGGGAAAAAACCACATGAACTTAGAATAATGATCAACACATAACAGGAAATATTTATGACCATCAAATGAAGAAACGGGTGCAGGACCCCATACATCACAAAAGATCAAATCCAAAAAATTAGAACTTTTATAATCTGATGTTGATAAAGTAAGTTTGGATGATTTGCCAACATAACAAGAATCACAAAAAAAACGAGAATGCTTATTTGAAACTGGTAAACAATACTTAGATAACATAGAACTTAAAAGTTGTGGGTGTGGGTGTCCAAGTCTTTGATGCCAGATATGTGAAGAGGCATGAACTGTTGAAAAAGCAACTTTTGGGGTAGCATGCATCCGTGAAGGAGGGAACAGGTAAAGACCATCACTGCTTGGACCCGTGAGGAGGGTAGTGCGGGAAAGCTTGTCCTTCACACAAAAGAAAGAATCGTGAAATTCAAAGAAAACTTTATTATCACGACAAAATTGTTGAACAGAAAGGAGATTTCGTTTAATAGAAAGAACATGCAAGATGTTTTTGAGAGAAAAAGTTTTGTTGGGTGAATAGAAACTGGTTGAACCAATATGAAGAATGGGTAAGGATTTATCATTTCCAACTTGAAGATTGTCCTCACCTAGATAAGGTTCTGAATACTCAAAACTTGAAAGATCAGAAGCCACGTGATTAGTTGAGCCAGTGTCGGGCAGCCAAGATGTTGAGGCTTGGGATCTGTTGTCAGCATAGTAAGCAGATGGTGGACGTGCCCATAGGGTTGCAGGATCTCGATTGGGGCATTGAGAAGGAAGGTGTCCAATTCCACATTGATTGCAGGTTCCAAAGACAATGTTCTGATTGGAGGCTCAGGAGAATTGATTTCGGTTGAGTCCAGGGGAGTTGCGATTGTTGGAGCTATGAAAGGAACGTCTTCCATGTCTGTTGGTATGACCACGATCACGGGCAGACCCTGATCGATTGGTATAGAAAGCTTGTGGCTGGGACGAAGTAGTTGTTTGGGGCTGAACCTGTAAACTGAGTTGAGTAAGAAGATGTTGTAGAGTTTGAATGGTGTTTGATGGAATAAGTGAGGAAGGGTTATTGGTTGGTTGAGATGAAGCCGTGATAGTCTTGTTCATGCTCTCCATGTTCTTCATCTTTCTCCTTCTCTAATGTTCCTTTTTGAAATTTTTGAAACTGGCTCTGATACCACTTATTAGAAGACAAATGAAAGAAACAATATGCACAATTCGAACAAGCGCAAAAACTATTTGGAATATACCAATAATACATGCATTCGATTAACATTAAGGTCTATACATTCGAGGCTATTTATAGCCATCTAGTGATAGTTAATATGGCAGTTAATTACAGTTAAGAGGGTGCCAACTAACTAACTTTAACTGACTAACTAGACTTGACAATACTAACCTTCTAATCTTAGTTATACACAATGTTGTAGAAATCGCTAGTCGCTAGTCGGTCGGTGGGGTGGGGACTATGGATTAATCGGGATTAATCGGCCAACTAATCGGCCTAATCAGATAGTCGGGCATAGTCGGCCTAGTCGGGGATTTTTACAACCATGGTTATACAATAGCTATTTTGACCCGTTAAGAGGTAAAACATATATATCTAACAGAAGCAAGCAATAGCAATGTTATTCTTCTTGGGGTCGATTGTAGTGCCAACAGGTGGTTCGCTTACCTCCCAAATACTATGAACGTTAAATTTGCTTTAATCTTGACAGTCCAGATTGTGTACTTAGTTGCTGTGACTATAGGGCACCCTAGTGATTTAGTTCTGATCCCTCTTGATTTCAGTCAAACTTACAATTCTGTCAACTTGATTTTCCAGATTGTAGCTTATCTGGTTGCCTTTGACTCGGCTTCTTGATCGAATCAATTAATTCTTGTCGTAATTTGAATCCTCCACGTCGCAGCTTCTCCCGTTGATCTTGAATCAACTACTCAGTTAGTTGTTTGAATCTATCAAGTTGCTGTTGTTGATCCTAGGTAGGCTTTGATACCAATTGAAGCTAATATTTAGAGATAAACAACGATCAAACTTTGAATTTTTATGAAAAACTTTCTACGACTCTGACTCTTTCTGATCTTTCTTTAATTGGTAAACAGATTACATAGAAGAGAAATTCTAATCCTATTTATAAGAAGAAAACATAACTAATCCTCCTAAAAACCTTGAATCGACTCTTAAAAGAACAATACAACTCAAATACTTGTAATTCAAATACTTTTGACATAAGTACTAATTTACCCTTAACTTTATTACCTATACACAAGTTTACTCTTAACAGTTTTTGTTAATTATTCACTATAAAGAACAACGTTCTTGGTAGGAGTATTCACCGGGTCGGATAACCGTTTATTCGGATACAACATTTTTAAGACCCTATTTGAAACACGAACCGACCCGAATTAGAAAAAAATACTAATCCAGTCCGAATCCATCTGAATAACCTAAATAAACTTGCTTTTACATTCGAATAATCCAAATAACTCGAAAAACAAGTTTTATTCGGGTTGAATTCGGATATCCTATCCAAATAAACAAGATTTTGTATATCCAATATTCAATCCTACACCAAATTACCAATAAGAAATATGGATATCCGATCCGAATCTATCCGAATATCTGAATTTCTAATTCTGATTTGTTTTTTCGGGTTAAGGATATGAATCGGATTTCAGATTTTTACGAACTTTGGATTTTTTCGGATATTGAATTTTTTTAACACCTCTAGTTCTTGGAACCTTTAGGTTCGGAATGAAGTCATTGATCAACTATTTGTTCTTGAGCTATTTGATAGCTTCCATAAATTCATCATTTGGTGTTAGAGCTTTGATTTCCAAATGGCTCTGGTGAGGGTTGTCTTCTGGTTTGTTGATCTGCTAGACACGGCAACAGAAGAAGCGTTGGTGATCACGTGCTTGAGGAAGAGATGGGTTTTCAATTTGCAGATCTGTCGGATGAGGCAACGAACAAGTCCGTCTCGACTTACGAGTTGCAAACATTGAAGTAAACTGAATTAGAGTTTCATGTCCGTGACTAAAGCTTTGGGGAAGAGGAGTATTCTTTCGGTGGATGCAATCTATCCATGTCCATGTTTTTTCGGCGGATGATTTCTTTAAAATTGATGTGGGCCGGTCATTCATTTGGCTCAGGCATCTGAGTTATGTGTTTGAACGTAGTTTATTAATGTTTCTGCTAATTGATCCTTATGATTTAATTGTGGTGAGATTGTGAAGAATTGTGCGCTAGAGCTTTGCATGGTAAAGTTGACATGAATGGATGGGTTGAGATAGACCATGCACATGTAACATAAATGTAACCTAAAAAACCTACATGTAATACGAAATGGCAACAAAATCTAATGCAATGATCAAAAGGTCAAGCAAATACAGATACATTGCTATTTTATGTAATTTTCTCTTCTGTTTATAGGAAGAAAAGTTGTATGCCTACTCATTTACAAAAGCAATCATCAATCATTTTTTAACAATTTAGTTTCATGTTCTTCCATCTTGTTTTTTCATCTGCAAGGCATATATTTTATTTGGAGATGAAGAATTTCTGTACATCTTCCAAGAGGCTTACGGGGCAGCTATGCACTACCTCTTTCACGACCCTTGGTATAGAGTGATGATACTCATGCACAATTTTTAAACTTATTTTTGTTATCATTAATTTTTTTTAAGTTTTACAAGATGACAAATTTTAAAGATGTGTAGGTATGTAGAAGTGAACATGAATTCTGCTGCACTGGTTTGGCCATTATTTAACAGCCTACAGGCATTCTGGCCTGGCCTTCAAGTAATTATATAGCTATTTATCATTTTTCTTCTCTCTCTCTTTTTTTTTTTTTTCCTTAAGTTTAAAATTGATTATTCAAACATATGGTGACTGAAGGTTCTAGCTGGTGATATTGATCCAGCTATTAGAACGCATACCGCCTTTTTTAGCGTTTGGAAAAGATACGGCTTCACTCCTGAAGGCTTCAATCTTGCCTCCTTTTCTGTTCAGGTATGTTATGTATTTTGTTTTAATTTTTTTCAAATAAAGAAAATTCGCTTGTTTTTGGCTCTACATAAAATTTTTTGTTTTTAAAATGCATGAACAGCATGGTCAGAAGAGCTATCCCCTGCGTCCAGAACTGATAGAGAGCACCTACTGGCTCTACAAAGCCACCAGGGACCCTAGGTTGGTTCCTTAATTTCATCCTTGTGTTTTTCACAAAGATTTGATATTTTTCGTGTTTTATGGCGTTTCATGTGTATGTGAAGGTACCTTGATGTGGGGAGAGACATTGTTAGCAGTTTGCAGTATGGAGCCCGCTGCACGTGTGGATATTGTCACATATCAGATGTAGAGTTTCATAAGCAGGAAGATCACATGGAGAGTTTCTTTTTAGCTGAAACGGTATGTTTGAATACATGCTGCTACCTACTGATGTAAAGCGATGACTTCTCATACTAATAACTCATTACCACCTATGATAAGACTCATCTGTCTTTTGAAAATAAAAAAAAAAAGAAGGTAATCTTTTTAAAAAATGAAATTTATAGGGAAAATTCCATTTATGTTCTTGAATATCATATGAACAATTTCATTCGATTATTGATTTTATCATAAAAAAAGATTATACTTAATGGTTTCAGGTCAAATATTTGTGGCTTCTTTTTGATTTAGCTGCTGGCCCTGATAACCTTGTGGAAAATGGACCATACAAGTAAGGTTCTTGAACTGAATGCTTTTTCCTCGATGAATGGAAAGTTGTTTAATTTATTTTTTTATTTTTTATATTTTGAATATTGTTTCATCTGTAGGTATATTTTCAGCACAGAAGGTCATTTGTTGCCCATGACTCCTAGAATTTCTCTAGCCCGTGAACATTGTTCGTATTATGGATCATACTGCAATAACAGTAATTTTGGACCGAGTTCCTATGTCTTAAAATCTGGTCACCAAACAAATAATAGCGTTCGGTTTCAGAGAGGTGTGGGTTCTACAAGCTATCTTACAAAGTATGGTTTCCAAAAGTCAACTTCTATATCTGGAATTATCAAGGTTTGCGTTTTCGACCTCCAGTATCAAATTTGAACTTTAGGAAAAGATCAAAGTTTATTTTGGTAACTTTTAGTTAAACTAACAAGATACTCTGTTTAAGTTTCAAGTATTAGAAAAATGAGAAGTTTTTTCAATGTATTGGCCAGAAATTAAGGGGATGGGACTAAGGGTGGGTAACTGGTCAAACAGGATGGCTTGGGCTTGGGCTTGGGCTTGGGTAGCGGGTCAAAACTTGAATTGACGGTGTTTCACATATGATGATAGGGGCTTTGTCCGGGTCTAACTCACGATCAAATGTATGGACTATCATATGTGGCTTCATCGGATATGGTTTCTGAAGATGAATCATCCACAGACCACATAGAGAACAGTGAGTCATTGATGGTGCTTTCTGATTCAGTCTCTAAACATAAGGTCCATGAGGATTCAGCTAATCGAACTAAAGATGTATGACTGACTGACTGCTTACCACCAGTAAATCCATTGGGGGCTCATTACTTGTAATCTAACTGTGGCTAAGCGTGATTAAACATCATCTACTTGATAAATTGTACAGTGATTTTCTGGCATTAGGCTTCTGGATCTTGGTGGGCGAATTGTACCCTCATGTGTTGTACATTTATCCTATTTTAAGCAAGTTTTTATAAAGAAAATATTTTTTAGATACAATAATCGGAGAGTTGAGTATTCACAGATACGATAATTATAAAGAAAATATTTTTTAGATAATTATTTATATGTTAAATATGATAAGTTTACTAGTATTTATAACAGATAAAAATAAGCATCATTACAAATAAAAAAACATACAATTCTGAATAATAAAGTATTTTTAAAATTGATATTTTTTTCTATAATATTATATGCATAATAGTCATTTTATTCCCATCTTCTAAGGAAAAAAGCAAAAGTCAAACAATAATAGGCGAAAAGCAGTGAAAGCTAGTAAAAACAACGAATATTGATCAAAAAACAATGTAAATCTGACATCGTCGGGTTGGTACGAGTTTGATCGATTCCGAGTAATGTTGACCTAGTTGAAGAAAATCGTCTCGACCGAGTATCGAGTAGCAAGTACTCCTCGAGTACTCGGCTGCCTAGGCTGAGTTTTACAAGAGTGCTACTTTTGTTTTTTTTTTTTTTTTTTAAGTAAGTACCAACTATTTATTCTTTATCGTTTTAAGTATTACCTAATGTATCTGTCACAAACAACTTCAAGCAAACGATCCATGAAAATAAGGTGAAGGAAGAAAAAGATAGCCTTATCAAACTGACTCCTTATTTCAAGCACAAGAAAAACTCGTTAGAAGGCCCAATTTTTGCGGACATAATCTCATAAGAGTATCATAATTGTATATCTGGCAAAATAGACGGGTTGGGTAACTAGTTAGAACGGGTGCGAGTCAAGATGAGTTTTAAGGAAAATCATTTTTGGTCTAAATGAGTCGCTTTTAAAAAACATTAATTTAATTTAAGTTAAAATGAGTTGCAATGAAAGAGCCGGGGGACTCTCACGACGCAGCCTCTCTACCTCATTGGGGTAGGGGTAAGGTTTGTTTTCATCTCTCCCCCCCAGACCCCACAAAGTGGGATTACACTGGGTACGTGTTGTTGTTGTTGTTGAGTTGCAATGAAACAAATAATTTATTTAAATAATTTTTAATGATTTTTCTCATCATATATATTATTGAGTTTATTTAACTTGTTTGAGTTAATTATATTCACATAGTTTTTAATTTATCCATCTTTACCCGTATTGTGTTAAGGTGTTACCCATCTCAACCCATTATATGTCATAAGTTTACCAATTTCAACTTAAAATACAATAATTCTTTACCCAATTCTACCCATTTATCTGGCTACAGGTCAAGATTACTAGGTATTCATAATTGTAACTGTATGTAGTAGCATAGAGAGCTAGTGAGAGAAGAATAACTTACTATCCAAATTCCAATTGTTTAGTAGAAGCTTCTATTTATATGAAGATTAATTGGTCCAACCTAATGTAGAGTATTATCACAAGTCTACTAAGATGGATTGAGCTTAACATATTTGCAATTAATGTAGCGCATGCTTGATTCATATAGTTTGTTTTCGTCAAAAATTAACTTTCATAAAATATTTATGTTTTAATCAATAAAATGGTACCTTACTTTTGTCAAATGAAAACGTGGTTTGCTTGAACTTAATTTGTGCCCTCTTGGTTTTAATTAATCAATAGTTATATTTTATTTTATTGACACGTAGTCCGAATTTATATGTAATAATATGACCAATTATTTAGTTTAGCTCAGACGTGTAGTAAGGATGGATCACATAATAATATTAGCAACCAAGGGCTTCTAGCCTAATGGTTACCCCCTTGACTTCCCTATGGGAGGTCTTGGGTTCGAATCCGGGCTGAGGCATATTTGCTGAAGCAAGGTCAGGGGGTTTACCTAGTTGTGGGGTTCCTCCTGGGGTGGGCTCGGGCATACGCCCCAGAGCGTCAAATCCGAGGGGACGGTTGAAATCCCGTCTTGGGTGTCGTTGTACCAAGCAGTTCAAAAAAAAAAAAACATAATAATATTAGCATCCGTATTTCATTGAACTAACAGAGTCCAACTTATTCACTTGTGTAACATCCCAATTTTTATGTAATACAACCTCACCTAACAAAGTCTAAAGAAATACCTTACAATTAATTCAATTTTAAAGAAATAATAACCAATTGACATAATTGTTTGTTAATCATTTACTAGGTCCAAAATTTTCTAGTATTTGTTTTTCACTTAATCCTGTTAAATATGTAAAATAATATTTTATCAACTACTTTCATAGTTTGTGAGATCTCATACAAGTTTATAAGTATACATATAAAATGTTGCAACCAAATAGTTTATATAGAATTGAATTTAAAAACATGTATAACTACAAGTTTGCAATAAGTATAAGTTTATGAATAGTACTCAAACAAAAGTCAATACATAGTGTATAATCAAGGCTAGTTAGGTCTTTAGTTAAAACATGTATTTCAACAAGTCTGTAATAGATGTATCATCTCTCAAAGAAGTTTCAATACTTCGCTTAAAAGCAAGTATATCCTCAAGTCTGCAAATGTGTACTTTTCACTATTTTTACAAAATGAATTAAGCCAATGTGAAAGAGGTATCTGATCATCATCGTGCTATTAAGACACTAGAATGAATTATCATGTCTCTTTAGGACCAGGTACACGCTATTTCTAGTTGGATTCAATACATGCTGCCACCAAATAGTGCGGAATCCTATTTGGTAGTGATCTAATTATGGGAAACACCAATCGTGATCGATAGACTTGATATAACGAATGTCGGAGCACGAAATATATCAATCACTGTTTATATAATCTGAGGTCATTCGTATGAATAAGTCATGCTAATGGCTCATTTGTGCGAATGACTCATTCTAAGATTTAAACCATTTGTACGAATGAGTGAAGCTAATAACTCAATCATGTAAATGATTCATTCTTATATCGTTCATTCATATGAATGGCTCATTTCATGGCTCATTCATATGAATGGGTCAACCTTCATAACATAAATCATATAAATATTTAATATCACTTAAACAATAGATAAAATTTGCAATTCATTGATCATATAAACTTTGTACAACTATAATAGAGGGCAAAACATGTATCTACATATTTCCCTTGGACCAACTTTTTGAATTTTTTGGCTTTAGTCTTAAAAAAATTTCCTTGATTGGGCTTTCTAGTTAGTGCTGACGTTGATATCAAGCGCAAAACTCAACCGGATGACTCTCATGTACTCTAGCGCATGTTCCATGCCTTCTATGTCAGAAAATGTGTCACCTGTACAGGCTTTCACATTTTCCTTAGGTTTGTCAAGCACATGGGATCAAAGACACGAATTGAATCCCACTGGTCTTCATGTGACAGAAAAATCACAGCCTCATTACTCCTGCCATCGTAATACCACCATATGAAGCGATCTGTGAAGTTCTGAATCATTTTCATAAAAGAAATTTCTTCCTAACCTTTGGTGGTAACCACTTCAAGAGAACTCTATGCTTACGAGTTTGTGGATCAATCTCCGACAGATAGTAACGTTCAGGTTGCTGAGACTAAAAGTCCATCCATCTTTCATGTACTCAAACTATAATGGTCTCTCGATGTCACACCCCGAGCCGGCGGGGTAGGATCGGGTTTCCCCGTCGGGCGGAAGATTCCCGGGGCGAGATATCGTGAGTGATAATCGTGATGATCAGATTGTTTATATTGCACATGATATGAATGAGAAATGCTAAATAAAATAGAATTACAAAGTTAAATTACATCAGTATTATTTATAATTTAATAATGTAAATCTATCATCAACATCATAAATTTCAAGCTTGTATCTGCACAAGATATACAAAAATATATTTTATAATGATGTTTCCAAAAAGATGCAGGTCCAAAATACTAAGTCTTCTATCTGAAGTCCTAGTCCAAAAGTAATGACTTCTTAACTGACCTGTTCGTCACCTGAGAAGTCATGCAAAAAGATCAAGTCAACACATGGTTGGTCTCATATAGTTTTGTTATTGAAAAATAGATTTGTGAACCTTTTAGGTAAAACCTTAACCTCATTAACATCACCTGTATCATCCAGCTCGGTATGCTTATGTATAGGGCATACCCTTGAGTCGAGCCTACAAGCCCGCCCAGACGCCATCCCACCACATACTAAGCCACATAGGACATTGGTATTAATGATAATTAAGCATTTTACCCACCATTTCCTTCTATGATCATCCAAGATTTAAAACACTTTGTTTAACAGTTTAAAAACACACTTGATAACATTGATAACCTCTTCGGTAACAACCTTAACCTCATTAACATCACCTGTATCATCCAGCTCGGTATGCTTATGTATAGGGCATACCCCTGAGTCGAGCCTACGACCCGCCCAGACGCCATCCCACCACATACTAAGCCGCATAGGACATTGATATTAATGATAATTAAGCATTCTTACCTACACTCACTTCTATGTTAAAAGAATTGACTTCCACAATTTTGAAATACTCTGATTTCCTGGGTTCACCATGACTTCATGATTTCCCAAAAACGATTGTAGAACATAACATTAAATGATTAATAAATTAATAATTATACATTTAAATACAACTAATACATATTGAATGGGCCTTATTTGACTCAATCAATTAGACTTAGTTGTTGGTGGTTGTCCAAGTTGTAACCTCTCACACGTGACCCATATCAGGCAGGACTCACTAGGAGCCTACCTGAGCGTGACGGGATTTTAATGATGCCCATACAGCTTGACCCAATGGTCTACTGTACCTGAAGGGACTTTACGGATATCCTTTGATTCTTGATCTCTGTCACACCCCCAATTTTCAACTAACGGAATCATACCGTTTGGGAACGTGACAAACCAGGATCTCAGATCATTAGACATAACGAAGACCTCTATATGAATTTCAAAACATACTTTGGTCTTTAAAACATAACATCAGAGTTTTCAAAAGTTGCGGAAGCGTTATAAAACCAGTAACAGTTGAAAAATGTAAAATACAATACAAAGTTTCAAATGTTCAAATCCAAATATCCAAAATGTTTAAAATGCATGCGACTCTATCTCCTAGTCCATGCCAGCTTTAATGCGCGCCTTAGCGTCCTGAGAAAACATGTAAATCAAGTCAACACAAAGGTTGGTGCATAACACAGGTTTTAAGCATTCACAATGTTCAAAACAGCAGTTTGAATATCAAGTTTGTAGATAACATAATCACACCTGCACAGTCATGATAGCTAGTCATATAAACTATTTACATAAGTGGTCGACCCCGAAGCTGACGAATTGCCATGCTATAGCATGTTTTTGCCTTGCCACTATTGTCTAGCACAACAATAGTAAAATGTGTTTGGTCAGTCAAACACCTGCGTAGATCCCATCTACCAGGTGAGGTTTGTCAAACCTAATAGATCTATTTCCAACTACCACGCTTTGCGCTACGGCAAACTAAACGGTTCGAGGTGTGTAAGGACTTTCAATTGCTATGTTGTCACATAATGTAAACAGCTAACTCATGCAAGTGATATGTATCTAAAAATAGTTTGTTGCACATGTTTTCTCCCCCAAAACAGTTTAAAATAAGAAAGGGGCCGTGTACGCACCTTTGATAATTGCAGAATGATCACACACTAAAAGCTCGTGTAGGAAATCCTCCTACGAAGAATCTGTGTTTAAATAATAACCTAGTGTTATTCGAAATGTCGTTTTGTGCTTGAAATCACATACGTATCAACACACGTATGTTAAAGTGTTAAGAATGTGCATACGTAAGTACGCGTGCCTTTGAAATCGTTTAAATAAAATCACATACGATTTTATTTAATTAAACGTAATTATACGCGATTTCGTTTTCGTGATAAAATATAAATTTTATTATTCTAAAACATTCGGGATTTCGTTATGGTTCCAACGCAACTTGAACGGATCGAATCGGACTTGAAACGAAGAAGTTATGGCTAAAAATCACATTTTGGTTTAAATACTAAAAACATGGCAGCCCCCAGGTTCGAAACCGGGACCTCCCACACTCACACACAAGTTCAAACCATCTGATCTAGCCTATCTTTTGTTAACAGACCCGATTCGAAATTGTTTTAAACATAGATGGGCCGGTTTCCCCCAATTCAATCGAACCCATCAACTTTCGATTGACCCATGATTCAAACCCAACTGATCCCGAAATCATGGGGCTTTGATTATACAAACTAAATCGAGTTCCCTTATGTTTTTAATTGATCCAATTCGGTCAGAATCATAAAATTTTGTAACTCCAATCGGTTTTAAACCTAAACTCAATCCTCCACTTGAATTCATCAAATTCGTTGATCTTAATCTGAAAAATCATAGGGTTTCCATTCAAAAACATAATTCGAAACCTTCTGTGATGATTAATTCGATTTACAAACTCGTTTAATACAAAATCCCCAAATCGTTTTACACTACGAACCCTAGAATTAGTCCTCATCAAATTTGATGTTTGCTCATGAATTAAACATATGGGTTAACTTAATCGGACCCTTCTGAAGCTATACACGTTCATCAATTGGACTTTAATACTCATTAAGGTGAAAACCCCCAATTCAGTTTCCCAGCAAGAACCCTAGAATCGAACACCACGAATTCGTAATGTTTTGATGAAATTAACTTAGTATTAACCTTAATCGGTACACTCTGAAACTACCTACATACTTTAATTCGATTCTTAAACTCTTTAAGATCAAAACCCCCAAAACAACTTTGATATGAACCCTAATTACTTGAACTCTAACAAATCGATATTATCAGTTGAAATTGATTTAGGATAAACCTTAGTCGGCCATGTTAGAAGGAATAGGGATGATTACTTACTTGATTTGATGACTAATTCAAGTAGGTCGACTCACGGGTTGTTCTTCGGCCCACTCGCGATCAAATCTTCTGCTCGATGCTTCTGATCTCGAATTCTAGTGTGTGAAATGACCTAATGATGCCGATTTGGGTTTATATAACATCAATTTGATGAAATTATATCGCATTATACCTATTTGAGTCCAACCGACTTCGGTTACTCATACTAAGTCATTATTTCACTTAATTTCGACAATTATGAGATTACCAACGGTTGGTAACTGTTGTTCATCATCAATGTGTGATGATTGCATGATTAATTCGGTTAATTGTAACGGATTTAGACGAATTTCGAATTCCATAATCAATTTGGCCGAATTTTGACTTGTAGAAGTCAAAATTGATACTAAAATCAATTACAAGTTTAACCTCCAACAATTTAACACTTAGAAACTGATTTTTCTTAATTCTTAACTCCTATAAATCATTCTGAGTCGACAACACATCATTTCGATTAACAAAGTTGAGCCGAAAATCCCGAATAGTCACTAATTGGATCCTTTAACTCATTGTTGGGTTAAATTTACCCAATTGGGCTTCTCAAATACAATAGGGCTTCATTGGGCCTTCCATGGCCTTATTGGGCCTTCCCTGGCCTACTTTGTTTTCATTGGGCCTCACTTGACCCTATTGGGCCTACATTGGCTCTGTTGGGCCTGTGATCTCACCATCTTCAGTTAACAAAGTTAATCCGAAAAGTCGGATTGTCACATCATCCCCTTGTTGAAGGAATTTTCATCCCGAAAATTAGTAAGTGTTAGGAGTAGTTAGGAAACTACTTACGAGTTTAAATCGCATGTGTTAGTGTGATTTGATCATTCTGTGTGCTTGTGTGTACTCACACACAAAGCCTAATGCTTGCAACATCACAACTAAATGTGATCGTTCAATGTGACTGTTTGCGTGTACACTAGTTAGTTCACCTAACTGTGACTGTTTGTGTTTGATCATACTGTTTTGTGTAACCTCACACATAGTGAGTGTCTATAACTGTTTGTACTATGCAACCCCGCACATAGCAAAATGTGTGTAACCAATTATGTATGTACTACCATAACATGTAACATATGAAATGTAGCACATAAAATGTATAAAATATAATGTGGCACAAATGTTTGTAACAAAACCAATTTGAATAAAAGTGTTTGTGCTTACAGTTTGAAATTTGCAGTGTTGATGTGTGAAGCATCACGTCATCCCCTTGTTGAAGGAAATTTCGTCCCGAAATTTAACGTGCGCTCTCAATTACGCTATCACCACTAACGGTAAATGATTCTCCCAGCTATCACCAAAATCAATTACGCAAGCTCGTAACATATCCTCGAGCGTTTGAATCGTCCGTTCACTTTGACCGTCTGTCTGTGGATGATAGGCTGTACTCATATCCAAGCGAGTCCCCAATGACTTATGAAGAGATTTCCAAAAGTTGGAAGTAAATCGGGCATCCCGATCTGAAATGATAGAGATTGGCACGCCATGCCGTGCTACCACTTCCTTAATGTAAATGCGAGTCAGTTTCTCCATCTTATCAGTTTCCTTGATTGCTAAGAAATGTGCAGATTTCGTTAATCGATCAACAATTACCCATATCGTATCACAACCACTTGGTGTACGGGGTAACTTAGTAATGAAATCCATCGAAATCTGTTCCCACTTCCACATCGGTATCTCTGGTTGTTGCAGTAAACCAGATGGCTTCTGGTATTCAACTTTGACTTTCGAACAAGTCAAACATTTGCTAACGTACTTAGCAATGTCGGCTTTCATGTGAGGCCACCAATACAGTGCCTTCAAGTCATGATACATCTTGTCTGATCTTGGATGGACTGAATACCTGGACTTGTGTGCTTCATCCATCACGAGTTCCCTTAAACCTCCATACAAAGGTATCCAAAGTCGATTAATGAAATAACGAATTCCATCAGACTTAACATCCAGTTGTTCTTCCATTCCCCGTAAAGATTCCTGTCCCAAGTTTTCCTCTTTCAAGGCCTCGATCTGAGCACTGTGTACCTTGTTAGGTAAGTCAGTATGTATTGTCATCATAAGTGCACGAACCCGTCTTGTTCCTGTTGTGTCTTTTCTGCTTAAAGCATCAGCTACCACATTTGCTTTTCCCGGGTGATACTTAATCGCACACTCATAATCGTTCAACAACTCAACCCATCGTCGTTGCCTCATATTAAGCTCCTTCTGATCAAAGATATGTTGCAAACTCTTATGTTCAGTATAAATAGTACACTTAGTTCCATACAAGTAATGCCTCCAAATTATCAAAGCAAAAACCACTGCTCCTAACTCCAAGTCATGAGTAGTGTAATTCTTTTCGTGTGTTCGTAGTTGCCTGGAAGCATAAGCAATCACTTTATCACGTTGCATCAACACACATCCCAAACCTTGTGCAGATGCATCACAATACACCACAAAGTCTTCTGTTCCTTCCGGTAAGGACAGAATCGGTGCGCTGCAGAGTTTTTGTTTCAATAACTGGAACGCAGTTTCCTGTTTATCCGTCCAGTTATACTTCGTTCCCTTATGCGTAAGAGCTGTAAGTGGTTGAGCGATCTTTGAGAAACCTTCAATGAATCGTCGATAATAACCCGCCAAACCAAGGAATTGTCGTACCTCGGTAGGGGTCTTTGGTGCTTCCCAATTCTTAATTGCTTCAATCTTCGCTGGATCAACATGTATGCCCTTTTCGTTGACTATATGACCCAGAAATTGTACTTCTCGCATCCAGAAATCACATTTCGAGAACTTAGCGTACAATTGTTCTTGTTTCAATAGCTCTAGCAGTAATCGAAGATGTTCAGCGTGTTCCTCCTCAGATTGTGAATAGATGAGAATGTCATCAATGAAAACTATGACAAACTTATCAAGATAAGGTTTACAAACACGATTCATGAGATCCATGAATACAGCTGGAGCGTTTGTCAACCCAAATGGCATGACCAAGAACTCATAGTGGCCATAGCGTGTCCTGAATGCGGTCTTCGGTATATCCTCCTCCTGGACTCTTAGTTGATGATAACCCGATCTGAGATCAATCTTCGAGTAGTAACTCGAACCTTGCAACTGATCGAACAGATCGTCAATCCTGGGTAACGGATACCGGTTCTTGATAGTAACCTTATTCAATTCCCGGTAGTCTATACACATACGGAAAGTCCCGTCCTTCTTCTTTACAAACAAAACTGGAGCTCCCCACGGTGAAAAACTAGGTCGTATGAAACCCTTATCCAACAACTCTTGCAATTGTGTAGATAATTCTTGCATCTCAGACGGTGCAAGTCGATAAGGCGCCCTAGCTATCGGTGCTGCATCTGGTGTAAGATCGATTCGGAATTCCACCTGTCTGATAGGCGGTAATCCCGGCAAGTCTTCTGGAAATACTTCCGGAAATTCACAAACTACAGGTATATTTTCAATCTTCTTCTCAGCTACTGGCTTTTCAGTTATAAGTGCTATAACTGCCGTATGACCTTTCCGCAGACATTTGTGTGCCTTCATACAAGATATGAGATGCAGTGGCGTACTGCTCTTCTCGCCTTGTACATATAATGTCTCTCCCTGCGGAAGAGGTATGCGAACAATCTTTTCATGGCATACGATTTCAGCCTGGTTTTTGGACAACCAGTCCATGCCAATAACTACATCAAAACTGCCTAAGGCAATAGGCATAAGATCAATCTCTAATGTTTGACCCATCAAATCAAGGATACATCCCTTAAAAATACTTTCCACTACAATCAACTTACCATCAGCTAATTCCACAGTGTATGGACTATCTAAGGCAGTGGGACTAACATTTAGCAACTTAGCAAGTGAACTAGATACAAAACTCCGATCGGCACCAGTGTCAAATAACATAGAGGCATAGTGATTATTTAAGAGGAATGTACCCGTAACGATGTTGGGATCCTCCCGCGCTTGACGTCCTCCAATCACAAACGCCCTGCCCCTAGCACCATTGTTGTTGTTGTTATTGTTATTGTTGTTGTTGGTGCCATTACCATTACCGTTGCCATTCCCATTGCCATTGACATTATTGTCCCCGCCTTTCTTGAGCTGTGGGCAATCCTTCTTAAAATGCCCCATCTTGCCACACTCATAACAACCCTTCTGTGCGTTGTTCTGGTTATTATTCTGGTTGTTGTGGTTGTTCTGTAGCTCCCCGCGACAATCCTTAGCCGCATGTCCAATCTTGCCACACCTCTGGCACTTAGCTCTATCACACTGATTACCTGCATGATGATACCCACACCTGTTGCACTTGGGGTGTTTACCAACATAACCCCCCGATGATGATGATTGCTGACCACTGCTTGAATTATGATAAGACTTGTTTGAGTCTTGCTTCCGATTCTGCTGGTATGATTGTTGGTTGTGACCCTTAGAGTTGTTACCTTCCCATTTTCTTTTATGATCTCCCACCTTGGTAGCAGATGTTCGTTTGGGTAAAGTCCCTTGTAACACTGCCTGATCAGTAAGCTGATGCGCTAAACGAACAGCTTGTTGAATGGTGGTGGGATTTGCTGAAGTAACCAACCCCTGGATCTGAGGCACTAGTCCTCCAATGTATCTTTCAATCCACTTGCTGGCTGGAGTAGCCATGTGTGGTAGAAGTCTGGCCAACTCATGTGACCTGGTCATGTACTCTTCAATATTTGACCCCTCCATCTTGAGGTGCCAATATTCCTCTTCCAACTTCTGCATTTCACTGCGAGGACAGTACTCCTCTTGCAGTAAAGTTTTGAAGTCATTCCATGTTAAGGCATTTGCCTCACCCAACCCCAGAGTCTGAACATTTGAGTTCCACCAAGTTAATGCTGGACCCTCCAATGTTCCCGTAGCAAATTTCACTTTGCTCTCGTCAGGGCAGTTGCACATCTCGAACACAGATTCTGCCTTTTCAATCCATCGAAGGAGTCCTATGGCCCCCTCCGACCCTTTGAAATTATGTGGTTTACAGTCCAAGAACATCTTGAACGTGCAGACTTGTGGATTAACCAATCCCCCAGCTGGACCCTGTGGTCCTGTGTTGTGTGTCTGAGCATATTGTGCGATTGCCTCTGCGACTCTGTTGTTAATTAGCTCGTTGAGCTCAGCGACTGTCATATGAACGTTTCCCTCAGCCATTAGTTTCCTATTTACAAGAAGTGTTAGCATGCTTGCAAAGTCTAATGTAACATGTGTAAGTAAAACAACAAACACAACATATAATATAAATCAACACAACTGTTGGGATTAAATAATAGTTCTTCAATAGATAAAGATTTGATTTGAGTACAATACTTTTGAAATAAAACATAAGTTTTCAAGCTACTAATGTAGGAACACAACCCGTTCCTAATAAGTTTAAACAACAAGAAAAGAAAAATCAATTGTCCTCAACTGTGGA